>JACEIK010000790.1:55190-139919 GCA_018107945.1 Datura stramonium
CCTCAAAAGCTAGCTCATGAGGGGAGGATTGCCCAAGTCCATATAAACAAACCATCAGTCCATTCCCCAACCAATGTGGGACTTTAACCCACTTTAACAGGGAGCAGATGGGTAGCTGCAGAAACATGGAAACCATGCCCTATACATTTTTGTTTCCAATGGCCATCTTCCGATTCTTGATTTTATTGATGATTCAGCAGAAGTTGCAAAAGCATCAGACAATGAAATCCCAAAAACTAAATGAGTGGGAGGCTTCTTTTGTGATGGAATGCTTGGATGGATCCTTAAATTAAGAAAGTGAGGAAGAAAGAGGATTCTGGTTGAGAGCATTCTGTGTATGATTCATCCTGATATGCCTAACTATGCTCAAGTCTCGCGGTACCTATCCCTTTACTTTAAATGTGGTTATGTGTGTAGTTAGTTAAAACTAAGTGCGTATCACAGGTTAAACACCCTCTTTATGATTTGTGGCCAATCTGTCTAAACTTACGAGAACTTGACTCCTAGCATGTCGGCATTCAACTTGAACCTCTTAAATCACCTTCTTTTGTGTTCCTGCAAATGAATGATAAAAACTACTTAATCATATTTAGGACTCCTCTGAAGTTTGTTCAGCTATAGTATAGACATATTTGTGTATAATTTTCATACACTTTTTGAGATCGCCATGATTTAGGATTCCTTTGGCTACGAGTTTGGAAACGATGATCCTGAGAAACTTAATTTTGACCAAGGTTATTTAAGTTGAAAGGTGTTCCAGTCATTATATTAATAAGTGTCCTTTTCAAGTGTTTATTTTATCAAATGGTGAAACTGACTATGTGTTAGACTACAGGTTTTGATGATGTCAACCCAATGCAGGGACCAGATCCCTTACGCCACAGTTTTGCACCAATTTGAACTGGGCGGAAAAACTTCCCAAGACAGCTGGCCAAAGTGCTTTTTGGCAGCTGGTTGGTCAGTGATGCAGTGATGCAGTGATGCAGTGCAGCAGGGGCAGTGTCCTTGTCCAATGAAAGAAGCTTCCTTGTTTGTGTGTCCATAAACCTAGTCCTTGGCATCTAGCAAACAACAACAAAAGGGACACACAAACACTTTGCAAACTATTCAGAAAAATACACAGCAAAACCCAAGCATATTCCCTCCCAAAAGTCAGTCATCATCTTCTTGCCATAGCAGCCGTTGTTTCCTCAAAAAGGAGTTCACTGCTTCGTCATTGACAAGGAAGAACGACGAGGACAAGCTCAAGTCTTAGGGCTGCTAGTGAGATTAGGGAGTGTGTTGTAATAGATAAAAAGCTTGTGTCATTTGTGCAAGTTTTTACTTTCTTATTTTCAAGAGTTGTTTTCCTGTTTTGTCAACTAGAGTTGGTTGATGTCTTGGCTAGAGTTAGCCTTGTAAAAAACAGTTTGTTGGGTGGAGTAGATGACACGGAGGTCATTGTGTAAAGTCTTGTAATAGAGGTATTGCAAGTGGGAGATTAGGAGGTTAATCTCTTAGTTTGTACTAGAGTCTGTAAATCTTGTTGCTCAGATCTAGTAGAAGAGAGTTGAAAATCCTACGAGGTAGGTCGTGGTTTTTTACCTCCTGTGAGTAAGGAGGTTTTCCACGTAAATATCGTGTGTCGTCTTTTTATTGCATTATATGCGTGTGTGTTTGTTTCTGTTTCAGTGAAGACCTAGTTGAGAGACCAGGTCAGAGTACGGTGGTCGACCCATACATCTTATCACTATGTCTTTTATTCAAGGCTCAGAGAACATAATCCTTAGCGTATTGTCATTTAACTTGATCGAATTTCATAAAAATAATACTGAAGTCTGCTGGTATGTTAGAATCAGTGTTTGAAATTTCCATGGTTCATAGTAAAAGTTTTGTTGGTGAAGGATGATTAGCATACTTTAGAAACCATGACTTTGGGACAAACTAAATGATTCTTCTGGTTCACTTGTATGGTTCGATTTCTTCATCTAAATGTGACCATGCCTCACTCTCTGATCCTTTTTCTTTCTTTCTGTTTTTTCATAAACACATGGAGTTGTCCTTGAGTCTGAATGTGAGACTCTTCGCCACCACTCGGATCAAGACCTCTGAGTTTCCTCTTCATCCATTTCCCTCGCTCTCTTGAAAGCAAAAGAGAGGCGAATAGAAATAGCGAGCTTTCTGCCATAACCTTCTTTCAATTTCCTACTATGAAACATCCTGCTGCTTGTTTTCTTTCACTTATTTATTGTGGAAAAAACGTTGATGTTTGGAGAAGAAATGTAGTAATCAGAAAGTGAATCTTTCAATTCCTTCATAATGAAAATTAAACAATTAACTGATCCCTAAGGAAACTCCATAAAAGCAAGCACAAATTGCACAACTCTCTGCTCTAGTCATACTGTCAGTCTGTCATGGATAAATTATGTTTGTTTCTCATAGCAGGTATTTTCTTTCCTTTTTTTCTATTGGTATGTGGGGTGGGGGCATATTTTGGTTTTTGGTTAGTACTATGTTTTCTTTGAAAGTTTTTGGGACGCGGTCAATGCTGAGAGATTGAAATGACGATAAATTCTTGTGCATTTATAGCTTAAGGATAATACAACAACAATATGTAGTCCCACAAAGTGGGTTTTGGGAGGGTAGAATATATATAGATCTTACCTCTATTGCAGAGGTGGAGAGCCTGTTTTCAATAGACTCTCGGCTCAAGAAAAAATTAGACCAAAGTAGTTTCGGAATACAAGTAACAAAAGTACAAAAAACAACAGATAATCACAACAATAACAGATAGTAATAGAACAGAAATTATAACAAAATAATACAATAATCGAGATATAAGAAACACCAAATAGGAGTAGATATCGAAAGAGAAGAAACTATAGGAGCCATACTATGACTACTAATATAAACGGAAAACAAGATAACACACCGCTATCTACTAATCTTCAATCATAATTTGTGTCCTCCACACTCTCCTATTTAAGATTATGTCATCGGTAAGTTGAAACTGCGTCATGTCCTGTCTAATTACCTCTGCCCAATTCTGGTCTACCTCTACCTCTCTTGAAATTATCCATAGTCAACCTCTCACTCTGTACTGGAATATTCCTGTATCTCCTCTTCACATACCTGAACCACCTTAGTCACGCTTTTCGCATGTTGTCCTCCATCGAAACTACTCCCACCTTGTCCCGGATATCCTCATCTCTAATCTTATCTCTCTTAATATGCCCACATATCCATCGCAACACTTTGTCTCATACAACAAAGTTGGTCTAACCACCACTTTATAAAACTTGCCTTTAAATTTTTATGGCACCTTCTTACCACACAGGACCCCGTATGTGAGCCTCCATTTCATCCACCCTGCACAATATGTACGATGAGTTACAAGCTCATCAATCTCCGCATTTCTTTGGGTAATAGAATCAAAGATACTTGAAACTTTCTCTCTTTTGGATGACATTTGTATCAAGCCTCACTTTCATGTCAGCCTTATGTATTATGTCATTGAACTTGCACTCCAAGTATTCTACGGTTTTGCTCAACCTGAACCCTTTAAACTTCTGGGTCTATCTCCAAACCTCTAGCTTAGCATTAACTCTGCGTGAGTCTTGTCAATCAGAATTATGTCATCCGCAAATAACATATGCCATAACACTTCACATTGAATTTATTGTGTCAATATGTCCATCATCAAGACAAATAAAAACGGGTTAAGGGTTGACCCCTGGTGTAACTCCATCAAAACTGAAAAGTTCTCTGAGTCTCCCTCACAGTCTTTACTCGAGTCTTGACTCCATCATTATATGTCCTTGATTGAACTGGTTTTCAGAAATTGTCACGTCCCTTCCTCACCCACATCTTCATCACCCTCCCCCACATCTTCATAGTGTGATTTAGCAACTTAATACTCTTATAATTATTACAATTACGTCACCTTAGAGCAAATATATTGGAACATTAGAAGAATTAAGATCAAAAGGTACCTCTTGATAGAAACTCTATTTCGAATTACACTAATATTTGGGTTCTTTTGTGATAACAACTCAATAGCGATAGGAACTTTCCTGCCCTTATCATGAGTGTCCGATTTTTGTTTTAAGAAGTAGAAAAGAAGACCTCAATTTAATAAAAGGACTTTCTTATTTTAAAATATAATAGGGAACTATAAACATCAAAATATTTTAAAACAACAAATTACAAATATCTATATACATATACAAGAAACTAATACCAAGTAAAAAGATAGATATATTTAGCTGTTCTAATATGTATTATAACAAATAAAGTGGTCATGAACATTGACGAGTATTATAATATTGCTTCACCTACCTAGATCTTCAACAAGAAATGAAAATGCCCAAGTGGCGCTATAAGCTTTAATTGAAGCTCCCATAAAGCAACTCAATCCTTTTTCCTGAATTGTAGAAGTGGTTTGGGTAAATATATGAGTGACACCTTAATACAATCCACTAAATTAGTGGAGGGATGTAAATAATGCATGCCTAGTGATGAAGCACTATCATGATATATTTTAGCTACTCAAACCTTTACACAACTCAAGGGTGCAATAAGTTCTTATCAGTTACCAATAAAGGATTGTAGTGGGATGATATATGATGTTTTAATTAAAGTGTTGGTAAGCGTTTATATAGTTTTACTGTCGAGAAGCTAAATAAGATAACTAATTTGAAACGTATTTTACACTAGCACATCCCCACTATACAATATTTCGTGCACAAATACAAAATGGACTCACCTACTCCACTAAAACTTTGTCTATAAATTCACTCTTCAGAACAATATTGCCTAAGCATCCCAAATCCAATCAAGTGTAGAAGAGATCATCATTAATTCTCCAATACAATGGCTATCTCTCAAATGCAAAAAGTTTCAGCATTTTGTTTCCTCCTATGCATAGTGGTCATTTCATCCCACGCAGAAGCTGCAATCTCATGCAACACAGTGTACTCTAAGCTAATGCCCTGCCTCAGCTACCTCATGGGAGGTAGCAATCAGGCAGCGCCAGCTGGCTGCTGCAGCGGGATTCAGTCCCTCTACACAGCGGCTAGCACCACCGCGGACCGACAGGGGGTATGTTCCTGCCTGAAATCAGGGGCAGCAAGTCTTGGCAGCAGTATTGATACTAGCAAGGCTGCTACACTTCTTAGCAAATGTGGTGTCACTGTTCCTTACAAGATTAGCCCCAACATTGACTGCTCTAAAGTCCAGTAAATTTATGTAATATGTGAAGAGCACTACTTTATGTTTATGATATATTGAATAATTTAGTTGAAGTGGCAATGAATGTACTGGAGTTTTATCTATCTGGTGAATATATATGGTACCCTGCACTTCTTGATCGATTTGCTCTCTTTATGTCACTATATCACATGTTAATCTCTAGTCCTAAATTGAAATCTAACAATTGATGAAATATTTGCTTCTTCAACCTCAAGTAAAAAATATATGTTAAACACATTAAAGAGTAAAGAGAAGATTTCAATGTTTAATACTTATATAGTATCAACGATAGAACATGTGAGAATTAGTTGATTATACTTGAGTTGTCCCCTCAGCAAGTCTGTTTTGTATGTTCTTTGATTTTCCTCCTATCAATACACTTAACCACAAATTTACAAATTTCTAGCTTAAGAATGTTGTGCAGAATTCGAGTATAACCAGGAATGACACTTGACACAAGGGGTTTGGAAATTTCTACCCTTGAGAGAGACCTCCAGTTTGTTACTGTGGTTGAATACCAGTATGGCAGTATCCAAAGACAACCAGACGCTACAATCGATCAAAAACCCCAGCCAACTCAGGCGCAGCCTCACAAAGACAGCAACTATTGAAGCAAGCAATGTTTTCAAACTCAGGAAGAGACTACTGTCCGGATATTCTAGATCTAAAACGAACAAGAAAAATACAAACGTTTACTTTTTCCACTTTCACGAGTGTCTAAATGTTATAGCCAGTCCATGAAAATTGCAGAAAAATCTAGTTGTTTCTCAGTCAACATATCACCAAGCAAGTTACATGAAGAGGTTTCCTTACTCCGCTTTTCCAAGGGTGCCGCACGGTTTGAGCTAGCACAGCTTTATCACAGAAATTCTAATTGACTCTCAATCATCACCAAACTGTTTTACATGAACAAGTTGGGTCTGGTAGCCTTGTATGTTGTCTTGAGTTTTCTGGAAGGTGGCCTGACCTTCTTGAACACCAACGGGAACTTAATTTTGGAGTCATGGAACTGTTTGGTGCTCACCCTCTTGCAAAGCTTGGCGGGAATAGTCGCTGTCTTGATGATCTGGATGCAGTGGTGGCGGACCCTGTGACGAGAAGCCATTTCAGTGTACATCTGCTCTGCAGCACCGTTCAAGATAGTATCAAGGTACTCTTTGTACATAGTATCAAAATATTTTGACTTGGGACCTTAAATATTCAACAGTGCTCGACCACGCAGCCTGGCATGACTGCAACTTGCGCAATTCAGCACGCGATTGTGCTGAATGAACACTAGGCGAAAAAGTGGTCATAACTTTGTGCAGGAAAGCCCAGATGAGAACGGTTTGAAGCGTCAGTACAATTTCCATTCAAAAACTATAGCCAAATTCTTCCTATATAGGGAGTTATACTTCTTAGAAATTAGGCTATGTGTTACTTTAGACATCCCTCCGTTCCCGTTTCAATTCAAAGTCAACTTTTCGTTGTTGTTGGCTACCATACCAATTTTTAATACATCTCAAATTCACATTCATCATACCAAACATGTTTTCAAGGTCCCAAGTCGAGAATGTTTGGTCCAAAACAAGACTAGGGACTTACCGCACGACTTTGAGAGCTCCTGGTGGTCATTCTACCCAATCCATTCACAAACCATTGACATTCTACCCAATCCAATCACTTGATCAAGTCTATAAGTGCTAATCCTTAGTACAATACATGGATTTAGTCTATATTCTTCAATACTTCAAACATTTACTACAAAGAGGTAATGATATCACTTAAGCTTTCTCGAGTGTAAATGAGTATGAGTAAGATATTTATAACTTATGTGGAGTTTTATGTGAGACTAGGTTGAACCATAGAGGTTGAGAGAAATGAATGATGGTAATTGGGCGTTGCAGAAGATGATGAATAGTAATTGGATGAAATTGATTGTTTGTAAGACCATAAATGACTTAAAATAGTCTATGTATGAAGCGGTAACAGATTGGGTAAATCACGACTTCACCTTAGTATGTGAATTTGAGAGTTTGGTGGCCCATGGACAAAACCTAAAACTAAAGATGAATAGGCTACATTCCATCTTAATTATACAAGTTATGATTAATGTAGAATGACTTGAATTGAACGTGTTGGACTAATTGAGATAGATTATATGTCAAGATGGAATAAGTAGAGACCTAACCTTTCTTAAAGACAATTTCCCTAAATTTCATGTTTCGCGCTTTGAAATATGATTTAAATGTAACTTTATTAAAAAACATTTTAAGATATTGCAGGGATGTTTACTCGAATACTCGTCTCAGATTTTGGAAGGAGCCGATGAGATCTCCTAAGAATTTTATGCATTCACATTCAGTATCTATAAAACAAAAAAAGCGCAAAAAGCGACAAGGTCATTGAGGTATGAAGTGAAAAGCTAGAAGTGAAGTGAACAATTTATGACATTAAGAAAATAACAAACATATATGATTTTAATGTTTATTTGTGATAAAACTAATTCTAGTGTCCTAACATACATTAAATTCAATATTAATCCAACTCTTCAAAGTTGAGATTTAAAGAACGAAATTATTTCTCACAGGGATCACTTTCCACCCCATTGTTTGAAGTGCACACTTCCATGAAGCAGATGAATTCACACATGAAGCAATAGCCCCTAGCTTCACATTGCTTCATGGCGTTAAGTGATAAACCTTTTCCCATCTCTTGATGAACCCCACTTGAGAGTGTGGTGGTGGTATACACAAACTTTTATATTCATTGAATAGACGGGTTGCATCTCAATGTTATGTTATACTTGTTAGAATTCCTAGCAGCTCCATGATTATACTCAATGACGGTAGCATATGTTTATATTAAGATATGCGAACAATACAGTCCCTTGTTGAGACGTATCACAAATACAATTAGTTGTACAAGTATGTTTTGAAAATTGTTTATGCATGCAGTTTGATTATAAATGGTTATCCAAGCAGCTTAATACACTTAATGTTATGATAATGTATCATGGATGGCACCGGATATGGTTTCACCCGACGGTAGTATGTTGTCGGGTGCCTGTCACAGTCTACGAGATTTGATTCATGACATAAAATGAAACAACAACGACAATAATAACTATGCATCAATCTCAAAAGAGTTGGGTCGGCTACATGGATTTGATTCATGGCATAAAATGAAACAACAATGAGAATAACAACTCTGCATCAATCTCAAGCAAGTTGGGTCAGCTATATAAATCCTCATTAATCACGGTATTCCATTTAAATCATCTTGTTGTATAGGGGAAAACAAGAGCGAAGACACATCGCATCATTAGTGGGCCCAAGTAAGGGCATCGAGACCTCGATAGCCGGAGGACCCCGAGAAGGCAGCCTTCCCCGAGATGGTAACATGGAGGAACCGCTTAGCGCCAAATGAGGATCAACGAAGCATCGACCCAGTGACATGGTGTAGAGGACAAACGAGATATAAGATTTTTTGGATGTTTAGGTACGCGGATGAGCTCGTACGGATCTGCATAGGGTAGGGATGTTGGTTGGCACCTCCTAAATGGTCATGACGCATGGCACAAGGACATAGGTATAACACTGTTGGACTCACGTGGCATCCCCCATTGACTTAGGCCTAAACTATGTAACCTATAAATATGAACGAGGGATATATCTACTCTATTCTTTCTCAAGCAATAATATTGGAAATGCATTGTTCTCTTGCGCTTTAAGTATTTTCTCTGTTTTGTTCGGTTTTAGTTATTTTGAGTGTTCGTTCTCGAGCCAAGGATCACGGTCGCAAGCTCGCTCACATCCTCATCAGAGACACTTAGATTTGCTTTCCTCTGCTTTGTTTCACTAGTTTACATTATGCTTGCTTACTTTTATCATGTTCTGCTAACCAAACTGCTAGTAACCTGAATATAAAACAAGATTAAATCGTAACGCGTGTTCTTGACCCCATACAAATTCAACAGTACCAATTTTGGGATAAACAGATTGACACCTACCATAGGGACAAAGCATGCAACTGTATGGGTTTAACCTTGTTTTTTCTTGCTAGCTTACTTGTATTTTGTCTTTTAGGGCAATAGTTATAGCGAATGATGGGGACCGAGTTGTAGATCTAGCTGCTGATAATGCGGTGGAGGAAGATGCATTGAGGCCTCTGCGTCTAGGATGATGGACTCCAGTGAGAAAATCCATCGGAATGAGGAAGATTATCTCTATAACATGGACATTACCAACATAAACATGCAAAGGAGGGGTTGCAGACTTCCAGCTGGAGCAAAAGAGGAGAAGGAAGAAGTGGCTAGCATGGACAATCTCTCAAGGATTCTCAAGGGTCTCACAAGTTCTCAAAAGGAGCTCATGGTTAGGATGGAGGCCAAAGACAAGAGAGTGAATAAGCTCCGAAGTAATATGGCTCAAGTTACTCTAAGCACCTCGAGGGGAAATGAGAGAGACCCCTTCGAAAAAGTAGAGCCTGATGACGGGTTGATGGAGCGTGTAGTCACTGAAAACGGGTTCGAGACCCTTGTGGCCATTACAACAGTAGTGCCGGAGCTGTTGAGGAAAGAGATGAGAACCCCATACGCTGAATTTTAGTCATGCATGAATTGTATCTGGGGGAGCCACCCGTCATAGAAGGGTCAGACTCAAAGAGTTACGATAATGTGCCTTACATGGCCAGCGCGATGACCAGGGCCATCCCTTAGAGATTCAAAATGCCCGATATCCGTAAGTACGAAGAAAACTTAGATCCTCATGAGCATTTAATTTTATTTACAACCGTCATCAAGGCAATGACCTGACGAAGGAGGAGGCTGAGTCTATGATAGTGAAGAAGTTTGGAGCAACTCTATATGGAGGAGCTTTTTTCTGGTATTCTTTCCTGCCCAAGAACTCAATCGATTCATTTAACATGTTGGTGGATAATTTCCTCAGGGCTCACGCTGGAGATAAAAAGGTGTAGCCCTGAAGAATGGACATCTTCAAGATAGAGCAAGGGGACACAGAGTTGCTTCAAGAGTTCATAGTAAGGTTTTAGAAAGAGAGGATGCTGCTGCGGTGCCAGAAAATTGGGCAGCAAAGGCTTTTACTAAGGGATTGAAGCTCGGCAGTTTGATCGCCTCTTTCAAGCTAAAAGAAGCTTGACCAAATTCGAGGTCACGACTTGGGTAGACATGCACAACCGTTACGAGTCAAAGATTTAAATCGAGGATGATTTCTTGAGAATCATAGGAAAGATGCCTTGAATATGGAATGAGCCAAGGTCTGCGAAAGACTTATGGTACGCAGGTGAAAGAACCTCCCAAAGTCCCCTACAATGGTTGACTCGAAGCTGCATCTTGAAGATATAGGTTGTACGCGGTAGATGTGAGAGAAGGATAGATCAGAGGTGGAAACTCATATGCCCCAAGCTAGCCCCGTTTGGAAAAAAAAGGGAGACAGAGACTACTCCGGTAGGAGGCTGCAGGTCAAGGAGGCTGTGCAACGACAGTGCATGTTGTAGGGGAAGTACCCGCGCTCTCGGAGAACTGTTTCACTGTCAGCCCTATACAAATGGTCTCGACTATACAAGATATTAAATGGGTGAAGTTCCCAAAGCCTCTCTACTCAAATCTGAATTCTCGGGACAAGAACTTATGGTGCGAATTCCACGGTTCACATGGCTACAACACAGGGATTGCAGCCACCTCCAAGAAACAATAGTAGAGTTATAAAAGGATGACCACTTGCTAGAAATTCTAAGTGATCGAGCTATTCGGGTAGAGCACTGAGGTAGTAGGCAGCTTGCAAACCTTAGCACTCCCCAAAAAGTAATAAGCTAAACGCTCACCATGGAAAAGTGACAAGTATGCCTCTTTCGTAAATTTATTTATTAACTTTGTTTTCCCCCAAGTCTCTGCAGGTTGTTGAGAATAGCTCTCTCACCCATACGAGAATCCATTCTCAAGATGAGTTTGGTGGTCGATGCTGACGGACAGCCGAAGGGAAAACTCGTAAGTGGAAGAAAGTGGAAGAAACGTCATGATTGGATGGACAACTCAGAAGGCCTTAAAGGACACATTACATTTTTTTCCTTCGTCCAGTTTTTGTCCCCCAGTGGTTTTTAACGAGGCAAGAGTAGGAAATTCTGGGAACAAACTAGGGTTTCTATCTTCCTATACCATGTAAAGGCTATAATGGTCTAAGAGAAACATTGACAAAAAATAAAAAGAATATCCCTAAAAAGCTCCTTATCTTTTGAATGCTCTTTTTTATGAGTACCTAACAGTCTAAGTCTGAGTGCAACGTGCCATGTGTGCTCAAAGGACGAAATTCCTAGGGCTCGAGCATGCCTCCCCTTAAAAGGATATTAAAGGGACAAGGGCTTGACTCCGAAGCCCCTGAGTTCTGAGCCAGCACCCCTTAACCCTAAAAAATGAGGGATAAACCTGAACTTCAAAGTTCCCTCGCCAATTGGCTAGGAACCAAGGAATGACGATGAAGTCAGGCTCAAGATTTTAACGAATATGGGATTGCTCTCCCAGATGAAACTCTGGCCCCCCATCCCATCAGGAGAATTGATTCACGAGAAACACATAGGATCATCCGATAGTGGTACACTGAGGCAAAGTTGTCGCATGCCCACATAGTGCCGAATAAAGAGGCATTCTCATAAGATTACAAATTATAAAGTTCCTTATTAAAAGTTTCAAAGCCGAAGATCGACTAAGAAGAAAATCCTTTGCAATGCTTCGCTCTAAAGCAACTCGGAGACATCTGAACTTAGAGACACAATAATTAAAAAAGAAAAGGGATCCCTCCTCGTGTTATGAGGCATTATAATTGTTGACACTCATTTTTCTCCCTATGCCCCGTCTAAGCTGCATATTAATACATATGTGTATATTTTATAATTGCCTTTTTAATGAAATTATTTAATTCACATTTGTGATACTCTAGCATTAATTATCATACATATTCGAATTTTTTGCATAA
Source organism: Datura stramonium (assembly GCA_018107945.1). Lineage (NCBI taxonomy): Eukaryota > Viridiplantae > Streptophyta > Magnoliopsida > Solanales > Solanaceae > Datura > Datura stramonium. The sequence goes on from JACEIK010000790.1 coordinate 67,388, forward strand.
TTATTTTAAATTATATTTCTAAAATATTTTATTACATTAATTTCAAGTTTTAATTTTTCAATATTATATGTAATTACGTCATATATGATATATTGAATAATAATACACATGTATACCTATTTTCAATAAAACAAGATTTATTTAGAAAGTATAATTTACTTAGTTTTATAAATTATTTATATTTAATTTTATGTCACGCCCCGCCTTGGGGGGTATGACTGGCATCTGGTGCCCTACTGGGACCTGAACTGCTAGACTGTTGAGCCTAAGCACTTCTGGTGCCTGGCTAGTTCTAACTCTGGATCCAAGAAAATGACGGGCTATACAAGAAAATGACGGCTATATAACAGCTCAGAATACAGCCTCCTCCTACGACTAGGCCTATAGCTACTTGTACTATAACATCGCCCAACCAAAATCACATTCATAAGGAATCCTATGCGCCGACAAGTGCCACCATGCTATCTAGTTATCTCTAGATCAATATAGCAAATGTCGAATGTGCCTACGTGACCGGTAAGGTCACTACTATTAACTGGATAAAGGCCCTCACACCCACAACATAAACAACTAAACATACGCACGCCCCCACACGAATGGCACAACTAACCAAAGAGATATATATACACAACTGGGCAGTTCTAAGAATATCGATAAGATGGTCGACAAAGCCCCCCCACCTACCCGTACTATTCAACAAAAGAAATGAGCAGAAACCTTCCGAATATCAAGCTGATGACAGAGCCGATGACTGCTACTGGGCTAGGATCACGAGGGATCGACTCCCGCCTATAGGCACTCAGCTTATAATGCAGCCACTAAACGCGCGCGCATCACCGTACCGAGTATATAAAGTAAATCAACATAACCGGGCCATAAACAACAATACTAGAAATTAATAAAGTAGCATTCGAAACTGGCTGGACTGGGTGGAATTCAAATAAGCTTATCTCGTATCAAGGCAAGGTTGGAGCATACTTGTCGTTATGGCGATCTCGCTCGTCTATCGCCTAATAAATAACATATATATACATATATAGCATACAAGGACCTATACTAAATTTCATAAGCCTAAGGTGCAAACCAACACACGCCTATATACCTACCAGTCCAAAGTACCTAAAAATAAATCTCTCAACTCATCTACTAACTACGAGCACCTCTATTACTGGCCCCAACCCTGGAGCAGATACCTTCGATATATGTAATCAGAAACCGAGCTCCTGAGGACTCTGCATTTCCAACTTCCTATTTCGTGCTCCGTGAATGCTAAGGCCGACGCCTAATATGGGGACTGCTCCATCCTATCTTCGTCCTCTAGTGGATCACATACACTTGGAGTGGCGTATCCCCACCTCGCCGGCGGGTCGCATTACGCTTGGCCAACCTGTAGGGCGCGTAGGACGCCAAAGGGTGCCCTCATAACACAAACATGTCTCAACAAATAATAATCACATACAACAAGCATGTTCAATCTGAAAATACTATCCATGTTTTGGATATGAATCTCGATACTTTTTCTCAGATAACCGATTCTCATACCGAGCTATACTGAAGATCTCGAAATGTTATCTCGATCGTCCGATATCGTTTACTATTTTTTATTCTCAATATAACATAATATTACAAAAACATGCTTGCCGGATTCATACTCAACTCACCTCGATTTCTATGTTCTTTATTCTATAGTTCATGCTATTTGCTATACTGGATTACTAACTTGCCGAAGGAATAAGCTTATGATGGTCGCTGTTTCGCTTCAATCGGCGTAACTCGCCAATATTCGGCCTATTTTCCAATCAGATCACATCATAGCGCTAGAATCTTAAATTCATCAATATTATGGAAGAAAATACTACTTTGAATATATATATAGCCCAAACTTTAACTTATAGAAAAACAGCTGAAAACTCGGCTATTTCTCTAAAGTCCTAAGGGAGAAATGCTTACTTTAGTTCTAGGAGTATATTGACACTAATTTGGAGCAATTCTACTTACCTTAGCTCAGAGGGGCGACGATTCGTCGGCCGATCTCACGAAACTAACTCCGCAGAATGCTCCCGCAACTTAATACTTCATTACCCAAGATTAATTCGAGTTTGACCGGTGTTTAATAGCTGCAAATGTATGAAATCTTGTTGAATCCTCTCGTGCTCCTCTGTTTCCTATTCGCTTAGGAAATTAAATGAAGTAAATGATTAAACCGAAGTGCGAGACCCTTTTATACTTGGGACCTTGTCGTATTCGTCGAATGCGACATAAGTCGCATTCATCGAATGCAATTATAAGTCGTATTTGCCTTGCGACGCGCCGACTAAGTGCTGTCCTGTCTTTCCTTGGCCTTTTTTTCTAGCATGTATGACATTCTAAACTCTTAACCAACATGCGAACCATCTATATGTCAAGAATTCTACTGGTGTAACATTTTATAATAATAATATTTATATTATTTTATCGTAAATCAAACTATGACGGTAATTATTTACTAAATCATTTACAAGTGTAATATTTTTATTAATTGAGAGCAATCAATTTTAATTTTCCTTCAATTTATTTGAAATTCAGCCATTTTCTACCTAATCTATCACTCCTAGCCACTTTCTATTTAATTTGTGTCAATTTCAGCCCTTGATTAATATAGCTATTATTTAAATTTAATTTCAGTCATCAATTGAATCCAACCCAATTAATTTCCCACGACCCATTTTATAACTCCGCTAAACTTGACCTATTTCTAAATTAAATCCTAGCCCTCCATTCGATTAAATCAACATTTATTTCTTTTAATATTCCATACCCCCGAAAACCCTAATCCTCATTTTCATTTTTTTCCTCCCACTCCGCCTCACCCTCTCCCTCTCTCCCCCACTACTCCCACAGCTTCTCTTCTCCATCACTGTGCTCTCGCCTCTCACCTCTCTTTCGTATTTCTTCTCTCTCACCGTGCTACCACCGTCCGCGCTTGAATGCCAAACATCGACCTCCCTCCATTTATTCCAAAGTGGAACAAACAACCATCAACCCCGAACCACGACTGCCTCATCTTCTTCCTCTTCTCTACCTCACACTCTCCTAGAGAACAACCTTAAATGCCGCCACACCAGCTTCACCATACGCGCCTCCCTTTCCCTCTCTCTCTTTTTCCACCGCGAGCCACCGCTCTCGGTCTAATTTCCACAATTTCGACGAGCAACAAGAAGTGTCGCAGCTCGTCAGCTACGAACCTGTAATCATCATTAACGCGGTGAAAAATGTACTGCTTCTTGTTGCAACCCTATTTGAATATCGTTATAGGGTAAATAAAATACGAAGTATGAACTCGATCTTTGTATATTCGCATTAAAAATATTCTAGAACTTGTTGAATGACCTCGTGGGATGTTCGTACTTAGTTATAAATCGATAATTTTACCTTACTTCTCTTCCTTGTTAGCGAGGGTGTTTTGCACGCCAAATGCATGTTTAGATTTTTCTTAGATCGGTATATTTTTACAAAATCATGTTAACTTTCTTCATCTTTTCTCATTGTGTGTTCAATGATGTTGACTCCTTTAAATAGCCCCAAATATGACAAGTAAATGCTCTATAATTTTACCGTCGCATATTGTCATGACTTAATTCTAGTTCTTTTATTACATCTCGAACAATTTGAAATGCTTTAGATAACATGTTCGGTCCTTCATCGAGTCGGATGGCTAAAAGTATGTGGAATAGGACAACTTCATTACTCTTGTATCCATAATGCAACCTTAAAATTGTTTAATTATGAACTTGAAAATCTTCCTTTTCGCTCCTTTCGATATCCTTGACTACTTTGGTTGATTTGCTTTTGTGTGATTATGATAATATGAGATTCTACACTTGTGTAAATTGATTTTCAATTTGTACAAAAAATTTAGTGCATGTTTATCTAAGTGACAACTTTGCATCCGTTTGAATAAGCAAGTACAAAGGATTCAACTTTTAGTTATCTTGAGCGCAATTTCCGCAGCCTCTAAACTTGCGCGTTTTGAATGATTATTTTCCTTAATTAATCAAGAGATATAGCTTGTGTTCAAAATGATAATTTCATATTTCTTTGAAATTCAAATCACCGGGTAACATTCAAAATTATCAACAAAGTTTAAAAAATTCATTAAAATTTAAATATTAATAAATTAATAAGTCTTGACCAATATATGTTTTCCTTTAGCTTCAATTTCATTTGTCAAAAGTGTTACATGTTAAAAATGATAAACTTGTAATTAGTGTTTATTTTCGGTAGTTATTGTTTAAAAGGGATGTCCATGATTCACTTTTCTTTTCCTTAATTAAAGTAAGATTATTTTATGGTACCTAATTATTTTAGTATTTCATAACTAGGTTATTGATTTGTTCCTTTTTTTAACTGATTTAGTGTGTGGCCCTTAAGGGAAGTTACGACTATCTTCAAATTTAATTTGATTCAATTATCTTATTAAGGAAAAGATGATGTAACTAATTATTCTCTTGCCTTAATTAATTTAGCATATTACTCATTTATGATTTCATATACTAATTGAATTATCATGCTAATTAGAAAGAATTTCCTTGATTGTTCTAAATATCTCATTTCCTTTAACCCCTCTTACTAGTAACTATATAAGTATTTCCCTCTTCTCGGGGGAGGGAGAAAAAAGGCTATTATTCTTCCAACTACATAATATTCAAACCTCGCTAGTCTAATTTTATCAACCCAAAATTACTCGACATTATTAGCAACATAATCTTGCTTGCTTTAAATACTTTGAGTATTCCTAATTCTTTAAGAAGATATTCATTTAAACATTACTTGATTTTCTATTTCGTTGTTGCTTCCCAACCGGTCGTTGCCTTGATCATGCCCTTTATAGTTTGTGTGGTAGTTTCATGCAAGTTTAAGTTCTCTAGTATTAATTTGAATATTGAGAAGTTTAAAATAATTAAAGAGTTTATCATTATTTAATTTATCACAAGTTATTTGGTATATGTACCGGTATGATATTTTCTTTAATGATTAGCACCCTTGTGCATTTGGGATATGATAAGAGTCGCCCGAAATTAGAAAAATGAAAGATTGTCCAAATTGAATCAACTTAGTTTAGATTTTTCTTACTTTTTGTTATTTCTTGTACTTGATTTGTAGTGATTGTAATAAATATTGATAATAGTGAAAAAGGGATGTTTGTGGGTTATGTGTTGTTTGCTTGAAATTTTATTTTAAAAAATTACTCAATTTTTTATTTTTTAACTTCAAAATTTTCTTTTATGACAAATCCCTTGTTACATTTTTTTCAAAGTCATTGCACACTTCTCTCTCCTTTCAACTAATAAATAGATAATATGTTTTATAAATTATTAATTATACTTGAATACTATACCTAACATATAGTTAAGTTGGGAAAGTGTAAAAGGAATTACGAGGTTTAATTCCGAATTTTTTGAAAAAAACTAAGTCGACCCTTTCCCCTTAAGAAGACTTGTAACTACAATTTTCAAAACAATTATGCATTTATACGTAGGGATTTTATGTGTTTATATTGTAAAATTTAAATCTTTATATGATTTCATAATATATTATTAATTTCAACTTAATACCGACCTCCAATTAATATGTTGCTAAGGTTGACGATCACGGTTCATAATAGATCTGTTGTCATCCCGATAATGCAACAAACATCTTTATATCTTAAAACACTCTCATGTTTTGTTTAACATCTTACACACATTCTACATCTTGATAATTGATTTTTAATTATAATGTTTTCTTTTACTCGGTAGGGTAGTTCGACTTTCATATACATATATATATACACACACACATATATGATTATAAGCCGATTAAAACATAATTTTATCTTCTTTTCTTCTTGCTCATTCAATAATTTGCATTCTCTAGCCTCTCTAGTACAATTGTCAATTTTGTGTGCTATAAGGGCTTCTTACTTGTACAATCACTTTTATCTTTTATCACCTAGCATCATTGTAAATTAGTCTAACTCATGTATAACTTATTCTCACTTTGAAAATGTGGAGTCTCATTTTTATTTATTATTTAAGTAAAGTAAGCTCTCATTCTATTATCTTATCACTTAGTTTGAATTAGTTAATCACTCTTAATTTATGCTTATATATTTATTCAACCCGAAGTAAGTTATAATCACTTAGATATATTTTAAGCTAAATAATGAATTTGACCCTACTTGGCCATTAGTTAACCTCACATAATTAACGACTCGCCGGACCCACAAGCTAGGATCTCAAAAGGTGCTTAACACCTTTCTTTCTAGGCAATTTGAGCCCTGCCCGATTATGGTGATTTAGACTAATAAATAGAGTTATTATAAGTAGTTTAATAGGTAAATTCTAATGCACCTCAAATCGTTAGGTGGCTAATTCGTATTAATTATCCTTCAAAGAGTTATTACATGTAGAGTTTCACTTTTGTGAGAAAAATGGGGAAATAAGCAATAATCGTTGACCGAAGAAGGCCCACATTCACAAGGTGCAATAGATGCACTAACCACAAGAGATGATTCGATAAGAAGTGCTAAAACGTAAAATCAATTGGCAACTATCTAGGGTCATCTTGTTAAGACCCAACACTCGTTGTTCGGCTATATTATATATCATGACCTTCGGAGATGGATTATGAAAATCAGGGCCCATCAAAGCAATCCTTAGAAGGATATTGCCCGTCAAAAGGATCGCTTGGTCAAAGCTTAGAAGATTAATTGAAGTTTGAGTGTCATACCACGAATCTAGACCCTAGACGTCAACCGACACTCGTACTACTTTTTTGACCCAAGCAATCCCTTGTCCCGACTTAGTATCGCTTTTTAGATCTCTGTAATAACAATGCGTAAGCTAAAACATGTGTGAGCTCAATATAATAAAAGAAAATTCATTCTATAATTGAAATAAATGTTAGAAAGTTACATTATTGACTCAATATCGAACTCTATCTATGAAGCCTCTAATAACTAAAGATAAGTACCAGGACAAAGCTCCCAAGGCTACACCAAGATCTATAAATAAAATACTCAAATAACTCCACTCTCCAAGCATGAGGCCTCACCAAAAGCCGAATATAGATTAAGTCCTAGTCTACCCTATCATTATTACCATCTTCGAATTGGGCCCTCGACCCCCTCTCGCATTTGAGCCACTACTCGACTTCAGTCCGGCATCACCACCCCTCCTTAGATCGGAGCACCGTTGGAGCAGTTGCACGTAGCTTTTGTCCCGAACTCTCGACCTCGTGTCTTAAGGGTCCGAGGCTTGCCGCTGCCGCTTTATCCACTTGGTATTCCTCCATCGAATCACTAGGGTCGTTGATAAGTGCTTGGTCTGAGCCCGAGGGCTCATCTCTAATTCCCGAGAAGAAATTTCAACATTGGCCCTCTTTGCCTTGGGCCTCTTGTGTCACGCCCGCCTTGGGGCATGACCGGGCACTCTAGTGCCCTACTGGGACTCCGAATCGCTAGGGACTGGGCCGAGCCTAAGCACTTTTGGTGCCTCGGGCCGCTCTAACTGATTCAAGAAAACGACAAGCTATATAACGACTACCACAGCTCTCTCCGCCGACTAGGTCATAGCCACCAGAAACAAACAATAGCTAACCAAAGCAAATGTGAATATGAATGAAACCTAATGCGGGCCGACAAGGTCACCATGTCGTCTAGTTATCTCTAAATCAAGAAAACAGGTGTTAAACCGCCATTTGACCGGCAAAGTCACCACTACCAACCGGAGTAAGGCCCTACACGGCCATCATAACAAGGTAAAACGTACAAACGGCCTCAGACGATCGGTATAACTAACCGCAGTGGTGGCACAACTCGCAAGCCTCTAAGAATACCTGATGAATATGACTCCGACAGGCTCCGTCACCCATACTGTACAATAAAAGAAAAAGGATAAACTTAGCTATCTAGCTCCTAGAAGACTCCGGAGCCGATGACTCGTGAGTCAAGGAATCAATGGTGGCCTGGGCTCGCCTATGAGTACCGCAGTAAGTAATGCAAATACTAACGGGCATCACATCGGGCTGTACCGAGTATGTAAAGCAACAACCGAAAAATATCTAAAACAACAATACAACCGATGGAAATCAAATAAAGAAGATCTAAAATCGATCAAAATATTAATCAAGATTGTGCTCAACTATACCGGAAGCGAGTAGGATTCATACCGGGAATGTAATGCTCTACTATCGATCTACTCGTATCTAGCGTAACATGGCATAACATAACATAGCATAGCACACACAAACCTTACCACTCTATAAGCCGGGAGGTACAATCATCACGCAATACCATACCCTACCCCGTCATCCCATCTCTTATGTTCATAAGCATCCCGCCGATCCCATGGGTATGCACTCGCTCGCGAGCCCCGACTATAATCGTACCTAAGTCCCGAGGACTCAATCAGCATCCCGGCGTACCCGCCGACGGGGGTGTATAAAGCTTCGACCAAGGGAAAATACTACGGGAAACCGGTATCTCATCTTCGTCCCCGGGGGACGACATGCCACTCCCACAGAGTTTACGTATCTCGCCTTCCGACACGTGCCGATATATTGCACCCTGGGCGGCCATGAATGCTAGGTAATCCAACCCCAAAACAATACAAAGGGTCTCAACTAGTAATACTAACCGCATATACCACATGCCGAAACTAGTGATAATAATATTTATTAATATATACTACATGCTAAAACTAATGATAGTGATATGTATGTACTTACTGCTATGCCGAAACCGATAATGGTATATATACAATCTTCGTCATACCGTGCCGAGCTCCACGCCGAACAAGATATAGTTTTTTCTGCCGGGAATCATGTTGTATAACCGAGCTTCATAGTACATGATTTTCTATTTCTAACATGCTTTCTAAACTTCATTTTAGGCTACCATTCTATTTCTCCTGAAATACCTTACGTGAACTTATATCGTTTTACTAAGTTTCGAATGAACACGATAATATCCTAACATACTTTTACTAAATCATACCGGGCATGCTGCATCAAGCTTGTCACTTTCTACTAGAAATTGCATCGCATAGTAATTTTCACGCTACACATGACATGCTGGTTCTAATATCATACTAAATGCATACCAAACATAATATGCGAAGCTTCAAACATTCTAATCGGCACTTGAACGTTATTTTACTATACCGAAACTACTAACTTGCCAAGAAACTAGTTTACATACCTCGCTTGCTCAGCTTCCAGCTAACCTGGCATAACCTCGACCTCAATATTCAACTATTTCTTCCAACTATATCCATATATATATATATATATATCAATTAGGACTAAATATACATTAATATTTTGAAGAAGATAACACTTTTAATATATATATAGCCAAAACTTTGGTTTATCAAAAAATCCATCGAAAACTCGCCATTTTAAGTCCAAGTGGAGAAATACTCACTTTGTGTGGATAGGAGTATATTGACACCAATTTAGAGCAATTCCGGCAACTTTGACTCGGCGGGACAACGATTCGCCGGTCGAATTTTACAAAACTAAAGTCGTAGGAATGCTCTCTGCAGCCTTTATACTCCCATCTGGGGTTAATTTGAGTTTGGACCGCGTATAATGGCGTAATTCCAATGAAATTTGTTAAAACCTTCGTGCCCTCTCGTTCTAGCTATGTTCTTCTTTTGTTATTTTCTGGAAATTATGATGTTAAAATGATTAAAACTGAAGTTTGGGGCTTTTATACTTCCGGTCCGGACAGGCTCTCCGTGGCATACGGCCATCGGGCGGAGGCTCCTTCCTCCATGATACTCCGCCGCCATCGGGCGAGGGCTCCCGCCTCTAGCCTCCCGATGGTTTGACGTGTCGCTTATCCGCCTTTCCTCGCCTTTCCTAGCATGTATGGCATCAAAAACTCTTAACCAACATGCGAATAGGCCATTTACATGTCGGAATTTACGGTGTAACATTCTCCCCTTAAGAACATTCCGTCCTCGAATGTAAACTTTTACTTGCAAGAAGTTCAACTTACTTAACTTATTCTAGAAAATTTCTTGGCAGAGTCTCCCGTAATATGGACTATCTCGTAAACCTAAAAGCGAGAAAGTCCAATACAGTACTCCACACAATACTATAGCATTCATCATGTAAAGGACTAGAGTCGATCATCTCATTATACATGATAAATAAGGCATCTCATATGATAACAACACTAACATACCTCTCGACTGATTAGGCTTGGAATAAGTGAGGATATCTGACTTTCATGTCTTCCTCTTCTCTCCCAATTCATCTCCTCTCGCTCTGTTACGCCTACGCACCTTGACATAAAACAAGGATCTTTAGTTCTCAACCCGTGAATCTGCCGTTCTAGTATGGCTACCGGGACCTCTTCATAGGCCAGCCTTCCGTAACCCGACATCTCGATCGACAACTCTAGAGGGGTCCCCTACATACTTCCTCAAAGATAGACATGTGGAAATCGATGAACATACTCTAATTCGGTGGCAAGTTCAACTCGTATGCCACTTGGCCTACTCTCCACCGGTCCGGTGTAAAGCTCCAATGAATTCGGATCGAGCTACCTTTCTTGCCGAATCTCATCACCCCTTTCATTGGAGATACTTTCAAAAATACCCAAATGCTCACATTAACCTGTGCTTCGTGCGCATTACTAGCATACGATTTCGCGGCTCCGGCGCCGCAGGTGTTCTCTCGATAAGCTTTACCTTTTCCTCCGACCGATGAATAATATCCTACCCAACCAACGCTAACTCTCCTACTTCAAACCAGCCAACCGGCGATCTATATTTCCGCCATACAATGCCTCAAAGGGCGCCATCTGGATAGCCGAGTGGTAACTATTGTTATAAGCAAATCTCACCGCAAAGCAAATGCTCATCCCAACTACCTCCAAAGTCCAACGCACACGCCCGTAGCATATCCTCTGAAAAAGGAATAGTGCGCGTTCCGCCCGTCCATTTGTCTCGAGGGTGGAATGCTTTGCTTAAATTAATCTCGCGTTCCCAAACCTCTCTGAAATGACTGCCAAGATCTAGCTATAAATTGTGCCCCTCTGTCGGGAGATGATGGATACTGACACCGTAAGTACCGAATTTCATTTTCCCCGATATACAATTTCATGTAATTTCAGAAAGTGGCTTTTTACTGCAGGAAATGGGCCGATTTCGTCGGGCCCGTCAACAATTACCCAAATTGAATCATATTTATGCCTCGGGTATGGGTAATCCCCGCTACAAAGTCCATGTTTACCGCTTCCTACTTCCAAAGAGGCACAACTATGTCCCGAGTCAATCCACTGTTTCGGTGTTCCGCTTGCTCTGCCGGCGCTGACACTCGGGCTACAAATTCTTTCTATTTCCTGCAGTACGACTCGTAGTAAATACCATGGGCTGTAGCCAGGTTTCGCACTACGTGCCTTCCAAGCAATGACTTAGACAAAGCCCCAACGAGCCATCCTACGAGTCGTGTGCACGGAGACCACGGCAGTCATAAGAAGGATTAGTGAAGCCTCGTCCTCACCTTATTCGTGTCTAGTTCTCAGAGGGTAAACATGTTTTTGAATGGGTATCAATTCCCCATCCTGGCCTATGAAAATTTCATTAATATTTCCTACCAGCTTAAGCCCCAAAACATGCTTCATACACCCCGTAACTCACTATCTACAATCAAATTTCAATGTTTGAACATTTTGAATTGCTACCTAGTCAATACATATACACAACTAGCCTCTGATAACCTTCTTCTTCCTCATGTTCATGAGTTTTGAGGAATCACAAAGGTAATTTATCCGTCACATAGAAAACTTTCAAATAAAAAACATAAGCACTTACTTGAACTTTTAAGTTCTTGTGTTGAAAATACAAATAATGGAGAAATCAAATAACATCATATAAAGTACAATGGTTCTTCGTAAGAAGGAATGATATATGCACTCGCCGAAGAGTTCCGCCTTTGAAAGTAAGCTACAATGGAAAGATTTGAATGAACACAGGATAAATAAAGAAATCAAAAGACATATAGAAACACAAAAGATCTGAAACTATCCTGGAAAGAAAGATTAAGGATCTAAACCGAGCTAGAAATGGAGACTGATGCAAGATGGGTCGCTTCTAAAATCAAGCCGCACCGGAGAGCGAGAAAGAAAACAAGATAAATAGATGAAATCAAAAAGCAAAAAGAAATACAAAAGCTCAAACTATCCCGCAAAAATAAACATAGATCTCGAGCCCCGAAAACTAGAAATGGAGATGGAGTGAAGATTCAAGATGGATACATAGATCTAGAGGAAGGAGATACACTGCAAAGGAAAATCAAAGCACGCTGAATGTATACATGAAATAAAAAAGAAAAATGCAGAGAATAAAAGGAAGACTTATTTTCAAGGAAAGACCTCCATGGAAGTTCAAGACAACTCTTGAATGACATAAGATGAAGTACTGAATATCTAAAGAAGAGGAAATGAAGGGTACAAATGGGCTTAAGTGTATGGGCCATATGCCTAACGGGCCTAGCTTATTTCTGTTTTATTTTCTATTTTTTTGCTTTTAGAGTAGATATAGAGTAGTTTTAATATTGTTGAATTCTTTTATTTATTAATAAAATAATCTAAAATTTGCTTACAAAAAAAGAACTTTTAAGTTCTTGCTTGAATTTTTGCTAGCTTCAGCTTTGGGATGTGAATTCAAATAGCTCGCTGTGAGATTTATTTGCACAAATTTGAGATTTAACAATTTTGAGATTGAGTTACTATAATGAAAGATAGAATAGAGGTGCTCATGGGTCGCTTCTTTTTATTTGTGTGGGGAGTTTATATGCAAAAATTTGATTTTAAATAGGTTTGGGGCGAATTGAAAATTTTGGGTCGAGTCAGTCAATTACTTATTTTTAGCCTAAGCCAAAACTCATATCACGAGTCGTAGACTGCCTCGTCCCCGGACTCGTAGGAAGAGAGATTAAGAGAACTTACTCAGAGGATTACGAGTGTGTGGTATGATCTCAAGAAAGAAGGTAAGCACTATATGTACCATGATTCAGGTCATACTTCACACCTCCACACTTAATAGTTCACCATTACAAAGTGGGTACTACTACTAGTACAAACGATGGTTTACTCGTAGTGACCCATCGTAACATGAACTCATGCTTCGTACTCATTCTCTGCCAACCATGGACAATACTATGAGCTTTCTCATGGTCCTACGACTCGTAGTACGCTTATGTGCTGCAAATTTTCACCCACCTATTTTTGGTTTCACCTATACACCGGCCACAAATATAAGTTAAGATACGGTTAAGTTTCCTACTGAAGCGCTTGATTTAACTTCGCGGCAGGATGCGGTGTGGTTGGTTAATTTAATTTCACCAAACCACCTCATGATTTCCTCCTAAGAAGTGTCTCGAGTTAACGCTATAGAACGATGCAAGTCTATTGACTTCTCAAAAATTCGTTAAGAGACTCGACCGTCTCTGCACAGCAACCCTTATCCTCCATCCCGCTCTGCTCATGAAGGTTGCTCTTAAGTTATGGTATCTCGATGTGACCCGAATAGATCAAACAAAAGAAAAAAATGTAAATGAGGAAATAAGCATCAAGAGTTAAACATAAGCAATTAATCTAATCTTAAGCCGTATACCCCAGAACAACGCCACTTTTGATAATGCTCAAATCACACTCCCGTAAAAGTATGACATGTATTACTGTCAATAAAGAACCCAACTAGGCCGGGGTCGATCCCACAGGGAATATGATCAAGATATTGAATAACGCTAGTATTTAAGCTTTTAATCCTATTATTTCCTAAAGGGGGTTTGTAAGAAAGTAAAATGCAATGCTATTTGATACTGATTGTTATCAAGATGATGCAATTAACTAGGGCATTGTTTCCCATGGGTTCATAACTACGGTTTTACACTTGTGATCTATTCCAATACTTGACTTGTAGAACCTGATAACATAGGTTCATCCAAACAACTAGTTTGACCCCATTGGATGCTATACTCAATTATCGAATTAGGTCTCTCGAATGATTTTACTTAAGTGTTATCACTATGTTTCAAATTAACTATCCTACTACCGCAACTCAAGTCATACAATGAACCATAATGTTCAAGGCTTTGTTGTTCTTCTCTTTTCCTAATCTCTACCTCTCTAGATTCAAACAAGTAGAGAATTCAGGCAAGTCCTAACATTGTACTTCATTAAGAAACATTTAAGATTGAAGAGAATACAATTCAAGCATTAACATTGGTCTATAATCACTTTGTGCAAATCCTAGTTTGTTATCTGTTCCCACAACCCTAGTTATGGAGGTTTTATCCTCTCATGATTGTTGAAAACAATTAGCATTCACAGATTCTAAACATAATTTAGAATCACAATGATGATCGAAAAGTAACCCACTTGATTGCAAAAGACCAATGAAGAATAATTCAAGAATAATGGAAAAATCAATGCAAAAAGCTCTCCAAAAGATGTTCTAATATTCTCAAAGTCCAATACTGGTCAAAAGAATTGAAATATGTTTTTCAAAAAAATAACCTAGAAAAAGTATTTATATAAATAATTATAAACATTTCTAAATTAATAGGAACCGATAAACCAATGCCACCTTCACCTATGACTCGTATCATGATTGTGTGTGTGTCGCATCACTGTACAATGTCCGGAACTTAATTTTTGGCTAATTTGGAACTTGGTACGAATCGTACATCGATGTTATGAGTCATACAATTCGTTGTGATCCGAATCCGAGAGTTCGATATCCTCTCGAATTTCATGAGTGTCTTGGTACGACTGTACCTTCCTCTACGCCTCACGACGCCTCATACTTTGGACTTCCGCCATTCCTCAATTCTTCAACTTTACCATGGCTCCTTGGTAGAGGTCTTAGGTAGGTATCATGATCTGTGGTTGCTACCCGTATTCGTGAGACTAACCCAGAAGGCACTTTTCCGAAGTTTTCTATGACCGCCTTGGTACGGCTTGCACCATCATACCCTATGACTCATACCACGAGTCGTAATCTGGCCTTTGCCTTAAGCTCATCTTCCGACTTTTCCATGACTCAGCGTAACGGATCGTACAATGATTGTACGACTTGTTCCGAGGTCTCAGATTTGGCCCTTGCATTCTTTTCACTTCTTTTTGTAGATTTCAACTCCAACACCTAATTTCCCGAAATAAAGCAAAGGGGCATCATATTCGTATAAACACAATTCCAAGATCATGCTTATTTCCTTAGTTTTAATTCATTGAAAGTGTTAAACCCACAACACATCAATGCAAATATGTGGGAACCTCGGGAGCAGGTCAAAGGAGGCAATACAAAAACCGATCCCAATCCTAGATACCTAAAGACCCTAAAAGAGAACATGGTGCCAAAGTGAGACTCAAGCTCGAGTCCAGAATATTAGCAAGAGAAGTAGTTGGGTGAATTCCTTCGCCACTCTCGCCCTCGGGAAGCTGCTTATGATTTTTACCTTACCCTTTTCAAAGCCCCGAACAACCTTTGAGTTACGTGAGCTTCTGGATCAAAGACAAGGATAAGGAAAAATCATAGAAAGAGTAAAACGCGAACTCAAATGGAATTAGAAAATAATAGAAGAAATGGTTCTTGGGGTGATCTCCTCTCTCGCATGCCGAATCACTAGAAAGAAGATAGTATTCTGGGAAAAAGTAAGAAATAATAGCAGAGAGCAGGATTTCTCATAGGACAAGTTCGCCGGGAAAGCAACATATGCTCGACATGTGAACGACGCGATTAGTGCCTTAAAGGTATGACATGGCGTCACTTCGGGAAGACAAACATCTAGGGAGGCTAAATATTTCCCTCAAAACTAATGTACTCGGTTCGAGGAAAAGACCTTGAGTTTTTTTCCTACCTAAGTTATTAATCAAAATCCAAAGATGCTGGGCCAAGGTTCAATTCCTCGCTTAAAAACCAACCTTTATAGTCCAAGTACAAAAGAGGAACATATTTGGGTCCCGAGATCCAGATCACTAAAGAAAAAGTCACAAAATTAAGCCGGCAAGTAAAGACATATATGAAAAACCTTGACCACCGAAGGACAAGGATTCACCCGTTAGAATCATCACCGTGAGCACCGCTGGATACTACATCAACCGAGAGCTCCTCAAAATAAGAAGGGCCATCATCGACACGATCCGGATGAATGGATAAGTAAACCAATGCTTGGGACTTTTCTATTTCCTATTCAACCCTAGCTAACATCTCTCAGAATCTGCATGTGTGAGATCTATGCATCTTCGAGCTCTCGCTGTGACAGCCACGCTTCTTCTGAGTCCGGCTCTCTCTCTGCTAAGGTGTTACATTTCCTATTTAGTTTGCTTTATATTATCCCGAGGCAGAAAAGTAGAGGGAAAGGAGGTAGAGCACTTGGTAAGATAGTGCGATCCCGCCGAACGGATATGATCTTCCACCTCCTGCATATTTTTCATAAGATCCCCACAAGGCCGGCTCGCGTGGTGCTCTTTGTCACCGTAGAATTTCTCGCTTCGTTGGACTAAGGAAGGGCATCCTCCACAATGGTTCTCCCTTTCATTCGATACTACCTCCCACTCATTTAGCAAAGATCTCGAGTTCTGAGGATATATGGGCCAACGCCCGACGTAGTGATCGATCTCGAACAAAGGCGTTGCTTCTCCAAGTTTATCTCACTTCGCTTAGAGATTCTTTTCTTCAACAAGCTTGTTAGAACCCTTAAGGCCAACACACCGGCTCGAGGTGGAAAGAAAAGGTTAAAAAATGGCAATGTAAGGACATACCCGGAGAGGTGAAATTAGAGATAAAGGTTAGTTACCTTGGCGATGGCGTGTGCAGAGTTGTTCGTGGTGTATTTGGTGGAAACGTTGTCCATCCTTTGACGGTTCATCGGGCGGAGATTACGGGCCCAAGTACTGGTAATTCCTATCGCCCTGGAAAGCTAACCTTATCAAGTATCCTTAGAATTTTGTTCGATACCGCACAGTCTCAAGCGATAGATGGTTCTCGCTTTTGGATTCAATGTGTAACAAGGCTCGAGACCCCGCTGACAAGGGAGGGAAGCTCGGATAGACTATCGCCCGACTAGAGAGAGGGGAAAAGGAAGAATAGGTCGTGCCATCACAATATCCTAGAACTCGACCTCCCAAGAGTCACAAGTGCCCAAAATTCGAGAATGGTCTTGTACAACGCTTTTCATTTTCAGGCATAACCTCTCATCCTCTGAATGTGACGCACCCACGTTGAACCTCCTAAACCAAATCTGCCACCCTCTGCTCTTTGAAGTTCTCTTCTGAGATAACAATGACAAGGGAAGGTTGGTTTTGTATCCTCCATAAAGTTTTTTTCTTTTTCTTTCTTTCTTCTTCCATGGAGATAGGGACTTTGCATCAAGACTAGGAATACGTCAAAGCAAGAGCATGAATGTGGTTGTGACATTTGTGACTAGTAGAGGTGGCCGCAACACCCAAGAGCGGGAGAAAAATTGGACCCGTATGTCGCCTGTTAAGATAAAAGTAAGGAGAAAAGAATAAAAATAAGAAGTAAATTCGCATAAAGGTATCATGGGAATAATGTGGTTTTTTTTTTTTATCTCCATCCAAACCGGTATAAGCCGCATCCAGACTCGGTTGTCAATGGTGGAAGAGTTTAGTATTTTAAGACCCATGAGTGAGCCCTCGACCCGATCGTGAGAAGGGGATATCCAGAGGTGGACACCACCAGTGGGCAAAAAGGCATCCAAAAAAATTTAAGTGGTTTAGATACATACAAAAATGCATGGAAGAAAAGAAAGACATCTCGAATGCTTAAGCTCTGAAGTTCCTAGTGACCAGATACTTACCTGTGGTCAATGGGTGCCACGAAAAATAAAATAATTAGTCTATCCCCGAGCATGAACATCACCTAAGTTACTGAAGTAGGGATTTCTTCCCGCGAATTTTAAATAAATCGCATTATCGCCCTTAGAAAAAATGGGATAGTACAACAAAACAAATGCATCAAAGCCACTCTCTCCCACCCTAAGAAAATGATCAAAGACAAGCGACAACCCTTAAAACCCCAGCTGCTGGTTTAACTTCAACCCGAAGGAGTTTGATAACAAGGAAATCACATGGTCAATAGGGCTGCTGGAGACCCACTGGGTGAAAGGGTAAATATTGGATGAACAGTCTCGGTATCGACGTGGTAATGCTCTCAAAGGCTCAAGCACCGATACCTGTTCTGAGACCACCCACGCCCGCTCGAACTCGGTGTAAGTTTTTCTCTTCACTATGGAGCCCAACTCACTCCTATGGTCTTATCTTCGCCCAAGCACCGCCAAGGGAAGAGAGCTTGAAGTCATCATCAAAAGAATACGTGCTGCGAAGGATCTCTAATGTCGTATGGTTCAAAAGAGTTTCCTCCTCTTCGCCCCTGCTTCATTGCCTTGCTAGTAATCAAAGAGTGACAAAGGTGGAACTAAAGAAAGAGCTAACCAAAGTTAAAGGTCTATAGAAAAGATTTGGGAAAATGGAGTCCAAAAATTGACAAGTAAATAAGAAAAGTAGAACTAAAAGTAGTTGGAAGTAATATATAAATAAAGAGTTTATGGATATGAGGATAGAATGACAACCACCGTAATATCGAGCGTCGAGCCACCTTAGGGTCAAATGTCAAAGTGGGAGTGCACGAAAGAGATGGTCCATTCTTTTTTATTAAAGAGGAGGGAAGCACGATGGTTCATTGGCAGCTTTTTCATTTTTTCGTCTTTCAAAAATGACTTAGCGTTGCACCGAGAAGATGGAGGGACTATTTATATGAGAAAAATAAAAGAAACATGTGGAATCATCAAGTGGGCCCCAAGTAAGGACATCGGTAGACTTGATAGCCGGATGACCTCGAAAGCGTGCAGCCTTCCACGAGATTGTAACGTGGAGGATATGACTTTGTGCCAAAATGAGGATCATTGAAGCATCACCCCAATGACGTGGCGTAGCGATAAATGGGGACAAACATAGCTGATGAGATCGTATGGATCTGTAGGGAAGAAATGTTAGTTGGCACCTCCTAAACAACAGATGCATGGCATAAGGACATAGTGGTATAATTCTTAGGATTCCCATGGCATCCCCCCATTGGCTTAGGCCTAAAATTACATAACCTATAAATAGTCGCCCTCCCCTCTTTGGAAGCGGGTATCCAAACTCTATTCTTTCTCGAAGCACCAATATTGGTAATACATTATTCTCTTAGGCTCCAAGCATTTTTCTCGTTTTGTTCAAATTTTAGTTATTTTGAGGTTTGTTCTAGAGCCAAGTATCATAGCTTCCGGGTTCACTCACATCCTCATCCTGGAGACACTAAGATTGACTTTCCCCGCCCTTTGTTTACTAGTTTAAATTTCGCTTGCCTACTTTTATTCCATTTTGTACTATTTACTAAATCTGCATAGATCCCTAGGAATAGATGAAGTAAAGATATGTGAAGAACAATAACAGAGAAAATATTGGCTGACTCCTCCCTACAAAGAAATAATGTCATCCTTTTCTGAATGAAAGGAATAGTGTCTATTCATTTAAATTTATTTTCAATAGATCAGCGAATCAATAACAATAATCATATTATATATTTGACCTATTTCCTCAATATGCCTTTTAATGGAGATAGGGGACTACTTTCTCAATACACCTTTCGCAGGAGATAGAGGAAAATCATTCTTATGTAATATGAAGAGACTTGCCTCAAAAGGTCATAAGCAAAATGTCTTACGTACACATTAATGTATAGGTCAATGGTCTATACTCCCTTGGACAAAAATTAGATAGAAATCCTAACTAAACTAGTAATTAACTTTCCTACCATAACTATGAGTACGTATGATCAACGATAGAATAATCATATAACCGGCTAAATTATCGCCTCAAGAACAAATTGAACACAAGACACGAAATTAATAACTCGTATACCTATAAAAAGACCAAAATGCATAAATCATTTGACATATCCCAATTGTCCAATAATATCAAAGTAGACTAAAATGTAAGCACAAATCCTAACACCAAACCTCATTGATAGCTGCATCTAACTATTACTCTTCACTTCTTAAGCTTCCTCAAGAAGTACCTTGTTTTCATCAAAATTTATCAAAGTCATATTCAAAAGATAAATACACACACACACAAAACCGAGGAGGCGAACATATCGTATCACGGACTTGGCACAAACCTTGTTGGTTGCCCAAAGCTTCAGCGAGGTAGATCTTCTGGTGCTCATTGTTTTCCGATGGTGTGAGCTCTACCACCACCCTAAGCATCGATGGAACCGCACCAAAGAACTAGAAAAGGATCTAAATAATAATCTATATAAATAAATAAAAACATCTGAATGTTGTTAGTAATAAAAGGGGAAATAAAGGACGTTAAATCTTAATTTTGGAGCTATCTTACGGGAGATAAGCTAATGCTTTGGGTGGTTGTAACAGTGCGTACTGTGCAATGCATAACCGTTATAACCCTGATCTTGCAAGAAGGACATACGCTTGTTATGTTGCACCTGCATCCCTTAAGATAGTTCTTTAATTATGCACTTTACTCCTATTCTTATTGTAATAAGCCTTTTTAGACCAATTATCTTGCTAGGTTTCTTTTCAGTATATAGTTTGTTGATATAATCATTTTAGAGTTTATCAATGAAAATCATCGTTTAGCCCTACTTTCTTCACAAATTCTATTTGGCATCATTTGGTATGAGAGCATTGATCCTTTGTGACAAAATCTGTGTTTCCACATCAAAATCATAGAAACCAATAGAGAAAAGGAAGAAGGAAGAAGAAGAAGGAAAATAGAGAATTTTTCGTAGAGTCTTTACATTTTAGCTGACCCCAAAGTGAGAGTTTGCAAACCACTTATACAAATTTCCACCGACATTCTCTTCCCTCACGTGCAACTCACATGCCTCATTAATTCTTTACGTAACTACCCTTTAACTACTTCTAACAAACTTCCTAACTACTTAACAACCTGCTAACTTCTAAACCAAACACTACAATTAAGTCATTTAACACTTGCCGGGAGGTCAAAATATCAAGGACTCCTACTAGCCTAATAAGAACCGGGCGTTGCCTGGGCCCTCACCCCTTGGTTAACAGACGTCTAATTGTTCTCTCGTGCTCGATGTTGTGGCATGATGAAGCCGTATTTAACCTTCTCCTTATGAAATGGAAATCCAACCTCTATGTGTTTGGTTCTCTCATGAAACATTGGATTATTTGCTATTTGAATGGCCGTCTTGCTGTCACTAAATATATTGACAGTAGAACCAGCTTCGACTGGTGCTCCTTTAGTAATCTTGCTAATCCGCATCGTCAAGAACTAAGGATGCCATGCTCCCGTATTCCCGCCCTCTGGCCGAGCTTCTACTTACAAAGTAGGCTATTTTTTTTGACTTCCAAGATATCATAGAATTTCCAAATCTCACTATATAACCACAAAGGGACTCCGATCTCCTCAGGATAGGACAAGAGGCCCAATCTGTAGTCACAAAAAAAAAACCAAAGTGAGTTGAGTAATGTCTCCTCTCCTTAACAATACTCCTAAACCAGGTGATTTCTTGATGTGCCCTTACCATCCTAAGGGCTACTTCCCTGAGAAACTTTAGGATGTTGCATGAACTAACTCAACACTTGAACTCCAAAGCATATATCGTGTCCGGTGATGGTATCGATAAAACAATTTTTGCCCACCAACCTTTGATAGGAAGCTATATCCTCCCATTCCCGCATCATCTCAGATTTCCAACACGTGCATCATACTCTAAGCCGGGTGAATTTATGATTAAGTTCCAAAGATTTGGACACCGCCTTAGCCGCACTAAGACCACAACTGAAACAAGCCGCAAAGGCATATTCCTTTGATTCAAAGAATATCCTCCTTAGACCTCAAAACTTCTATGCCCAAAGTATCTTAAGACTCCTAGATCTTCATCTTGAAATTCTCGATTAAGTGTGTTTGGCTTCGATATCATCCGTGAACAAGAACCTCGTGATGAGCAAATCATCAACATATATACCAATATTATAACTATCGGGCCCCTAACTTCTTGGTGAACATTGAGTGATCATACATACTGACCGTATCCAGCCTCTTCAAAAAGCTTCGTCGCCTAATATTCCACTGTTGATGCTTGCTTAAGACCATATAAAGATTTTCTTAATTTGCACACACTATTTCCCGTTTTTATGGAACCCCGAGGAGTTCCATATAGACATCTTCATCCAAATCACCCTCAAGAAAAGCATTATTTACATCCATTTGACAAATATCCCAACCTTTAGAAGCTGCAAGGCTAATAACCGTTCGAACAGCTACTATTTTTGCAACAGAGAAAAGTCTCATGATAATCTCAAGGCCTACTCCTTGTGTATATCCTTTGGCTAATAATCAAGCTTTAAATCTATCTACAAGACACATCTTCCTTGTACTTGATCTTGTATACCCACTTAGAACCTATATGTTTCACTCCACAGCAGAGAGACTATAGAATTTCTCAAGTCCGATTGCCTTCAAGGGCCGCTATTTCCTCGTTGTATCGTTTCTATCCATCTCGGGGTCTTTTACCGGCTTCAAGGAAGGAATGTATTCAACAACTGAAGAGAAATTACTAAGATAAGCTTTATAGCTTGGAGAGACTCTGTCATAGCTAATATGATTAGATATGGAATAAGGTGTTTTGATAGGTAGGACATAATCTTTAGTCCAAATAGGGAGGCTTGTGGAAGTCTCCTATTCTTCCGTGAATGGAACTAGACGGGGCATGTATAGACGAATCTTGAATTTGATCGGGCAGGGATTAGGGTGATCACGAGGGTAGTATCTACCCGCCCAAGTAACTCTCCTCTACCGGAGATGGAGGAATAGGTGGGAAGGACAAGCCAGAATGTAATCACTAGTCAAACAAGGTGAAGTGGAACCTACATCTTGCCCGACAGAGAGTCCAAAGCAAACAGAAAAGGAATTGACGGGAATGAAAAAGTAAACAATCAACCTCGTTCTAGTTTTTCTTTAAAAGGAAAATAATTCTCCTTAAAAATAACATCTCTTCGCTAACAAAAAATTGTGACCGATAAGATCATACAACTTATATCCCTTCTGAGTAGATGAATAACCAACTAGAACAACCATTCTCGACCTGGCAGCAAACTTGTCTTGCCTAGGTAAGACATTGGAAAACACTAAACACCCAAACACTCTCAAATGATCAAGTCTGGGAGGATAACCATACAAGAACTCATAAGGGATTTACCTTGCAAAATATCGCAGGCGCCTATTGATAAGATAGATCGATGTTTGTACACAAACTTTCCCCAAAACTTTGCAGAACTTGGGACTGTAATTTCAATGCTCGCCACAACAGAATGTGCTTCATGTTTTCTTCAACTATGTCAATTCTGTTGTGGAGTATAAGGACAACTACTTTGATGTGTACAATACCATGGTTAGTCAACAATTCATCAATCTGATTGTTAAAAAAATTCTCAACCATTATCGCACCTCAAGACCTTCAACCTTTTATCAAACTGTATATATCACCATTTAAAACTCTTTAGTACCACAATCACATCTTTCTTAGAAATGTGCAGACACTCCAAGTAAATCTATTGTAATCATCCACAATAGTAACAAAGTAATGTTTATCATATGTAGGATGTTTATGAGGTCCCCAAACATCTAGATGAACAAGTCAAATATGGCAAGCTGATTTACTACTACTTAAAGGAAATTGAGACCCGCATTGCTTAGCAAGTGGACATATCATACAATCTTTTGTCATTACTACATCAACTTTATCTTGTAAACAAGTGACTATGAAGCCATAACCTCTGATGATGGATGCTCAAGTCTTCATGCCATAAGTCAAATATTCCTTCCTTTTACAATTGATCCAACAATAGGCGTGCATTGATCCTTCAAAATATACAAACCCCATCTGCTTTCTCTCTACTATCCCACCTTGCTGCTGAAGCAGGTCAGCACAATACAAGCCAGATAGAAGGAAATAAACAACCAAGATCCTTAGTCAATTTAGACACGATAATGCATCGAATCAAAATCTAGCACAATGGCGACATTCTTCAAGGTATATTGTCCTAAAAAAGTAACTTCTCCTACATACCCTATTTGTGTTCTACTCCCCGTTGGTACTTGTACTTGATTACCTTTAAGACCGCAATCATCTTAGCCTTTTCTAAAATCCTTTCATTTTTTGTAATATGACGCGGTGACACCCGAATCCACAATCCAATCAACAACACCAGCTTGATATATTTTTTGAAGAATACATACCTATTACAACATTCTCCTACAATACTGCTGCAAAGAATGTCTATCCATTCTTTTCAAAGATCTCTTCATACTGCGTTCTCATCAAGTAACCACCTTGAAAAAACTTATCTATCTCAGGTGTTCGCCCTACCTGCAAATGCTGTATCATTATCCTGGGTGTAAAAACCATCATTCGCATTTTCCTTCGCTTTTGAAATTTGGTGGAAATCCCACAAATCTATAGCAATTCTCCTGCGTGATGCCCTTTAAAACCACAATGATCAAGACATCCCAATTTTCTTTCCCGTAAGTGTTTGGATTTGGTTCCCGCATATTCAAATCCTTATGAACTGGATGAAATTGATTTCTCATGCTTCTGCTCCTTTTGCGAGACTTGACATTGCCTTCCAACCGCCATCACCAAGGCTTCCTTCCAATGTCTCCGCATCTCCAACATCCATTGGCTTTCCTCTTGTATAACTAAAGCATAAGCTTGATTCACAGCTAATTACAGAGCTCCCAGAGTAGATTGCTTCTTACTTGTGCAAGCTATCATTCAATCCAACTAAAAACTGTGAATAAATTTTTGCTATTGAATATAATATTTTAAAATAATGTCAATTTCTCACATTCACACGAAGGAGAAGGGACCATAACATCTAATTCATCCCATATATTTGCATTTTCGAGTAATATGGGTTACCGATTCTCGTTCCTTGTGACAACATACTAATTTCCTTCCACGTATGGTAAATTTCCGGGTGAGATTCGACTTATTAAATCTCTCTTTGAAGTCTCTGGCCCATATTTTTCGAACCGGAAGAATAGACTATGCTTGACAATAACCTAGCCGCCGTGCCGCACTTATCCAAGACATCACAACAAAGATCATCACACCTCTCCCATTTAGCCTCTAGGTTTCCCTTGTATAAACTCTTCACACATGAACCATCTACAAAACCTAATTTGTTTTTAACTAGTAGTGCTAAACGCATAGATCTACTCCATATCCCATAGTTTTCTGCACCTATGAGCTTTGTAGGACTAGCAACTTCCCTAAGACATCGCCTTGCAAATGCAATGATGATCAGGTCCATTTGTGGGCTTCCTGTGATTTCGACTAATGTATTTCACATTTCTCCCCTTCACCCTAATTATCTCTATTGAATTCCATTACAATTTCTAATTGCAAAGACCTCGGCTTCGATACCATGACAAAAATCGTGTTTCCACATCAAAACCATAGAAACCAAGAGAAAAGGAAGTTAAGGAAGAAGA
Source organism: Datura stramonium (assembly GCA_018107945.1). Classification (NCBI taxonomy): domain Eukaryota; kingdom Viridiplantae; phylum Streptophyta; class Magnoliopsida; order Solanales; family Solanaceae; genus Datura; species Datura stramonium. The sequence goes on from JACEIK010000790.1 coordinate 92,982, forward strand.
AGAAGGAAAACAAACAGGAATTTTTCGTGAGAGAGTCTTTACATTTTAGCTGACCCCAAAGTTAGAGCTTGTAAAATTTTCCACTTATACTTTCCACCTGACATCTTCCCCATGTTTCAAGAATGCTCATTTTCAATTTCTTTTACTTAACTACCCTTTAACTATTTCTAACAAACTTCCTAACCGCTAATCGTCGCAACTTCTTAACCAAACACTGCAATTAAGTCATTTAACACTTTGGCGCATATGGAAATCAAGAAACATATGAATTTCTTTGCAAGACAACAATACCTATATGGATAAGGAAGATCTAATGATGTAAGGTATGCCTATGGAGTAAATCTCGTAGAGTTACAATGATATTAGGCTTTCTGCAAACATTCCTACGGAGGATAATGACAGAAAAACTTTCCATTATATTCTCAATTCACATATAAAAATATAGGTACTCTGTATGAACCCCTTTCGCTTATGAGTAGTAGAGCTTATGTTGGGTTTACAAAAAATACAAGCACCTCAAGCACCTACTACAATGCTGGCGATTATGGGGCCTATGGGGGTGTTTCAAATATCATTCTGATCCTAATGTTGCTTACCGAATGACCACTTCTTCTAGCTTTATAGGGTCAAACAATACAGCAATAAAAATATAATAACTCATCAATGTATCGTGTGGAGGATTTGCAACAACACATACTTATCTCGGCGGATGATAGCAGAAGTGACTTGAGAAAACGAGACCTAAGGGAGCTAACTAGAACGCACCGTTATCAATCTCAGCTGGAATTCTGAAAATCTTTTTCGACGGTAATAGATTGGAATAGTTGAGCTATTGTAAAGAGGAAAAGTGCCCTCCTTTCTCAAATGCGCCCTATGCCGGCCACTAGCGAGTCGAAGAACATATGATATTGTCCATTCGCAAAACAAGAGTTCAAAGCTGCCTAGGGGTATTGCTCTTCATTGGTAGCGATTGAAACTTTGCAAGTTCACAACTAGAGAGAGGTGTATGCCGACTCTTATGCACTGTGATGTTTGATAAAATGCCAATAGATAATCTAATGATCCTTGTGACAAATTAGTTCCCGGCTCGAAAGCCTAATGGAAGGTTAGACAACACCTATTTCACATTGAAGAGGATGAACAGGGAAATCCTTGTTGCCGAATTTCACAAGTTTCAAGAGAGAGGAAAAGAATTGAAGAAGGTAAGGGGTTTGGGAAAGAATCTCGAGAATCGATGAAATAACTTCCACCCTTACTCTCTTGTCAGTCCCATCCTTGATCCCCGAAACAATTATTGCACACCTTTAATGTTGAGGATCTAACCACTTTTTTTACTCGTTAATAGTATTGGAAAAGTTTATGTTACTAAAATTTGACCGCCTAAATCTTCGATCGACTTGGTATTTCTCACGAGATAGTGCTTAAACTATATATTTTTAGCATCATTGTTGTGTGGCCAACAAGGATGGAATACCTACACAGCTTTGTTTTGGATGATAAGATGGATGGACTAAAGGAAAATGGAACTAATAGGGAAAAGATTTAATTGTCTTTGTATCCTTCAACTCTTTCAATCAGGGCGCACTGGGCATTTCAAAATCCTCAGGCAAACAGGACGGTAAGTAGTTGCCCATTTTTACAAATTATCTTCTCTTTCGGGTTAGACTCGGAAACTAAGCAAAGACTGGTGATGGTAAAGACCTTATTCTCACATGAGATGGTTAGCGCTTATAACTATGTTTGTGATTTCTGTTGAAGAATGGTAGTCCTTGTATCGAAAGACCATCATGGAAGAAAGAGCGAGCGACGATGTGAACATGATCTCTCGAGTTACTTGAACAAATTTATAACACGTCCTTTATCTTCTTTACTAGCAAAAGGAAATTGCAAAGAGTTATCATTTTGCCTAAGAAGTGGAGGATCGAGGCAATTCCGAGGTTATAAGGGTCAAAAATACTTGAAATCATATCCAACCTCCACCACCTAAAATCGTAGGCATAATTTCTTTCAATCAAGAAGGAGAGGTTATGTTGGACAAGACACGACAAGTTGCTAGTATAAGGAATTTGGGGTTGTGACCATCTTAGATAATTGGAAGGTGCTTGCTAAGCGTATGAATGCACAAGGGGAGAAACTCTAATGGTATGTCACCGCAAATATGGGATCTAGGAAGCACTCCAAGTATTCATGATTCTAAAGCTAATTCATATCTCATTCCAGGTAATCTTGATTCTATTCTCGCAAGCTCAAGAAAACAATGAGACGTATGCATAGCAACCATGTTACATAAGCGAAGCTTCCAATTGTTCCACATGGCAATGAGTATCCAATTAAAAGAGCATGTGATTCAAGTGTATGCATTATCCTATTGGCTATATCAATGTACAATGGGAACATGAAGTTTTTTCTGGTGGGTTTGCAGGACTTGGATCTCGAGAGGAGCTAATGTTACACTTATGGGAGACCATGGAATCTGAAATTCCAATGGCATTTTGCCGAGCTGTGTTGTGATGTTGATGCCGGAATTAAAAACTCAATTTACCGCATAGTAAATTATTGAGGTTATTTCCCTTCATTGTAATACCTCTAGGAATTTTATCTTTTTTTATTTTAACTGAGATGCTATGGAAAGAAAAAGCAAAGTTGTCAAAATGTCCGCATGTATGAATGGTAATGATACACAATATAGTTACTATGTGATTGTTGATCACCTCTGGCAATACTTACCTTTAGAATCCCTATTATTGCATATAAATTTATATAAATTATATTTTTAATGCTTTCTTTGGCTTTATTCCCTTTCTTCTTGCTCCAAAATTTAATAGATATATATCATATTATTATTAACTTTTTCATAACTTATATTTTTTCTTTGATATTAATCCTTAAAATTCTCCCAAATTATTTACTTCCCATGAATTTTTCTCAAATTATTGAATTTAACATTTCTCCTTGATTTTTTTATACATAGATATTTTCTCTTCCTTGTTTCTCTCTATACAAGTTTTATTGAAGAACCATATTTTATACATAAGTCGATGTGATTTTTATGCTTTCGTTTATGATTTTTTCTGTTTTTTTAAATTTTATAAGATGGCGAATTTAGTGAATATTTTTCATACATAGTTGATACAAAATTGTTGATTGAAATTTTATTGAAGAACCAAGAATATACTCTTTTTACATGTATTGATTGACTAATATAACTTGATCGAAATAAAATGGCAAAAATACACCAATTTCTATACAAATTCTGTGTACCCAATAAAATAAAAGCACATCTAAACTAGTTAAATTTTTCATATTTTATGCACAATCCATACACTAAAGAATATTTGTATATATCCGTGATTTTTCGTTATTTTTTATGAGATAGCGAATTCACGAAAAACTTCTCATTCATGATCGTTGCGCTCACATACAAAATTTTTACATACAAACATGTATAAACAATTTTAAAATGAACATATACACGACCTACATAAATTTTAGACACCCGTAAAATAAAAGCACACCTAAACTAGTTAAATATATCATATTCTTATATACTATCAATACACTAAATTATATATAAATTTCTTACCTACTAACATGTAAAAATAATAGAAAAATAAAGATATACTAGTTTCTATATAAATTTCAGATTTCAAAAAATAAAAGCACACCTAAACTAGTTAGATATATCATATTTTTTGGATAAGCCAGTAGAAAATCGAAAGAGTTCTATGAGCAAAATTAATCATGTGATTAATAAATTAGATAAATTGGGTAGTTAATTTAGGTAAATAACTCAATCAGATTGATAGTTAACCAATAATCCTGAAATCTCTTACCTCATTATATTTTTACTCAAAGTCTGCTATGCTTTCTATGCGATCTTTAGTTCTTGTTATATGTTTTGCTAATTCTGTGGCAGTTATAATAATTCAGCAGCACTGTTAAAAAAAATTGGTTAAATAAATTATTCATAAATATTTGACTTAGTAAAATTAATAACAAGTCATCATGAAAATGATTCTCTATGTCATCATTTTAGTATTTATCGATAATATACTTAGCATGTGCGTATGATCATATATAATTGAAATTTTAGCTCGATTTATATATTATTTCTCAAATTTGAAGTGTCATCCAACCTAATTGTTGGGATAGGAAAATTCATGTTTTTGTATATGCAGTTTAGATGATTGATTGTCTCCAGGTGGTAAATCAGGTCCACCTCATGTGATTCGAGCTGAAGCCCTGAAGGTAGTGCAACACAATAGGAAAAAACAATAAAGAAGAGTCTAAGTAGAACAACAACTACAACAGTTCAGAAGGAAAAAATAAAGGCTTCCTTATCCATCTTGAATTTTGAGCAAGACTCAAAATAGGTCCCCGAGTTATTCTAGGTTAGACATCTCATCTATATATAAGGCAAACAAAATACAGAAAGCTATGGTGATTGCAAACACAAAAAACAAAATTTCTTGAAAGCAATAGCCATCAGAGCAAAAGAAGAACTTGTCACTACTACGCTAGAGCGGGTCTACTAGTGTTAGGAGTTTTTTGAGTCTGCAAGAAGAATTGTACAACGATTAATTATTTATTTGAGTTAATTGTTGTTGTATGAGGTATTATAAAACTAGAGTGATTAATCTTAAGTGTGCTCATCAGTTGGAGTAAACTGATGTTGGTGAGGTACTAGAGTTAGTCACTTTGATTATCGAGTTGTAATATAAAACTGCTCTTGAAGTTTAGTGAAGTTGATTGAAAATCTTTAGTTCCTTGATCAAGGAGGTTTTTCACACTATGTTGTTATTCCTATTCCTATTCTTACAATTTTCTGTTAAAAGGACGAACACGATTTAGTTTATTAGAATGACAATAGAACTTAACAGGTGGTAAAGTATTCCAATTAGTATCTGTGCAGGTGATTCATCATAAGGCTAACACCTGGAAAAGATCCCCAAATGGTTGCACCATCTACTGCATAAGAAAGTCAATCAACTACAAGACGTCTCTTCAATAGACATTACCATGAGTGGTGGAAGAACATGAAGTCCACCTTATTGTTGAGGATCATAACTTATAGAACGTCATACTCGATGGACCTACAATACCCATGAGGCTCGGATAAGATGAGAAGACTCAAGTTCCCAAGGGAAGGCTGAAATATGATAAAGAAGAAAAACTAGCGGTTGAAATAAATGCAAAAACCAAGAAAATCGTTATTTGTAAGATTGGATCCCATGAGTATAACAAGAGTTCTGTACCAGTGCCAAGAAAATCTAGTATTCTTTGCTAACTTCCCATGAGGGAACAAATAAGGTCAAAAATCTAAAATAGATATGTTAAATAAATAGTATGAGTTGTTTAGGATGAAAAATGAAGAGTTTATTCATGGCATGCATACGAGGTTTACCTCAATCTTTAATGAAATTGACTCTTTAGGTAAAACTATCCCCACAAGCAAGGCAGTTAGAAAATTATTTAGTATGTTGCCAGAAATTTGGAAAAGCAAAGTGGAAGCAATCTCCAAAGCTTGTAACCTGGACACTATATATGGATGATCTAATAGGAAATCTCAAGACCTATGAGCTCAAAAAATTTCAGAAGCGAGAGATGTCTGGAACTAGAAAAGAAAAGAACCTGATCCTAAAGATCACCATAGTGAAAGAATAAAACCTATCACTTCTATCTCGAAGGTTTCAGCGTATGGTCAAAAAAGAATTCAATTCTTAGAGGAAGGGTTCGTGCAAAACCACTGACAAAGACAATCATGATCAAATGTGTCATAAATATGGAAACCCATATCACTTAATCAAGGGATTCCCTCAATGGAAATTGGTTTACAAACAAAGATAAGTTGACAAAGCAAAAGAAAGTATAGAAGGATCAACCCTATGTGCCCAACAAGATCAATTTGAGAAATAGATAAAGTTGTGAAAAGAGTCCTGACAGCTATGGGAATTTCTTCCATCAATGAATCCGAATAGCAATGAGATGCTCAAGAACAATATTTGTTAGCTATGGAGGAATATGATGATGAAGATATATTGACACTAATGAAAAACTCAAATTCAGATAGCGAAGAAGAACGATCATAGGTATGCTTCCTTGATCTAAAATAAAACATTAACTCATATTCTCAAAAGATATTAGCCTCTCTCTTTATTATCTCATTGGAAGATATCACTCCCTGACCCCTGAAAAGAAGCAACTTATGAATGTCTATGCTTTCTTGAAATTTGACAATAAAAATCTTGATGAAGAACTTAAACAACTGATAGTAAGTACTACAAAAATTAAAGAAAGATAAGAGAACTTGTACACTAGAGGGTTTCCATAAGGAGTATTCTGATCTTGAAGAAGTTGTTAAGAAACTGAAACTTGATCTTCATCATTCCTTAGAAGAAAATTAAGCTCTTAAGAAAAACCTTGATAAAATCAAACTAGATCTTGAACGAACTTTCAAGTGGATCAAGTCCTCTAAAATTATTGGTTTGATGTATGGAAGTCATACCAATTAGGGTTGCGTATCAGTCGGTTCGATTCGAATTTGAAAGTTATCGGTTTTACTTATAAGTTATCAATATGTACACATGCTAAACCATTAAATAACTATTAAGATATCGGTTATTGGTTAATCAATTATTGATCATTATTGGTTCGGTGATCGGGTTAATCGTTAAGATCTCACACAAAAAATTTTCATATGTCATAAGTATGTTTAGCTAGAAAAAAGTGGGTGAAAATAGAAAGACCATATAGAACTAGAGCAACTAAGCAATCAACTGTAATTTAGATTTGAATAATATCTCCTTCACTTTTTATCAACACCCGATTCATCTTCTTGATAGGATACTTTATATATTGAAAACTAGAATTATAGTTTAATAAATTTTTATAAGGTTATCATTTCACCTATTAAAAAAAGTGGTCAAACTGATAACCGAACCAATAACCCAATAATTTAGAATAGTAAATTGATAATTAAATCGTTAAACAAATAACCCAAATAATTAATCAATAACTTAATTATCAGTTTGGGTTGTTGATTTAATCATTAATTTGCAAAGCCCTAACACCAATCACAAACAAGGTCTAGGATATAAGAAAGTGTCTCCTATTACTCAATATACTTCTAGGACAGACTTCAAACTGTGTACCTACTGTGCTTTGACAAGTCACCAAAGGATCAATGTAAAATAAGAAATCATGCAAACTTGAAGAATGTGTATGCTAATAAGATACCTGGTTCATCCCACTTAACTTTCAAAAAGAATAAACATACCCATTCCCCTTCTGGACTCGTAAATATCTGATTCTTCCTTTCACTCAGAAAAAGGGGCCCAAGCTAATCTGGGTGCCCAACTCTAATTTCTGACTCTTATTTCAGGTGAAGGTGAGAGTGAAGAACTCAATCTGACACATGGACAGCGCATGCTCCAGGCATATGAGAGATCGAGAACTTCTTATTACTCTTAAAATTCAAAGGTGGAAACATGACCTTTGGAAATGAAAATAAGGGTGAAGGTGGGAAAATCTCTATCTCATGCTATTGAAAATGTGTATTATGTGAGAGGACTGAAATACAATCTGCTAAGTATCTCTCAAATATGTGATAAGAGAAATAATGTGCTCTTCACCTCAGTAGATTACGGGGCTGCAAATTTGAGGACAGGAAATTTGATTCTAAAAGAAAAAAGACATAAAAATATCTACAAGGCTGATATACTTGAACCTATGGGAGAAAACCTCACATGTATTAGTGTTATCACAGATAACTCTTTACTCTGGCATAAACAATTGGGTCATGCTAGCTTCTCACATTTAAATAAGCTAGTAGAGAAGGACCTAGTTCATGATTTACCCAAAAAAAAATTCAGTGAAAAAATGATATGTGATGCATGTGAAAAAAAAATGTGAAGTCATCGTTCAAGCCAAAGAAAATGGTTAGCACTTCAAGGTGCTTAAAACTCATACACATAGATCTATGTGGACCAATAAGAGCACCATGCAGAGGATGAAAGAAGTATGTGTCTTTCATAATGGATGACTACTCCATAGTTACATGGACTTTGTTCTTCAGATCCAAAAAAGAAAGCTTTGAAGTATTCACCATATTTGCCGAACAGGTTTTAAAAAAACTCAACTACAAACTAATGAGCATTTGATTTGATCATGGGACAAAGTTTGCAAATTCAAGATTCCAAGAATATTGTGCAGTATTAGGAATAGATCATAATTTCTTTTCTTCTAGAACACCTCATCAAAATGGAGTGGTTGAAAGAAAGAATATGACTCTTGAAGACATGGCCTAAACAAAGTTGTTTGCTAGTGGATTATCAAAAGAATACTGGCTGAAGTTATGAACATGACTTGTTATCTCATAAATTGATGCATGATTAGACTATTGATTTAAAAAACTCCATATGAACTGCTAAAAAGAAAGAAGTCAAATCTCACCTATCTCATGGCATTTGCATGCAAGTGCTATGTTCATAATAATGGTAAAGAAGCCTTGAAAAAATTTAATGTAAAAAGTGATGAAGGAATATTTTTGGAATACTCTTCACAAAGCAAAGCCTACAAGGTGCTGAACAAAAGGATAAACTGTATTGAGAAAAGTGTGCATGTAATCTTTGATGAATCAAACTTTTTTCATCTTATACATGTATAGGAAGACATCGAAGAAATTGGAGGCTCTTATAAAAAACAACAAAGATGAACCTGGTTCATCATTTTGCAATCCATTACAAGAAGCACGAGGGAATCAACGGAAAGAACAAATATCAATAACCCAGCAACAATCGTAGTAAGTGGTCAACCTGGTGTGACTAGTGAAGGTTTGGTCCCCTATACTCAACACACATTTCTTGGTGAACCTGGTTTTTCTAGTATTCCAAAAACTCAAGGCATAACTATAAGTAACTGGAAATACAAGAGTTCTCACCCTGTTCTAAACATGCCTACTCCTTTAAATTTAGGAATTCAGATTAGGTCAAAATTAAGGAACTTATGTGCCTTCTCAACTTACCTTTTCATGATTGAACATTAGAACATCAAGAAGTCCTTGCAGGAAGAAGTAAATTAGTTCAAAATAAGCAATGTATGGAATCTGGTTTTTCGCCCAAAGAACAACATAATGATAAGGACACAAGATGGATCCACATGAATAAACTTGATAATCAAGACACAATCACCAAAAACAAGTCCAGATTAGTAGTGCAAGGATATAATCAAGAAGAAGGTATAGGCTACGATGAGCCTTTTGCTACTGTTGCCATAATGAAAGCAAAAAGAATGTTGATTTTCTTTGTTATGTTTATAAGGTTCAAGCTATATCAAATGGATGTTAAATGCGCATTTTTGAATGGGTATCTGCAAAAAGAGGTTTATGTCAAACAACCTCTTGATTTCAAACATCATGAGTTTCTTGATCATGAATATAAGTTGAACAAGGCTCTATGTGTATTCAAAAAGGCCCCAGATCATAGTATGACAGGTTCTCAAAAAATTACTTCTACACCATGACTACACTAGAGGAAAAATTGACAACATACTATTCCTAAGGGAAAGAGGGAATAATACGTTGATTATTCAAGTACACGTGGGTGATATTATCTTTGGATCCACTGATAAAGGTCTAGGCGGTGAATTTGCAAAATTGATGGGTGAAAATTTTGAAATGAGTATGGGGGAAAACTAAACTTCTTTTTAGGGTTACAAATCAAACAAACTGAGGGTGGGACATCAATTCATCAACATAAGTATATCAAGGTTATTCAATTTATCATGGTAAATTCTAAGATAAATGATGCTCCCATTACCACAACGATAAAACTAGATATGGATGAACCTGGTTCAGAGGTTGAAGAAACAAAGTATAGAGGCATGATTGGTTCCCTCCTCTACCTAACAACTGGTCACCCAAACATAGTGTTCAGTGTAAGTCTCTATAAAAGACTCTAGTCTAATCCAAAAGAATCACACTTGAAGGTTGTTAAAAGGACTTTTAGATATCTTAAGAGAACACCGGTACTCAGAAGGAGAATCATTCAATCTAATAGGGTATGCTGATGAAGAGTATGCAGGGTAATTGATTGATAGAAAGTGCACATTAGGAATGACACACTTTTTGGGCCCCTGCTTAATATCCTAAGCTACAAAGAAGCAAAACTCAGTATCCTTAACTGAGGTAGAATATAAGATTATGGGCTCATGTCATCCACAAGTACTAAGGATAAAACAAATACTCGAAGCTTATGGGATATCTCTAGAGTACATTCCATTATGTGCGACAATATCAGTGTAATGAATATGGCAAAGAACTCGGCCCATCATAAGAGAGCTTAGCGCATTGATGTTCACCATTATTTTCTTAAAGATTATGTTGAAAAAGGATATATTTTCGTTAACTTTTGTAAAATAAAGGACCAAGTAGAAGACATTTTTATAAAAGCATTTGGAAAAGAACACTTTGAGAGGTTATGCGTAGAACTTAGCCTCATCAAACAACTTTGAACATCACCTCAACATCTCCATAATGTTGACTAGATTATGAATAATTTTATGCTACTTGATCACTAAACTACACAAATTCTAACTCAATCTCGTATCTTCTTATAGGTACATACCCCAGGCCAAACCATAATAAAGTCGTGAAGAACTAATGATATTACCCTTAGTTTTGTCATCATCCAACAAATCAGGATAATGGAAGGACACCTTAAGGTAGAACCTGGTTCCTATCAAGCTCACAGGTATGTACCTTCCCTCTGCTAAACTGATATGTCTCAGTTTTACGACACTTTTGACGCTTAAAATATAGGAAAAATACTTGGTATTAGGTATATTTTTACAGATATGAGGTTCTTTTACTTTATTTTCAGGGAAATCAGGTTTGAGAGTTGGATTTTAAAAAAGGAGATGAAAAATATAGAAAATGACTTATTGCAGGTTTCAGTACGAGTCGTACCATCCTGGTACGAGCCATACCAGCAATCAATAGCACAATTTTAGAGAAAATGAAAAATTGCAGATCCATCATACGACTGACAGTACTAGCCGTACTAAAGGTATATGGTTAAAGAACCAGAAGATGTGCATCTGTAGAATCTAGTGGTACGAGCAGAGGACACAAGTCGTGATGCCATGGAATGAGTCATACTGATAGATTCTTGGTGAGATTTAGAGAACTGGACACTTGGTAGATTCAGGGCACGAAAGGATTGCCCGAGTCGTTCCAGCATTGTACGACTCATATTACGGACCCATAAGAAGATGATCAGTGATGTCAACTATCAGAAGTCCAAGCTATGACAAGCTCCTACGACTCATAGTAACATTATATGAGTCGTATCAACCTCTATTATCTAAGAAGCATACCACGACTCGTAGCATCATGTTATGACTCAGAGATTTCTTGACAGCAGTTCCCCTACTAATTTAGGAAAGAATTTCATTAATTGTATAAATACTCTTAGGTTTTTTTCCTTAACAAAATTGATAATTTTCATTGTAATTCGTGGTTTTGGTTTTTTGAACACTTCTTGGAAAACTAATACGTGAAAACCTTGAGAGGATTCATCATTGTTCTTGATTTTTCAAAGTTTGATTATGTAATTGATTATTGGATTTTTCTTTCATTAATGTTGTAAGTGTTTAATTATATTTTCTCCTATGAAATCTGATTTCATTCTTGCAATCATGAATAGCTAAACCCTCCACAACTAGGGTTGTGGGAACCATGGCGGAATAACAAGCTAGGGTTAACACAAAGTGATTCTAAACCAATACGAATGCATGTAGTATTCTTTTCTTCATGATTAATATTTCTTAACGGTGCGCAATGTTAGGACTAGCCTGAATTCTCTTCTTTCTTGAACCTAGAGATGTAGAGATTAGAAAAAGAGAAGAACAATAAATCCTTGAAATTAAGTTTCACTGAATAGCTTGAGTTGCGGTTGTAGAAAAATTAATTTGGAACTATTGATTAAAGTTAAAGTTAAATCTCTCATGAGACCTAACTGGGTTATTGAGTAGAGTCATCTAATAGGGATGAATCAGTCATTTGGATGAACATAGTTTATCATTTCTATAGGTTAAGTATTGGGATAGATCACAAATGTATTAATCTAACCTAGTTAAAAAGCCATGGGGAATACTTCCCTGGTTCACTGCATAACTTTGATTACAATAATATTTCAACATTGTCACCAAATGGTTTTATATAAAATCCCCATTATAAAATAATTAAATTAAAAGCGTGAATACTAGCATTAGTCTATATATTAACTATATTCCCTGTGGGATCGACTTCAACCTTAGTTGGGTTCTTTATTGACAACGTCTGTGTTTTACTTCTTCAGAGGTATAATTTGAGTGTTATCAAAAATAGCATCGTTGCCGGGGGATACATCTTAGGATTGATTAATTGCTTTTATTTAGCTTTTAGTCTTTATTTCCTCATTTATATGTTCTTTTATTTTTAGTTTTATTTAGGCTCATGTGTGGCAAGGGTCAATCACTCTGAGTAGTAGAAGTCTCTTAACTTGAGAACAACCTCTGTGACCAATCCTATGGAGGACAGGAGGTCGCTAGTGCCTCTGGAGGAGAGGCTAGGTGTAGAGAAACTAGCAGCCATACTTATGAAATTTGAGGAGGATGATGTCCAAGGGTACACAGAGATGGTAAATGCACTGGGTGGAATGGGATCCTAACTCTTTAGGTAAAAAAAGTTGGACCTTTATCTAAAGAATCGTGCAACCCCTCTAGCGAAACCTTCAGTTGAAGTATCACCAGTCTTGGAGCTTAAAGCTCTACCTCCACATCTGAAATATGCATTTGGGGGAGAACAATACTTTCCCAGTAATTATTGCTACAGACCTTGTAGTGTGGCAAGTTGAGGCCCTGGTATCAATGCTGAGAAGGTCCAAGAAGGAAATTGGTTGGACCATCACTGGCATCATCGGGATCTCTCCAAACATATGTACCAACGAAATTCAGTTTGAGCCAAACTGTGTACCAAGTATAGAGCATCAGCTAAGACTGAATCCATCCATACAAGAGTTGGTGAAGAAAATGATTATCAAATGGCTAGATGCTGGTGTTATCTATCCCATCGCTAATAGTAAGAGGGTGAGTCTGGTACAATGTTTACCAAAAAGGGATGGAATTACGGTAGTGCCAAATGACAAGAATGAGAAAGTCTCGACAAGGTTGGTCACAGGTTGGTGTGTTTGCATGGATTATCGAAAACTCAACAACTGAACATAGAAGGACCACTTTTCGATGCCTTTCATAGACCAAATGCTTGACAAATTGGCAAGCAGAGGATGGTATTGTTTTCTTGATGGTTATTTGAGGTACAATCAAATCTCCATAGCCCCAGAGGATCAAGAGAAAATCACCTTTACAAGTCCTTATGGGACTATTGATTTCAGGAGAATTACCTTCAGATTATGCAATGCACCTGCCACATATTAGCACTGAATGATGTCCATCTTTTCAAACACGGTGGAGGACACCATTGAATTATTTATGGATGATTTCTCGGTCGTGGGTGATTCCTTTGAAGATTGTCTTGAGCATTTGAGCAAAGTGCTTAGCAGGTAAGAAGAAACCATCAGGTGTGAAAAAAATACCATTTTATGGTCAAAGAAGGAATTGGGCTAAGCCACAGAATTTCAGGAAAAGAAATAGAGGTGGACAAAGCTAAAATTGAGGTTATCGCAAGATTGCTACCACCTATTTCTGTCAAAGGTATTTCAAGTTTTTTAGGATATGCAGGGTTTTATAGGAGGTGTATCAAAGATTTTTCAAAGATTGCGCAACATTTGTGAAAGCTACTTGAAAAGGAGGTGAAATTCAATTTTGATGATGCCTGTCTGTAAGGTTTTGAATTCCTGAAGGAAAGACTCGCCTCATCCCCCATTATTATAGCACCAGATTGGTCTCTTCCGTTTGAGGTGATGTGCGATGCCAGTGGAGTTGCACTAGGTGCTGTCTTAGGCCAAAGGAGAGCAAAATTTCACCCCATCTATTATGCCAGCAAGACACTCAATGCAACTCAGAAAAATTATACTGTGACTGAGCAGGAGTTGCTAGTAGTAGTTGTTGCATTTGAAATGTTTCGAGCATACTTTCTCGGAACTAAGGTGATTGTCCATAGTGACCATGCAGCACTGCAGTATTTGATGTCAAAGAAGGATTATAAACTGAGGCTAAAAATTAGATGGGTGTTGCTCATACAAGAATTTGATTTCAAAGTAAAGGACCGAAAGGGAACTGAAAATCAGGTGGCTAATCACTTATCTACGTTGGAGGTAGAGAAAAGATCGAAGGATGAGGTTGACGTTAATGATACATTTCCAGATGAACAGTTGTTGCCTATATTACGAGATCTGATCCCATGGTTTTCTGATTATTTGAATTATTTTGAGTGACCTGATTCCTGCAGACCTGACCTCCCAGCAAAGGGAGAAGTTCCTATTTGACGTGCGAAGATTCTATTAGGACGAGCCATATTTGTTTCAAATTTGTGCAGATGGGCTAATTCATAGATGCGTTCTAGAGGTTGAGATGCTGAGTGTATTGAAGGCCTACCACTCATCCCCAATTGGGGGTCATCACAGTGGTATACGGACTGCATTGAAAATTCTACTGTCCAACTCGATCTAAGACCCTGGATCGAGACACGGGACCTAGAATCACGAATGATTCCAAGCTAACCCATACCACATACAAATCATGAATAAGAGCATTATTAAGTGGAAATAAAGCATGAACAAGAATGATAAATCACAACGCTGAACCATCTACTACATAGCTGTTTGAAAAGCCTCTATTACTACAATGAGCTGATGGGACAACGCTCCTAACTAGCTCGTTAAGTCTGAAACTGAATACACATGCTAAAAACATAAAATCGATAATGTCCTTGGGAAATGAGGACTCACCTAAGCGGAGACAGAGCTAGATTGAAGCGGGAGCGCGGCTAATGACAAGACTGAAACTGGTAGCCCAAACCTATATCATGAAATGATATAGCATAGAGTATGCAGTTAGTACTTGAAATGTACTGACTATGTAGAAAAAGTAAAACATGCTAGTAAAATGATAGTCCGAAGATATGAATATAAAACTCGATAGAGCATGAGAGTAAGGATAGCATGCTAAACGTCATATTTTTGAAATAATCATAAATCATGAGATACTCATCATAAGCTAAACATAATGACCCAAGATTTTGAAATAGAAATCATATGGCTTGTCATTCTTGAAATCATAAGTGAAAACTCATAAAGTGATCGATGAGTCAACTATTCTATAAAACATAATATCATAAGGCATGAACAAGAGTAGCTGAAAACATGAGGAACAATGGGAGACTCATCGTAACCGATACCATCATGATAGAGCTTACATGATGCCCCAACTATCTTGCTCAAGTGGGAAGAGTTATCCTAAGCCTTGTTAGAGCAAAGGACGATCAAGGTGTGATATCAGGGATATTCCCTCGGGCAGGGGGAATCACTCTCTCTCTCGAGGTCCCAAATTTATACCTAGGTGGTGTGTAGTTCTGAGACCGGGGTCCTCGGAATACCTGGCCTACTCGGTGCTAGACACTCCTCCCAAAAAATATGTATATAGCTCATAAAGATCTCTTGGGAGTTCGACTCTCAAAAGATCTCTTTAAAACATATCTTAAATCTGTTTCTTAGGAGTCTGGACTCCAGAATTATTATAAAACTGATCTTGTAAGCCTTGGCTAAAATCATGATAGAACATACTTGACTTAACATGGGCTTGCGCAAATCATGAAATAATATATACTTGAATAAGATTCATAATTTAAAACCATGAAATCATAAGTTTAAGAATTTTTAAACATTCATGTATACTTTGATAAATCATCATACTAGAAATTATGGGCTCAAAAGCTTGAAACTCATAAATCATGTATAATAGGGAATAATCATCATAAGCTTGGAAATCATCAATTCATGAGGTATTTTAGAGAAAATCTGCCTTAATAACTATTTTTCATCAATTGAAATATGAGAAAATTGAACCCATAGAGATAGCGTAGATAATTGTATAAAATTGGGTTAAACCCTAGCATTTCAACATAACCTACTTGAAGACTTGAGATTATAGATAGGAACAAAATTGGGCATGAGGGTGGAAAATTTTTCCCTATTTATAACCCTACATACCTAGGTAAATCGATTCCTTGACTAGTCTTGAAAACCCCAGAAGATTGGGAGAGAAATTGATGAGAAACCCTAGCCTTGATCTCGAGAGAAGATTCCAAATCTAATGTAGTTATGAGAGAATAAGGACTTAGGCTAGGGTAATCCCTTTAAAACAGTCTTTAAAAAAAAATTCAAAACGACGTCATTTAGGGGTTAGAAGCTTAGAAATTTATAAAAATACCCCAAGGAACACATAATTAAAATCTGATTACCAGGCACCACCAGGTTTTATCACGAGTTGTACCACCAAACGAAGACTCGTGGTATCCTCTCGTCGTTAGCCAATTGAATTTTCTAGCTCCTATATTTTAGACCACGAGTGCCCACTATGACTCTTCCCACCATACCATGAGTCGTCCTGTAACATGTGGTCAGTGGGAAGTCCTAACACCTCTTTAGAATCTCCCTCCTACGACTATCACACCATGACCCGTCACACCATACAATAAGTCATACCTTGACTCATATGTCCAAGACCTGACAACCAATGGCTTATCCCAACTCCTGACTATGACTCGTTACATCAACCTATGACTTATTTCATGAGTCGTTATCACTAGTTAGAGAAACTATTGGCTCATCATGATTCCTCCTACGACTCAAACCATGGAACAACGACTCGTACCATGAGTCATTCTAGGAGAAAATTGTGGATATTTCTACTGATTCTACTACAAGTCTAAGGTTCAATCGTAGGAACTTTTAAGGTGTTACTTTATCTCCTCCTTGGAAATATTTATCCTCGAATGGATACTAATTAAGTGAAAAAGATAAGGAAAGAGCTACAGTCCCTAATCTAAGAACTGTAGACTGAAAACTGACGGAGAACTGACTCCGGACTTAGATACAGGACTGAACTGAATTCGTGAAATACTCATGCGTGTTATGACATAAAAGAAACTGAGAGACATAAACTTGACATGAAACTAAATAAAGTACTAAGAAGAAGATTGGTCCTCATGCTGGAACTGATCCAAAAAGAAAAAGATGTGGGTATCTAGCTATCATATCTACTTCGGCTTCCCACGTAGCTCCCTCAACAAGCTGGTTTCTCCACAAGACTTTCACTGAAGCTACTTCCTTGTTCCTCAACTTCCAAATCTGACGGACGATCAAGGT
This sequence comes from Datura stramonium, assembly GCA_018107945.1. Lineage (NCBI taxonomy): Eukaryota > Viridiplantae > Streptophyta > Magnoliopsida > Solanales > Solanaceae > Datura > Datura stramonium. The sequence continues at coordinate 110,345 of JACEIK010000790.1, forward strand.
TCTTAACCGGAACCTCCTCATATGTAAGGCTATCCTTCACACCAATATTGTCTACCGGAAAAACTAAGGTTGGGTCACCAATGCACTTTTTCAACAAAGATACATGAAAAATGGATACACCGAAACTAATTCTGCTGGTAACTCCAATTCATATGCCCCCTTGCCAACTCCCCTCAGAATCCTATAAGGACCAACATATCGGGGACTAAGCATTCTTTCCTACCGAACCTCATAACTTCCTTCATGGGAGATACCTTTAGAAACACTCAATTGCCAACCTCATGTTGGTTAATCTTCTCTATCTATTACAAATTTCGGTTAATATCAATCTTTAATATGTCTATTCAATATTTAGTTCCTTCATCTTTTAACTTCCTGATGGAAAGTATATTAATTCATTCATTACTTAAATAAAAAGCTCAATGACATATTTTCGTGTTCAAAGTGTGTCCCTATTGGCGATGATTAGTCTTCTCTTTCGTCATTTTAACTGGTGACATTTTATTTAGATGATGCAATGGAGGTCAAGTTGTTGATCCTAAGCCTATGAAGTCTTCTAAGTTGTGTTTTAATTATTTTTTTAATTATTTCTCAATTGTCTTCATTTATTTGCTAAACAATGTTTATTTTATCCTGTTACACCATATTTATTTTATCGCGACTAAAACGATCATTTTTATCAAAAAATATTTATTCCATGATTAATATATTTTTATTAACTTATTATGTTCTCTAATTTATATTTTAATATATCCACGTCTAGGGTACAAAGACAAATGCATATCAAGAAAGAGCCAACATATGGAAGAAAGTCAATTGAATGAATGGCGGCGATACCAAAAATTAAAATTTTGAGATTTACAAACCGTACATTTTTTAGAATTATTTTTTGAGGAATTTAGTAAGGTCAATAATTTTTCGTCTGTTTCTTTTATAAATCTGATTTGTGTTTATTCTATTCAAGCACATATGTATACTATTTTGCTTTTGCTAAGTCAATGAACAACTCTATTTTTTGTCTTCAAACAAAAAAAATCAAATTGTCAACTCGGACACAAATTTAGTACTCATAATATTTATGTGATTTAACAAAATTTTATACTTATATTTGATATGAAATACAGGCGCAACGCGCGTACCCAAATATTAATTTTAAAATATTAATTTTAAATATAAAATAAAAAATATATATTTAGTATAGCTTTTAATCGATATAGAGATAATTCAAAATTAAGAGGGAAGATGTGAAGAGAGCTGCATTTATAATTGAGAGATATGAAGTGTTAAAATAATGAAAGATAATAGTAAATATAAATTTTTGATAAAAATATTTTGTGTTGCTAAATTAAATTCTGGTTCTTCTCATAACTTCTTCAATAGAAAGAAAATTGCTTCTGCTTAGAAGAAACATAAAATTTATAGCTTTTTCCGTAAGAGTAAAATTATGAAATTACAGATATCTATAAAAAGTAAAGTATTAATATGAGAATACTTATTTACTTTGATGTTTTTCAAAATAATTACAAAATATCAAATATTTCTTATTTCTTTCGTTAACATCAGCGCCGATTGCACATTCAATTTTCTCGCCTTTTGAATGGTCATGTCACTAATACAAGATTATTTTTTTTTCTCTCTCTATTTAATTTCTTTATCTTTTAAAGTTAGTTTAAGTTTTGTTTATTATTTTTTAGTCTTTTTATTTTACTTCTAAAATATAAAAATATTTTTAATTTTTTTATTTATTTTGGTTTTTTTTGTTTTTTAAAAATTAAATAATTTGACTGCACAAAATAAGTTATAAAAAATACTAAAATCACTAGCTTATTCATTGAAATCAAAATTAATTAAAATATTATTTTATAATCTTTTTGTTATCTATTTTTAAAATAAATTATCTTCTTATTTTTTAATCATAATCTGATTTCATTTAATTTTGGCTCATTTATTTTCTTGATTTTTTAAATTTTTCTCCTTGTTCATTTTTTTTATTTATGTACTCTTTTCTTTTTTCTCTTCATTTTTTCTTTATTTTTTATTCTATCTTCTTGTTACCTATTTATTGTTTTTCACACCCAATTTCTACTCAATTTTTTGCTCCTTTATAAAAAGAAATTTCTATTTTGTTTTTCTTTTATTTTATTTATTGTTTATTTTTTCTAATTTCATTTAATTTTTTAAATTTAATTTTTTTCTCCATAATTTTTCTTCATTCATTATTTTTGCTCTTTTTTTTTAAATTTATGATGATTTTATAAGTTTCAAGCTTTTAAAAACTAAAATACATAAAAAAAATAAAAAAAATAAAAAAAATAAAGATATTTATATACTAGCATGATATCATTAAGGTCCGTTTTACTCCTTAGTAAGAAACTTAGTCTTAAATGATACCATCACAATATATCTATATATTATCATGGCATCATTGAGGTTTGCTTCGCCTCCCAGCGAGACACTCCTCAAGTTTTTTTATGATACCATACACAAAAGATATTTATATACCGGATGGTATCATTGAGATTTTCTTTAGTCCTTCTGACACTCGCCCCCTCCATGATACCATCATGGTATATCTATATACTATCAAGGGATCGAGGTCTCCTTTGGTTCTTCGTTGAGACATTCCACAAATTCTAATTTATACTATCATAAGATATTTATATACTAGCATGATATCATTAAGGTCTGTTCGGTCTTTTAGTGAGAAACTTCTATTCTTTTAATGATACTCATCATAGTATATTTATATACTATCATGGTATCATTGAGGTTTGCTTCTTACTCGAGACTCCTCAACCTTCCATAATACCATCACAAAGATATCTATATATTGTCATTGTATCATTAAGGTCTCCTTTTGGTTCTTTCAGTGAGACAATCATCAGTTCCAATGCTACCATCATAGTATATTTATATAATAGCATGATATCATTAAGGTCTGCTTCATTCTTAACGAAATTTCTTAGTCTTCAATGATATCATCACAAAGATATTTATATACTATCATGGTATCAATATTGATGTTTGCTTCAAATTTTCATGAGACATCAATCCTCTATGATACCAATTAATTATATAAACTAGTATGGTATCATTGATGTTTGCTTCAATACTTCACGAGATTTCAATCCTTCAACATACTCATCACAATATATCTATATACCATCATGGTATCATTGAGGTCTCCTTCAATTCTTAAGTGAGACACTCATCAGTCCTCCATGATACCATCACAATGTATCAATATGGACATTAAAGTACCATTGAGATCCGCTGCTCTTAAGTAAGACACCTTCGACCTTCATGATACCATCACAACATATCTATTTATTGTTGTCGTATCATTGAAGTCTGCCTAAATCTTCAAGAAGATACTCATCTGGCCCCTCCCATGATATAATTATAGTGTAATACATAATTTCATGAATACTAAGGTCCGCCAATGAAACACTTTTCAAATTCTCTATGATACTCACATGATAAATATCATGTACCGATTGCAGTATCATGAAAATAAGAATTAAAAAAACAAAATAAAAGCAAAAAAGAAGATAACAAGAGAAAAAAAGAGCCAACAGGAGAAAAATAAAGCAAGAGATAAAAAGACAAAAGAAGAATATGAAACGTAAAAAAAAGGAACAAAAGGAGAATAACATTAATTATTGGAAGAAAGAAACCAAACAGTTTTGTTAGTTCATTAATTGTTACTACTTTGAGGATCTCGTTAGTTGCTACTAAAAAAATAAAACACAAAAGTATTAAAAAATACAAAAAAAGTAAAGATAATTTTAAAAACTCAAAATTAATTTAAAAATTATTAATTAATATTTCTATCTTAAAAATAAAATAGAGAAGAAACAAAAAAATAAGAATAATATGAACTAAATCGTGAAAAAGAATTAAGACAAAAAAATAAAAAAACAAATAATAATAATGTTAGCAAGTGACATATATAATAAAGAATAAAAGGAGATAAAATAATAAAAGTACAAATGACACAGTACAAGCCCAAACAAAAAAGAGAACAAAGATAAAAATAATAAAATGAGAAAATATAAAAATAATTAATGAAGGACAAACTAATAAATAAAAGGAAAAAGAAAAGAAACGAAACAATACAACATGTTAAAAGAAAAAGAGACATTATGGATAAATAATTTGATAAAAATGAGTATTTAATAAAATTAATTAGAAAAAAAGCAAATAAGGGCATATAATTTGCTCTATGGAAGCATTTTGTATAGTGTTTCCTAAAACTATTTCTGTTATTACTTTAAAAAAAATACACTTTAGATTTTTTAAAAATTAGCGAAACAGACCATGGTTAAAGATTTCCCCATGTCTCTAACACAAAACAATCTGCGATTGGAAGGACGGACACTAAGCATTCTTATTAGAGGTGTAAATGGTTTGATTTGATCGTTATTTAAAAAAATTTATATTATATCAATTTTTTGATTATTCTATGATGTATAATTAAAATTAAAATTTTTGAAATCATTTCAATTGTAAATGGATTCTTTTGATTTTGGTACGATTTATTTTTTAAACATCATCTAATGGTACTGCAACAGATAAAATTTGATAGAATTAAATATTCATAAGATACAAAATAACACAGAATGGAAATATTTTTCCTTTTATAATATCTTACAATGCCAATTAACAAAAAAACAATGTACTTTTATATTTATCATAATCACATGATGCATCACTCTTATTATGAAGATGCGCATGAAAATTTATGTTAGATTTAAATTAAAATTTATAATTGATTTTGTTGAACAATTAAATTTATGTACTTTATCATCCTTTGTAATGTGGATAGTCTATTTTGACAGCACAAGATTATATTTCTACCATGGAAGTGTTTTATCATATGTAGTTCGCCACATAGGTTTCAAAAACTACTTTTTAAAAAATTAATCTATAATTAAATGTAAAAAATAAATATTATAAAAATTATCTTATCTCAAATTCAAGTGGCCTACAACTAAGATCGGTGAATTAAGTATATGCTCTTTGTTGCTATGCTTGAAACTTAGTTTAGATAACCACAAAGAATAAATTAGTATTGAATATTTGAGTTGTTGTAACAGCGGCTATAGATTTTGAATTTGATACAGTACTCATTTTTAACAAAATTCACTCCTAAGGTCCAAGTACCAATATTCAAAATAATTTTTTTAATACTTATACAATTACGATTTGGTTCAATTTGAAAAACTTTATATATTTTTATTTTAAAAAAGATCATTTTTAATTATGCTACCGGTTGTAAATTTGTATTGAAATCTTCAATTTTATTTAAAAAAAAATGTAAAAATTGGTTAAATACAATTTAGTCAATCAATTTTTTAAAGATCATTTACACCACTAATTCTTATTCAAAATTATAGACTTGACTCACAAATATATATGTGATAAGTTATTGAAAGAATAATTTAATATCTCAAAATATAATAATCTTCTTTTAAAAGCTCACATTTAATTTTCATTAATGATATTCATTATGAAAATTTTTATATTGTTTCCAGACGTTTTCTTTTGAAAGAATTGAGTGTCTCTTATTTTTTATTTTTTTGGTAATTAAAATATTTTTATTACTAAAGTAAAGCATTATAAATCAAAAGATATCCAAAAATGATATCACATCCTTGGCCGAACAACCAAATCTCCAACTAGAAGGCAACTACCTACATTAATTCGGATAGAAGTCTCCACCTTCATCCTATTTGCAAGGTTATGCTTGAGACTCGCACGGATGATCACCGAACACACTTCCCGCTAACATTTCTAGGCAACATGCTTCCCCTTTTCCTTTCTATTTCTTTCCAACATGATAGACACAGACAACCATCAACATTCTGATTATCTGTACTCTTAGTGAAGCTCCTTTGGCATTTTGCATTACCCATTCTAACTCTGCATCCCACTATCCAGGCCTTTATCTGCTACCACACCAGTAGCCTCCTTCAAATGTTACTCGCATACTCACACTCAAAGAACAGATGGTTACGACATTCCTGTTCCACCTGGCATAAAACACATACTTTACTTCATTTGCATTCTCCACTTCACAAGTTTATTCTCGTATACAAACCATTCATAACAGAAAATCAGAAATGAAGATCCACTTTGGTGCACCATAATTGTTGCATACTAGTCTTTTTTCCACGACACTTTTGGGAAACTCCACAAGCAGCAGCCGATAGATTTCATAGAGTAGTACTGCATATGTTGAAATTCCAGCACAGTCAACCCAGCTTCTAGCACATATTTTGAGCTTTAAAAATTATTTGCAGCAGCCATGATGCTTGTTTAGGTATAGTCTCCGAAATATGGCCACCTTTTACATAGTAAACATGTACCCATTGTACCCAGAGCTTGTTTTCTTACTTACATTCCATAGCTTATACGGCAGCTTTATTCCATAAAAATAGATCCAGGATATTGACTCCCTAGCAGATACAGGCAAACACAATTTCTCCCCGGCTATGAGGGCCTTTTTAAAAATTTCAGCACTCCCAATCCAGAGGAACCTTCGACATATGGTCTCCATAAGCTGGATCACTTGTTTAGAATGAACTTGAGACTAGAAAGTCTTTGAATAGAGAATAACCCTATTACACCCCGTAAGTTTAACATTTAGCTGGCCTATTCGCATGTTGGTTGAGAGTTTTAGAGTTGCCATACGTGTGAGGAAAAGGGCCCGGAAAAGGCCGAATGAGTGTCAAGTTGGGATTTCGCGAGAAGAGGCCGAACCAAGCTGCCAGAGGGGCAAAGTGGCACGGAGCCTTGACCTCCGCAGCTGAACGTGGCACGGAGCCAAAACGGTGCGGGACAACGTGCCACGTTGCCTCTGCATCTGGCTCCAAGTATATAGGCCTCACCCTTAAACTTTATGTCATTTTCCATTATATATCGACGTAATGTAGAAGGACGAAGGGTTTATATAAATTTTAATCCGATTACGCCGCCAATCGCCATCCAACCAAATTAACTTCGGGTATCGAAGTATATGATGGTGGTGGGAGAATTTCATGAGTTAGTTTCTGCACCTCGCCGCTGGTCTCATTGTCCCGCTCTGAGCCAAAGTTGCTGGAATTACTCCAAAACTAGTGTTAATACAACTTAGGCTTAAAGCAAGTATTTCTCCCTTCTAGATTCCCTGAAATTCACCGCAGGGGGAGCAATACCCTTACCTTTCTCTTTGTAGCATTACTCATCGATAGCTCATTCCTCTGTCCTTCAACCTTAAAAATTAGTGTCCTCTCGTAGTTTCACCTTGCGATCGTCCTCTTCCCATCTCCGACTAGTGTCTCTTATTGCTTAAGTTAAGGCAATATTATTAATTTCAAAATCGCTTGTTTGACCTTGTCCTCTCATTGTTATCTTATTTGTTTTACCTATTATTGATATAAAATTTTGTTTGTTGGAGCTCGAGTAAGGGACCTAAGTTAATATATTAGCCCATATAAATGGAAGTCTTCTTCCTGATTTGGATATATATGATAAATACAAATAATTCTTTTTATCATACTATAGGAGTGCCGGATTTTTCTTTCTTAATTGATATTTGTTAGTTTATGTGTGTCTAGTTTTACATTTACAAGAGCTAGTCGAATCTGCAGGAATACACTTAATCTAGAAATATCTGGGCCGATAATGTCTTCATAAACAAAACTACTAACATTATTTGCAAGTTTCGTGATCAAATATTTTCCGTAAGATTTCCAACAAAAATTTATGTCTTTTGATCATTTTCAACGCTCTTGATTTCAACAAAGTCTCCTCCTAGCATATTTGGTGGTGACTAATTGCAACTTCACCAACTCTCTCCCAGCTTAAAGCTAGCTATTCAAATAACTTTTATTTGTAAAAGAAAGCCATCATGAAAGACTTCTTTACTAGAAGTATTGAACCTTATTATTGACTCACTTCCACCCCATCTTCACGCATTAAAGACCAGCGCTCTCCTGGATGATTTTCGTCCATTTAACTATTTGCACCATGTAGAAAATTATTTCCTAAATATAGTTTTCTAAAAACACATTGGTTATACTCACCTTTTATTTTTCACAAAATAGCTTACACAACTTCAGTATTTTTAATTACTCATTACTTTCTACTCCATTTTGTTGACCTTCAGTCTTCTTCCTTTTCTTGGCTCCTTCTTATTGCTAATCGTAAAATTATATTTTATGGAACCCACCAACTTTACTTCTCATAAAATATTACTTTATTGAAAATTTGGAACTTGCAATACTTCACCATTGGTATCATGTTTGATTTAAGCAGGGAAAGTTTTCTACAAATTTATTAATGGATCCAAAACATTTAAATAGTAGATCTTTTGGGGTATAAAGACGTTTTTTTTTAAAAGAATATTATTAAAAATAAGGGCATATATTATTTAAAATATTTCTTTTTATATTTTAACTATTTCAGGTTTGTATGGTTTTTCACAAACGTGAGGTCAATTATAGTGTGATAATAATTGCGCCGATTGCTCTTATTACGGGGTGGTCTTTAATTTTGTCCCTTAAATTGGTGGTATTTTATTTTTTTCAATAATATTTTAAGTATTAAAAAATGGGGCAAATTACCTCTAATTTTTTAATTAAAAAATTTAAAAAAATCGCAAGGCATAAGTTAGCTCTAGAGAAGACATGTTTCATGCTATCAACTTCTACCCAAGGCATAAGTTCAGTAGGAAGTCTGCACCGCCAAAATAAACTTCATGCTCCAGAAAGATAATTTTACGTTACTAAACTTGCGCCTACTTATGCCAGACTTAGGCTGCCATTTGCACATAATTTTAATTTCATTAACTTCCACTTCCCTTCAATAACATTTACTTTATACCTACTGCACATAATTCATGCTATACCTTATGAACTTCGCCTTTATGAAATTATGTCTTTAAGACATCATTTGGGTCAATACTTATGTCTTGTAATTTTATTTTTCTGTGTCTTATGAACTTATGCCTTTAAGGCTAATTGGGCAAAACTTATGTCTTGCGAATTATTTTTGGTTATGCCTTATGAACTCCTCGTCTTCTGAGTCATTTTTGTCACTTAAAGTACCGAAGGACACAAATTAAAGACTAAAAATTTATGCATAAATTAGCACTACCCAAATAAGGGCATTTATATGAATGACCCAACACACTGTGGCATAGTGCATCTATGTGTCCTGGAGGGCAGAACGCACTTATATGTTAACAGAGGCACTGAAGTCGTTTTCCCTTTGTAAAATTAGCATTTTATGTGTTTAGTTATTTTCTAAAATTGATATAATGTTATATGTTAGCACTCATGCCATGAGCCTTTGGTTGAATTTTGAGCTATTTATCTAGAGTATTTGAGATCAATTCTCACTTAATATATATTTTTAGTGAGGTGATAACTAGTGAGGTAGGCTTAACCCTATATGACCCTAATGGAAGGGCCCAAGGTTTCACTATTTACAACCAAACTCCGATCTAACCCTATATACATTCACTCCTTGTCCTCACCCCGTCGTAACATCAAGAGAGCTACGATGTCGCTGCCAGAATGTGCTACTCACTCACCATCTTGGAGGAAGGGTAATAGAGAGGAGGCCTACTCTTGTGACTCAAACAAATACGTCCCCGATCCTATTGATGGATATTTATCTATTTTGTATCCATTATATTTGATTTAGAAATTTATTATTTCTAAATCTAATATGTATCGTGAGCTTAGAAAATATGATTTGATTAAAATTTCATGATTAGTATGAATTAAGATTTTTTCAATCCCGAAATTTATTGTTATAATTTCATGTTGAAATTCATAAATTCAATTTATTTTAATATATTAAAAAGTTTTGAAAATTTCAATTTGATAAATGGGTTATCCTGTAACTCTTAAATTGAGAGAGAGTTATTGTACTATTAAGATTTCTATCCTTGAAATTTACTTTAAATCTTGGATTTCAGAAAATCATTGAGATGTTACGTGAATCTATTTATAGAATAGTTGATGCGTGTAATATCAAATCAATTTGTAAGAAATTGCTCAAAAATGACTCAATTTCTTTCAATTTTCAATTCCACACGATTATTTGTGGATTTGGCACAGTATTATCTTCTACAAACGAATTTTAGAGGGATTTCTCCAGGTTTTGAATAAAATTGGTCGAGGGATTTATTTTCCATAAAATTCTGGGAGAAATCTATGTTCTAATCGATCGGATAAGCTGAAATACTGCCTGAAAATATATATTCTCCAAGTTGAAGATAAAACTTCAAGTTTCAATTTTGATTCATTTTAATTCACTAAATGGTTGAATCTACATGGACGTTTCTCTATTATATTTGTAGCGCTTTCTCATTATATTTTAATTCAACGCGCGATCATTAAAAACTTAATACGTTATATTTATATTTAGCAAAATAATTAATTTGTCATCAGTAAATATATATAGATAAAGTAGAAGATAAAAATTATCACATGCACATAAATTAATCATTTTTAGTGTCATATTTTCAAAAAATAATAATCAAATATCGTCCATAATTTTGTAATTTTTATAATTCTTTTAATATCTTATATAGAGTTCTTTGACTAAAAGAATTTATGAAAAATGTTAGTATATTGCGGTGTATTAATGAAAAAAGAAGATTGCTTATAATTTAATTTAAAAATTTTAACCATTCAATCGAGATTTGTTAAATGTAAATCATGAATAATAATTATATATATGGATATATATCACTTCATCCTATTTAAATAAAAATGCAAAAATCATGGACAAAAAGAAGTTTTTAGTTTTCTTATAATTAAAAAAGAAATAAGAATGAAACAAAAATGATAAGAAATAAAAACTAACTAATTTCTAACTCAAATAACGATACCAAAGAAAATCATTCAATTTTTCATATAACTTTCTTTTTTTCTGAAATACACCCTTTCTCTCATGTCTATCCTGTCATAAAATTTTAATTTTTCTCATTATAATTATATCCATTGTGCCTTATGAAATTATTTATTAGAGATAATGCAAACTCTTTAAAGTTTTCTCTTCTATTTATTTTTTGGTGTTAACTACATTACAGCGTTGACACCGCCATCGCCTGAAGCTGCCCATAGTCAAATACTACCATCTTCGGGTGATACTTAAAGCAATCTTATTCATTGTTAAATCTTAGTCAAGCAGACGAAAGTTTAGGAATTCACATAAACTTACGAACATAAATTGCTAAGCATGTATCACTCATAGACATCTGCATTCAATAGTCTAATACCTTTAAACTTTAGGTAAACTGATAGGTACTGAAAGTGTAAATATCTAATTTTTTGAGATAAACATGCAAGATTTGATTCAGATTTTGTGTTGAAGTATGCACTTATATGAGTTAAGAAAAATTGTCAAGCATTTATGGGGTAAAGTAAAACAGACTCTTTCAAGTGGATTAAATTTAAATATTATTTAATGGATGAAAATGGAAAAATTTTTTATCCCGATCCATGTCGTAACATTCAATTTTAAACTATCCAATTTGAATTGGTATTTCTCCATCACAATTATTGTGAAGAGAGATCTAAAATAATTAGTCTTGGACAGTTTATTTGTGAAGAGAAAAATCGTAAAGTAATGATATATCTAAGGTGAAGTTACGAAGAAGAAGTGAATCTATAAGGGAAGAAATAATTAATAGTATAACATAATAAGGAGTAAATAAGTTATGCTCACTTTCTTCAATATTTTGGAGAATGTATTTTGTTGATGAAGGGGAAAGAAAATGCTAAACAAAAGAAGTCAAAAAAGAGAGATTGGAGGCCAAAGAACTATACCACATCAGCTATAAACCAAAATTAGCATATATAGATATAGATATATAGATATGTAGATTACACTTGAGTTAGATATTAAAAATTAAATCACTACAGTAATCAAATATTTATAAAATAATTGAATATATATTAACATAATTATTAATTTAATGAGAAATGACTTGTGTGCTTTGTAAACTCAAAAGAGATGGATAGCAAGAAAATATAATTAAAAAATGATTAAATAACTTTAGGTTGTTGGTAAAGAAAAAATCAAAAATTGAGAAAAAATAATAAAACAGAAATGGTAGCTTAGGCTAATGACACGCCATCACATTCATATTCTTCCTTTATATATATATAGGTACATCAGGTCGAGGTTTCTTATGCAAACTCATATTAATAAGAATAAAAATTTTAAAATAAGATAAATAATATTTAAAAACGTTATTAGATAACAATATAAGAATTGAGTTGTGTAAATTAGAAATTTAATGTTAATATATTATTATGTTTAAGAATTTGATGACCAAAGAGCTATTTCATCAGCTTTGTTCTATTACTCGCTTCAATGAATAAAACGTCATAGAAATAGCATTTGATTGTGTTAGATGAAATATCCTTCATTTTTCATGAGCATTTAGATGCATGCATTATGTGTATATCTCATATCAATAATTACAAAAAATAAAAAAAATAAAAAAAATAAAAAAAATAAAATATTTAATAATATAAATATTAACATTACTTAAGACGACGATTGTAATACAAAGTTGTATAGTATAATAGAATGATGATATAGGTTATTCATTTAAATAATTAGTACTCTATAAATTGTATCATAAATTTATTATATCACAACTCATGACTTTCTTTGCACTAATAATTGATGTCATATCACAAAACGCATTTATTTTTTTAATTGATCGTCCAATTTAAGAAACCTAAGGGTACATGGAAACAAAACTTACTTTTTAAAAGAATAAAAAATTAATGATAGTTTATGAAGCTTCATGATTTGATATTTAGTTATAATGTAAATTTTAACCTTTATTTTGGGCGCTTATGGAGATGATTTAACTAATTTTTTCTTGGTCTTAATCTGTGTCTAATCAAACACTCACATAAATTAAAATGAAAATAGTGTAGATTTAATCAAAAAGTGTGAATTACAAGACACTGATTGACCAAACAACTTAAAGATGTTGTTCTATTTTTTTCAATCAGATAAATTTTTAAAAAAAAGAAGAAATTCAATGTATTAATGCATAATAAATTACTCTTTTGATTTATTTTTTCGTACGGTGAGTTAAAAAATTGTGACGAATAATTAGCTAGTTTAATAAATAAAAGATTAATATAAGTTAACAAAATTATAATTAATTTTAAAGTTTTAAATATTAGGACTTTTAATTTAGTTCAAATAAGGAATGCTAGATTTAAGAATAAAATTTTAGTCAAATTTAAACTTAAACATTAGGAGTTCTTACCTTCTTCAAATACAAAGATTTAATACCTACAACTTTGATTAATTTCAAACTCTAAACATTAGGATAATAATTTAATGATAATTATTTAAGAAAATAGTAAAATGATAATTTTATCTATCAATGCTTTTAATGAAGAGCAAAACGCTCAATCAACATTACTAAGAGCCTCACACTTGGAAGATCTTAGAACTCACAAAGATGTCAAATATATCTACAAAGAATATTTTTTAAGTAAATAGAGTAAAATATATGCATATATTGAATGTTAGATTAGTTGATGAAATCTACAATAAATTAATGTAAAGATTGTTTCTCTTCATCGGAAGATTATATTGTATGTTCAAATGAATTTTGTTTAAAAAAGTACCAATAGAAAAGTGACTCAATCTCCTTATTTACTGATATAAAATTAGGTTTAACATTGTTAATGCGTTCGTTTATGATGTAACTGATCTTATCTTGTTGTAAATATTTTTTTTACTTTTCAATCTAATTATTGAAAAGTATAGTACAAACTTTTGAACCCCGCAAGAAATTAAACTTTAATAAAAAATTTTTTTATTTTTTTTATATATATTTATGAATTAAAATAAATAAGAACTCAAACTTATAAGTAAAATATAAAATATAGAATATGAGATCATGAAGAGATTTTCATTTTTACCTGAATAGATAAAACTTGAGAATGAGTAGATGAAGAATGTCACATAAAACATAAATTTTAAATCACATACTATCAATATAAGACTCAATTAAAGGATATAACATAATCTCAATGTTAGACTCAACTAAAAGAGACAATTTAAGTTCTGACATAATACCTATATTATTTTTCAAATCCACAATATAAGAAAATCAACATGAAAAAAAGATAGATTAATAATAACATACAAGGTTGAGATCGAATCAAAAGCTGCATGGCTGCAGGTTAGGTCATTTAATTAAACCATGTAATTATAAATCTTTTTATAGAAGTAGGAATTTATAAATTAGGTATATTACTATCAAAAAGGAAAAAGAAATATCTCCTTACTATGAAAAAGGAAAAAAATTAAAAATAAAATAAAAATTCAATTAGCTCTTGTTCCACAAAAGGAACAAAAGATTTTTCAAATCAAAAATTTTCATCGAAGAACTTTTTTATTTTTTTAAAGGTTTATACTATAAAATAGAGTTATACTATAAGTAGAAAATCCAATATAAAAATAAGGTAGAAATTTTTTTGACTATAAGAAAAAAAGATTCAAAGGAATTTTTTTAGGCTTACATCATAAATAGAGTTATGCCAAAAATATAAGGTGATGGAATAATTAAAAATAATAATTGTGTAAATATTATAAATGACAATTTTATCTATTGCGAAACCTTTTAATGAAGGGCAAAAGTTCAATCAACATTTCTAGTTATTTACATATATATATATATATATATATATATATATATATATTACACTTGAATTAAATATTGGAAAATAATTAATAAAGTAATCAATATTTATAAATAAATGAATATATATTAAACAATTATTAATTTAATGAGAATGACTTTTGGGCTTCTAAACCTAAAAAGAGATGAATATAAGAAATAATAAATAATTTAGGTTATTATAAATAGGAAAATATCAAAAAATTGAGAAAAAAAAATAGAAATGGTGGTTTTGGAAAGGCGTCACACCATCACATCCATATTCTTCCTTTTTATATATAAATTAATTTATGTGTTCTGTAGTTTGAATAGTATTATTTTTTGTACTCCTAATTATATTACAAAATATAGTTAAAATTCTTTATTTAATAAGAGACTTAATATTTAGGTGAAGAAGAAATATTCACTCAAATAATTTAGTAATTCAATTTTAACATTTGGAAATTGGAGTTTAGAATGACATAGAAGATAATAAATAATATATTTACAAGCAATATTAAGTTGTTATTTTAATTTTTATTTGTTATTAATAATCTTGAATTAATATTTTTATTTAATCAAGTGGTGTGATAAATATATATATAACTAATTTTACACACTACTTTAATGTTAGATCACTATTTAATTGTAATAATTTTTCATCTTCTGCACATTATTTTCGGCATTCATATGTGTGAACTTTGTTTTTACCGTTCACAAATATTATCATAAATTATTTAGCAAGGCAAGATAAATGCATAAAAAATTAAATTAACTATTAATTAGAATCCTATTAAATCTAAATAATAGCCAAGCATTCTCAATTACTTTAATAAAATACAATGTAAATAATATTGATTTAAATTTATCCACAAGTCTTTTAATTGGAAATAAATTTGTTATTTAATTATTGTATTATTAAAGATACAACAAATTTCATTTAATTTTTTCATTTTATTTCTAAATAATTTAGCATTTGTGTACGATAATACCAAGAGAATAATGCATGTTGAATGCATTTAGTATTAAGATTATTTAGTAATTCAATTTACCATGTGTTTTTCACTGTATGATATTTTGATATGTGCGTTGCACGTGTATTCTATATCGATATGTACAACAAATTTAAATGATATAGATAATATTTAAACATATGTGTGATAACTAACATGAAATTTGAACACAAAAATCAGTAATATCATCTTAATAAAAGAAAATTTAAAGACAATATAATAGATATGATGAATGGAATTCATATTTATGTTCTTATGTACAATTATGCGATCTTATATCTCTGAAGTAATATTTTCTTACAAATGACATTTTTAATAGATATTATTCAATTCTTGAAAGTCCAAAGTTTGATTTGATATAACACCTTGACCTTTATTAGAAGGGTAAACAAATAATACCTAACTTTATAATATGATTACTAAATAATATCAAACATATAAATAATAAGTAATTGAAATTTAAAAGAAAAGTACAAACTCTAAATTGATGAATAATTAGCATCCAAATAATTGACAAGCCACTCTGGTTTGGTCCTTTATTGTATTGTCCTAAATTTTGTAATATAAAAATTTTCAAGGGCGAATATTTACTCTTCAATCCCCATTTCATTTATAGGGTTAACTCGTGACATCTCGTATCTCAAAATACATATTAATCTCGGTCTGTCTCGTATTTGGGTCATGTTGTAATGCGCCGGCGAAACCTATTGATGGTAGAGGTAAAATTTCACTTTTGAATTTGGACACTGAATCGCCACTGGTATTATTTCGCGCTTTGTTATAGTTTCCTAGCTATACACAAATAACTAAATTGATACTCAACTTTCTTCTAATACATAGTTCTTCTAAAATATCAAATTCTGCTAATAATCTCTTTTTTATATTTCGACAACAAATTATTAAATGTGAATAATCTGTACTTTTAAGTCTAAGAGCCTCAAAAAGAACTATTCCCCCTAATCATGTTCTAAAAATTTTTATATAGAATAATATATTTTTATCGAATAAATATTCATCCATTCAAAAATATAAAAAAATCAAATCTTTAATTTCAAATTAATAAATAACTAAAAAAAATAAAAAAAATAATATATTAAATAATTAAGAACTAAATCCAAGGAAGCTAAGAAACCAAAAGAATGATCAAAAAAGGAAAAGAATTGTCAAGAATGTAGGAAAAATTTCCAAATTATGTTTAGGCCACTAAGACTTATTAAATAAAATATTACAAAAGATACTCCCGAGGGGCATCTTTGAAGAACCCAAAAGCCCTCTTAGGACATGTAAAACTCATTTACTCTTTTTTTTTTTAACCAACCTCATCATCTGTTGAGGGGAAAATATTAAAGAAAGAATATCACATGAGTAGCAATTTGTGGAACTGCTCTTGATATTGCCTTCTTGTCTTGGTTGGTTTGCTATTGAGCTAAAGAAAGAGATAAAATTAGGTGTTTAGATATATGATGGCATTGAAGCATTTGAAAAATCAAATCTTTAGGGTGGCAAAGGACCTTCCATGAAATGTCAATAACTTTGGTGAAACTTAATATCATAATATAGTGTCATTCCAAAAATATAATCCCTAAGATAACATGAAGTCAGAAACAAACTTTCCGACCAAAAAATATAGTCGTAACCTTTATGGATAAAAAAAATTTCTACATGTTAAACAAACAGAGAGAAAAGGCATATGAAAATATTTTTTGCCGTGCACCTTTATATATAGAGTACAAATGTGTAAAACGCATTTGTTGTCATTATCGGTTTGAAGCTCAAAAAGAACAAATAAAACCGAAATGTGAATAAACTCACAATTGCGCATAAATATTGCAGTTTATAATAATTGTTGGAGGTGAAATAATTCTCTATTAATATGATTAAATGCACCAAGGTATTATCTATCGAAGGTTTTTTTTTTATCTTTCGACTTTTTTTATTTTTTTATTTTTAAAATAAAATTTATTAATAGTAGTAGTGTTTAAAATGAAGAATAAATGATCGTCATCATTTAATAGACATTTTGATTATTCAACGCTTCAATTTAGGTTTTTTCATGTTTAAAAATAAAAATATTTTTAATTTTTTTAATTTTTTTAATTTTTTTATATATATATATATATATATATATATATATATATATATATCCTCAAATTATTAAAGGGAAAAGTAACTCCAAGAAATTGAATAGATTAACAACAATTTCTCATCCACTAATTTATTGTAGTATTATCTGTCTAATAATATTTACTGTTATGCGCATTTACTTCTTTAGTACATGTACCATAGAAATTATTTTGATTGAAGGGTGAGATGGTCATTCACCATTTAATGGGCAATTGGTCTTTAAACTTTTCACTTTTTGACTTCCCACTATATAATAATATGATATAAATTTTAAAATAGAGAAAATATTCTTCAAAACTGGGAAAAGATAATGTTATGAACAAGGCCATATAACACAAGATGCCTATAACCTCCTTATATATATATATATATATATGAAGTTTATTTATAATTCTACACAAAATGTTATAATTGGTGTTTGATTGACATATATGCAGTGCTTGTGTGTGTAATTTATTAAAAAGTTAAATTTACTTTTTTGTATAAAATTATTAATAGGGAGTAGTGTTTAAGGTAAAGGGTAAAATGATCATTTATTATTTAACAGATATTTCATGAATTCAACTTTCAATAAACATTTCCTTGGCATATAGAGCAATATGACTTCACACCCACCCACCCACCCACCCACCCACCCACATTGTTTTAACATATTTTTATTTTTTATAAAGGAAACGAAAAGCCAAAGTAGTTAGTCATTGTGATTTTAATATTACAATAATGAATAAAAAATAAGTGAAGTAGTAAATTTTGAGACATTTAATTTCTCTACAATCAAAATAAAATAAATAGAGAGTAGTAATTGACATATTTATTTTTGTATAATAATGTGTTAGGTCAGAAATGTAGTGTTCATTTTAAAAGACAAAAATAAAATTGTCTGTGTATCACAAGACACTTTTAAAGTTCTAACTTTATATTATATAGATATAGATATATGATTTTATATAGATAGATAGATTTAGATGTGTTATATTGATACAAGAATTTAAAAATTATTCTTTAATCTCTTAATTATATGAATGCAAATATATAATGACTGTATATATCATGATAACATTAAACTACAAAATAATTAAAAAAATAATTAAAAACGGCCTATGATCCATATTTTTAAATTAAAAAATTAAAAAAGGAAATAATGATGTGATTATTTAAAAGTTGAAAATTTTAAAAATTAATTTTAAACAAATATTAAAAAAAGCAAAAAAAATAGTACATGAATGGTTTCTGCAGATACGCTACAATACGCTCTAAGCCTCTTGAGATATATATATATGATGCTATATATATATATATGTTATATTTTGTCACAAATATGTCTAGGTACATTTTCACTGATTTTCACATATTAAATTAAAGCAAAATCGAAGAAAAGATGAAGATTGAAACATGAGAAAATTGACGTTACAACTGACCCGCTGAATTGAAGAAGAAGATAATTCAGCTGTCAGAAACTCCACTTTCTGACAGAGGAGAGGAGGCCACACCTATCTCCAATTTTCTAATAGCTGAAAATTTACTTTGAATTTTTGTTCAGCATTTATTTTGAATTTTTTTATCAGAATTTTGAATAATTACAGAAATAATTTCGCCATAAGATCATTTTATGTTAGAACAATATTTGGGTACGTATATTGTGTTTTATTTATTAAAATTTTATTAAAATATATAATATTATGTGTACTAAATTTGTGTTTAAGTTGACAATTTAATTTTTTTATGATCCGAAGACCAAAAATAGAATTGTTCATTAACTTAACAAACCATAGGTGTATAAAATAATGTAATAAATTTACCAAATTTATAAAAGAAACATGAAAGTCTCACTCTTACTAAATTTCTCAAAAATAATTTTAAAAATGTATCGGTAAAAGTGACGTTTTAGTAGCGATAAAACAAACATGGTGTAACAGGCAAAATAAGCATTATTTAGCTAATAAATTAAAACAATTAAGAAAGAATTAATTAAAAATAATAAAAACATACCTAAAAAGATTTCATGCGCCATCAAACCACTTCCATTACATCACAACATCAATGTACCTCTATTGCATTATCTAAACAAATGTCACCAATATTAAAATACCATGAGAAGACTAACCATCACCAACAAGATATAGACAATTTAATATCAAAATATGTCATTGAGTTTTTTCTTTACATGAATGAATTAATGTACTTTCTATCTAGAAGGATGAAAGATGAAGAACTAAATATATCACTGAGTAATAGCATGTTATTAATACAACATCACTGAGGTAACAGATACAAAGATGATATTAATGAGACAACAAACAGCGATTAAAAATTCTAAATTTAAAAAAAATCTTAATCAATAATCAATAATTAATTTTAGAAACTTGAAATCATCTTCTTATATATTATTCACCTTTTACATCTATTATGTACTATCACTTTATTAGTTTTAGAACGCAAATTACATTTTTAGTATATGAATAAGTTTGAAGTAAAGGATAAATATGACCGTTAAATTTTCTATGGATATTTTGATCTTTAACTTGACTTAGGCGTTTCCACTTTTAGTAATAATCATATTATTATATGTAAGGAAAAGCCAAAAAGGAAAAGTTAAATTACTGTTTTAGAAAGAATCAAAGATATAAGAGAGTATAAGTAAGTGTTTATGAAATATTGAATGACTATTTTACCCTTCAATCTAAAACTATTCCTATAATATTATATATAGTAAAGCTAAAAATTGCATAAATAAGTATTATTAGACCATTAAATACTTTACAACAATTATTTAGATGATGATGAAGGAATAAACCTATTTATTATTTGAAGGATATATTAGTCTCTTAATATTTGGAGGTTATTTGTGTTTTAACTTTTTCACTTTTATTCTCCCACTTAAATAATAATAATAATAATAATAATAATACACACACATAATAGATAATAATAATAATATTATTATTATTATTATGTTAGTTATTATTATTTGTATTTAATATTTACATTTATTCTTATATTATTATTATTATTATTTATTAGTTATATTTATTTATTATTATTTACTTATTTATTTTAACTTTTTATTTTTTGACTTCTCACTTATATTGTAATAAATATATAATTATGATATTATATGATAAAATATTAATATTTTAAATATTTAGTTTTTTTTGTTTTGTATGTTGATTATGTTTAATTATGTGTTTTTTAATTTTTCACTTTTTGGATTTTCACTATAATAATATGATATGATGATGATTTTTACATATTATATTTATTTTTATTTTATTTAGTGGAGGGTTAAAATGGTAATGCAACTTTAAGGTTAGAAATTTTTATTTTTATTATATTTTAATTTAATTTATTATTATTATTATTTATTTATTTTATTTAGTGGGGCTTGTTTAATGACATAATATTAAATGATATTAATTAAATAAATAAAATAAAAATAATTTAAACAGAAAAAATTCAAAAAAGAAAAAGATAAAAGAATAAATAAGAATGGAGGCTTTAGATGCATGCCACATCAGCATGCCTCTGTCTCGTATATATATATATATATATATATATATAGATTAGAGAAAGATCATCCCATAATTAAATTGTGTCCAATTTTAACTTGTATATGGTATACATAAGTTGTATACATGAAAGATAATATTATAATTTTTTATGACTATTTAATTAATCTGTAACCCCGTACTTTCGAGCTAAGATTTGAACTATTTGACATATGTGATTTGACCCGAACACGAAAAATTTGGTGATTTTTAGATGGTTGGAGGACCTATTTATTCTTGGTGAAGTGTTTTTAGAGATAAACAGATAAAGTTTGAAGTGTTAGTTCAAGTATGGTGTAAGGTACAATCGTAAATTGCATGTACGGGCCCTAACTAGTGTCCTTAATGACTATGGAATGGAAAAGCTACTTTTTGGCGGGGGAGGAGATGTGTACGAACCTCATTATATGTACGAGTCGTATCTTGGTCGTATATGGAAGGTGGTTTAAGTACAGTAGAAAGTACGAACCGTACGTTGAGTTCTCGCACAAGTTTCAACTTCAAATGAGTGTTCCAACTTCAAATGAGTGTATCTCCCAATATATGATGAATTAGGAGATATACTATCTTAGAATTAAAGCTCTTTGAGCCTAGTGTCCAACTAATTAAACTGTTCATTCATGTGAGTTTTGCACAAAGAGCTGTATATGTTTTATTAAAGTGTGTCGCCTAAAAACTTAGAGGAATTCAGAGAAGAAAATTTAGTGCCCATGCCATGTTTGAAAATTCCTGTAACGGTGAAACTAGAATGTCACTAGAGGTGAAAAAGATTTAGCGCCCAGGTCATCCTCTAGTGGTACTTGTGGCGCTGAATTTGGGAAAGCTTATAACCCACCCCAAGCCTTCATTTTCATTTTCACTCAACTTCTACAATTCCAAAACCCATCTCTTTTCATCTTAATTCAAGGTAACTGATCTCTAATGTCTTTAATGTATATTTCTTCAATAATTACATAACTTTAACACGAATTCCTCTCCTAAATTCTAGAGATTGAAGGATTTTGTTCACCTAGGACTCAAGTGATGATTTTTGAGATATTTCTTCTACAAGGTAAGACGCTTCTTCTAATATCATGCATGGTTTATTCTTGATATTTTATGGACATTTTTGATATGGGGCTCATGAGATGGTGATTTAAATCAATAAGCTGAGTCCGGGTTTTTGATATTTTTGTGAAGAGGTGAAGGTTATGATAGTATTATTCTTATTGCAGGCTTTCTAGAGGTATGGGTGACCTCGCAGGAGGGTTTTTATGTTGTTATTAGAAAGGAGGATGAGGATGACTGTAGCTATACCATTCGTGAAGGGTTTTTGAATTGTATCATACCATGTGTTCAATAAAATGCCAAAATGGTGTAGTCTTGAATATTTCCACCGATATTCCCTTCCTATAATCATTATTATTGTAGATTAAGGTCTTATTAGGGTAGTTGAGTTTTGTCATATGATTAAAGGAAAAAATTGAGGTATGTAAGGCTAAACCTCTCAATCTTGGAATTCCTACGTGTTCTCTTCAATGATATGTTTCTCCTATTCGATGTATTCTTCTTGTGGAATCAACATGTGTTCCTCAATATGAAATGCTAGACTATTATTACGTCATATGCTTCAGTATCCCAGAATCCCAGTGTTACCTTTATATGTTAAAATTCATATGCTTCCTACAATAAGTATACTAAATTCCTCCACGACTTACTCTAGGTTTAGAATATTGATACATTTCTTTCCTTAATCTTGTATGAATCTTCTAATAAATTCTTCCAATGCCATGATTCATATACTAAGAAAAAGGTATTAAGTACAAAATCTCATATTCAAGGGACATCTAAATACATATGTACCCTCCATACTTAGTGTCCTCACAATATAGGTGTCACTTCATGACTTTAGCCTCCCATAAGAAGTCCTCTCAGGCAAAATGTCATGTACCCTTAGTGGATTAGATGCATAACTTATGATAGCCGTATATACAAATGTTACCATGAGATAACAATGATTACCCTTTTCGAATAATTTCCCCAAGAGACGTGGACACCTCATGAATATACCCTTCAATTACATATACTCCTAGATTAACAAATCTTAGATATCATGTACTGATATGTCTATCAAAGCCAAAGTCCTCACGATACTCGCTTCCATAGTCATGTATCTCCTAATATATGTAACACCCCATAAATTAGGCCGTCAAAGACTTATGAGATTAATCGTTACTTCACCCGTCGATGGGATATAGACAAAGTAGTTGTAAATGAGTGATTATACCAAAGAATACTTATATTAAGTCACTTGAAGTGTTAGAATAAAGTTAGAGGCCAAAAGGGAGCCTTGAAACAAAATTCTAGTTGAAGGTTTTATTATGGGGAAGTCTTTTAAATAATTTTGTATGTTGTCTGACTTGGAACGAATATATCTCCCAATATATAAAGATTTTGAGGGCCTAATACCTATCAAATTAAAAGTTTATGAGTCTAGTTTTTAAGCATTAAATTGTTCGTCAATAAGACTTCAGAATAGAGATATATTCACGTTTTTTCGACACTGCGCAAGCAGGCAAGTTGAGGTGGGCCCTAGATCGGTGGAGATGTGTTTATACAGTTGATCTCCTTCACTCTATTTCATTATTTATTCATCCCAAAGACCAGAAAATAGAGCCTTAGACTCTAAATTCTCCATAGATCATAGAGCTCTTAGCTCAAAAGCTTAACTAAAGTTGCTCTACGTTGCGAGCCCGTTGTTATGGTATAATTTACCCCATCTATTTTGTGGTGTATCGTCATGGGCGTTGTGGAAGTGGATTATTCACCATATAGTGAGTTTGTGGCAGCATTCCGGGTGTGTGTAACGAGGTAAGAATCTCCTTTTATTAGTTTATAGCTACTTTAGACCCTCCCCCATAGTATTCTACAATGGAAATCCATATATTTTGTCGGATTGTCGTTCCACTTCTTGTCCTTATGTGTTGATTTACACCTTGATTTAGTATTGTGCAGGCGTGATAGAAGTGCATAGGTCACGCAAATTCATAGGAAAAAAGTATGTTAAGGCTATCCTTTCTTCTCAATATGATCTCTTAGAGCCTAAGTACGATGAGTATATTACTAGAAAACTACCGGTTCGTAGCCATAGTTGTTATGTTGGCTGCTTGAGTAGGCATATATATACCTCGTTGGGACTCTTATTCTATAGATAGCAACCTCACTTTAGATACAACTTAAAATTACTGATATGGATCGCATACAACTTGCCTGCTTACTTTTGGAATGCTTGTTTTGTTTGTTGTTGCTTTTAAGATTATTGTGGATGCTTCAAATATAAGAACCTTGTATGCTCAGATATAGATACATGAGATTTATGTGCCGAGGTACAGATACATGAGCCTTGTGTGCTCAAATGTAGATACAACAAGCCTTGTGAGCTCGGCTACCCAAAGCCTCTGAGCTATCCAGTTATATAGAGTCGACGAGATTCTCTAATGTCCATAATGCCATATTTTAGCATGTTTACTTACGTGCTATTGAGATTCCCTCAGAAGGCAAGATATAGAGCCCACGGTCTAGACAGATGCAGAGTCTCCAAGCTAGACATACACACAGAGCCTCCGAGCTAGACAGATATACAGAGTCTACGGACTAGCCAATGATGCGGATAGTCCTACACTATATAGTACAGATAAACCCATAGGGCCTAGATGGTGGCCAAAAAGGGTAGTTAGATTGGTATGTACCTACTAGTCTTATGGGGGCTCGGGTAGGTTGTTTGATTATTGTTTGTACCTGTCAGACATATGGGCCCAAGTTAGGTTCTTGTTTTTTTATTGATTATATAGCATATAGCAGGTGCAGGTAAGTACTTTTTTATTTTCTATTGACTCTCCAATATAATTTCTTATAGTATTTATGATATCAACTTCAGTTTCAACTTTCAGTTGCCTTACATACTCGGTATATTATTTCTTACCGACGTCCCGAGTCTAGGGTGCTGCATTCATGCCTGCAGGTCCTGACATACAGAAAGACAAACCTCCTCCATAATGTTGCCGAGTTACAGCATATTGGTCATATCTACTTATTTCAAAGTTTCCAGATACATAGGTTTATTAGTCTTTTTCTATAGATTGCTGATGGGTAGGTCGGGGCCTTGTCCCGCCCAAGTACATTACTCTTAAAGGTCTGTAGACTTGAGATTGTATAGCTATACATGATGGCCTTGTTGACCTTGGTATATATATAGCCTTTTATTATCCTATATACCCCATAATATTCTTTGATTATATATATGATGGTGGTTTCGACGACCGCATAAGGATTTACTTATGTTTTACTATAAACTGCTGGGTTAGCTGAGATATTTGTTACAGGATTCTCTGATTATGGCCTTTCCAACCCAAGCTTGTAATAAGTCGAGATATACTTGTTTGTATTTGTTGAGTGTAGCTGGTGTGCGCTAGTAGCATATATGTCCAGTTAGGTCAGCTCAGGCAAGTGTGGCACCAGGTGCAAGTTGTGCCTCCCGAAGTTGGGTCGTGACAAACTTGATATCAGAGCAACGTCGTATCCTCGGGAGTTTGTAAGCCGCGCCTAATAGAGTCTTATTTATAATTGTGTTGTGCATCATATATTATAAGCAAGAAGCTACATGGCATGTTAGAATGATTACCTTTCTTTGCTCAATTTGTGCTATAAAGATGAGTCTTACGGGTTGAGTTTTCGAGCTTATGATTGCTATTTTCATATAAAGATATTTCTTCTACCAGAAAAACTGTAGCTAGCCAGAGGCTAGTTATAGCTGTAAGTAATGGTACTAGCAGGATACCACCTGTGGAGACGACCCAATCTAAGGCCAAAGGGAGACATCTTCTTAGTCCCCTTTAGTTTCTCCACCACCTCAGGAGCCTCCGAGAGCTGCAGGACCTCCAGTACCACCTCTATCTCTTGCTATTCCATATGATCATAATTTTAGAAGTGTAGTACATATGTTGGCACAGTTATTAGCTATACATCAACAACTAGTGGTATAAGATATTGTCGGACCTTCTGAAGGACCCAGAAGTTCGAGGGTTCGTGAGTTTCTTACCTTGATTCCTTCATAGTTTATGGGCCAAATCGTAGAGAGGAACCTCAACACTTTGTAGATCATCTTCACAGGATCTTTAGGGTGATTCATGCTTCAACGACTGAGTCAATTGAGTTAACAACATTCCGATTGTGGAATATAGTAGCATCATGGTACGAGAGTTGGGAGAGGTCCAGAGAGAGGGATGCACCTCCACTCACTTGGGACAACTTTATAGAGGCCTTTCTAGATCATTATTTTTATAAGAGATTCGTGATGCTTGAGTAGATCAATTTCTAAACCTCTGATAGGGTAGTATGAGTGTCTGAGAGTATAGGCTGAAATTTGATTAGCATTTGTTGATACAATGTGGGTCAGGGTATATCAGAATATAGCAGCGCATGCTGCAGAATATTTAAGGCTTGTACTATAGCCACATTGCATGGAAGTATGGACATCTCGTGGATTTAGGCCTTTGTGAAAAACATAGAGGAGTTTCGACACCAGCAGTATATGACCGAGAGGGTCAAGAGAGAGTAGCAGAAAAGGGCTAGGGCCGCTGGTTTTCAGGGGGATTCTGAGGGTGGTTCCAAACCCCGGTATTCCAAAAGGCTATCCAGGCCTCGATCACTACAGTTTCATGGTAGCATATTTGATTGATAGGGATAGTCAGGCCCAGAAGAGAGTTTAGGAGTATTAGGCTCACAACAATAGAGGAGCTCAGACCAAATCATGTCAATTCTGTCACATTTTGATACTTGCAGCATGACACATCCTAGGAGATGTAGAAAGTGCTCAACATCATGTTATCCCTATGGATAAGAGGGGCACATAAAGAGGAATAACCCTACTAGAGACCATAATTTTTAGGTCAACAGACTGGCTAAGCAAGAGGGTCGTCTTTTTCGACACATTCTGCGGGACGTGGGCCCCAAACTTCAGTAGGTGGAGGTCTATAATATTCTATAAGTTTAACGAGCAAATATGTTCTATAATAAACCAGTGGTTGATGATAGACCTTCAAAAATATAGATTAATAGGGAGCATGTTGAATTTGCACAAGTATGACAAACCCGAACCCCATAATCAATATATACTAAACTAGCCCATTGACAATACCTAAAAAACACGTTCTATGCTCAACCACCCGATTAGTCTATAATTTTAAGTTGATATCTATAGACTAAGGCCTGTATATGGATAAAAAAGACAATATATAAAATAAAAATAGGGGATTTGCCACTATTTAAGTATTATAATAATACTTTGTTACATCACATGAGAGTCTCTATCAATTGACAACATGATCCAAAGAGTTTTAGGACAAGTAATAGTCCATAAATCATCAATATTTAGTAAAAAGTGTCACGCCCCACCTTGGGAGGCATGACCAACACCTAGTGTCACACTGGGTCTGAACTAGTCTAACTGGACTAGCGCACTATTGGTGCACCTTGACACTCAATTCAAGAAACCAACAAGCTATATCTCGGCGGTAAATAAAGGCCCTGACTGACAAGGCCACCTGTAAAAGAAGACAGCTAACCAGAGCAACACAATAACAGGGATCCTATGCGGGCCGACAAGACCACCATGCTGCCTAGTTATAATCGAAATGTAAACCAGGCACTAAGCTATGCTATGGCCGATAAGACCGCTATTTAACAGCTAAACAAGGCCCCACACGGCCTTCACAGGAAATAAAGCACACATGGGCCCCACACGGACAACAGCAAACTAACCACAGGGAGTATACAACAATCTGCAAGCCTCTAGGAGTGATATAATGGTCAGGATAGGGTCCCGACCTACCCAAAACTGTACATCAAAAATAAACCTCGTCTAACTTTCAACTCCCGAGGGAAGGAGCTGAATAAACTGCTGACCTCAGCTGAAGGCTAGGAACGTCCTGAACCGCATCTATCTACACCTGCAGGCAAGTAATGTAGCGTTCGGGTGGGCGTCAGTACAATATGTACCGAATATGTAAGGCAGAAAGATAACAACTGACTGAAAGCTGGTAAATCTGTAATAATTTAAAAGAGAGTGTAAGGCTTTGACCTGCAATACTTGTACCTTCTAAATTATCTAAACAACAAGTCTATATATGCAAACAAGTACCTAACCGAGCCCCCATAAGCCTGGAGGGTACAAACAACACAGAAAAACCTACCTGGGCCCCATAAGCCCCGACAAGTACAAATAAGATCCCTTCCACTTACCTGAACACTAAGGACTTTTTGCATAAACTGTAACTCGGGGTGACCCTCGTGGCCTCAATCTGATGGAAATCAGTACGGCCCTTACAACCTCAGTAAATAAAACTTTCGGCCCTTACAACCTCAGTAAATGGAACTCAGTACGGCCCTTACAACCTCAGTAAATGGAACTTAATACGACCCTTACAGCCTCAGTAAATGAAATTCAATACGGCCCTTACAACCTCAGTAAATGAAATTCAATACGGCCCTTACAGCCCCAGTAAATGAAACTCAATACGACCCTTTCAGCCTCAGTAAATGGAATTCAATACAACCCTTACAGCCTCAGTAAATGGAATTCAATACGACCCTTACAGCCTCAGTAAATGGAACTCAATACGGCCCTTACAGCCTCAGTAAATGGAATAACAGCTAACTACTCAACTTTGGGGGACAATCATTCTAGCTAGGCTAACTCAGACAAGAATTATTATTTCATCGCTATAGGCTCAATTCAGTTTACAACAAATGACCCCAATAGGTTTACTCAGAAGTACTGTAGACATGAGTCGTATTAACTTTACGACGAACATAACTTGCCGAAAGGATAGCCTTACTGTTACACCCCGTAAGATTCTCGGCATCTAGATGACCTATTCGCATGTTGGTTAAGCATTTTTGAAAGTCATACGTGCTAGAAAAAGGCCCGGGAAAAGATCGGACGAAAATCCTGTCAAACCACCGCGGAAGGCGCCGAGGCAGAGCCCCTCCGCGATGGCGCCGTGTCACAGAGGTGGGGCCACCGCGTTGGCTCCGTGACACATTGGGCCTGTCTAGGCCCAAGTATATAAAGCCCCACTTCGGTTTTAATTGATCATTATCCATATATTTTCCAGAGAGTTCGTAGAAAACAGAGAGGGAGCGAAGGAGTTAAT
>JACEIK010000790.1:145315-163889 GCA_018107945.1 Datura stramonium
CACATACTTAAACAATACTCCTATAGTCCTATATATAATTGCCCATCACCCTTGAGCAAGGATACCAAGAAATTTTATTCACTCATTTTTGTTGTTGTTCATTCCATAGCAAGTAGGCAGGCTATGGCTATCCCAAGAAAGCTTGTTAAGCCCCTTTCTGTGCTGCTCCTAATTTACATAGTAATTGCGGGGCCACCTCGCGCCGAAGCGGCTATCACATGTAGCACGGTGCTCAACGGCCTAATCCCGTGCCTTAGCTACGTAGTGAACGGGGGCAAGGTGCCGCCGACTTGCTGCAGAGGGATTAAATCCCTCTACGGTGTTGCCAAGACCACGGCGGACCGCCAGGGGGTTTGCTCGTGCTTGAAAATTGCTGCGTCAAGTGTTAGTGGTATCAACTTTAAGAATGCTGCTGCACTCCCGGGAAAATGTGGGGTTAAAAATATTCCCTTCAAGATTAGCCCTAAAGCTGATTGCTCAAAGGTGAAGTGATGTACGTACGATATGCATATGCTGCTGTCTCTAAGTACTAATTTGGTCCTTAATAATTGTGTTGTCATTGTGCATCTGATTTCACACTCTTACATCAATATATAATATGATCGACAGATCAATTAATTGTGTTTTGCCGTTAAAAGAAGAAGAATTCTGTTATTAATTTGGAGCTATGAATTCAAACCTGGAAAAAGAAAACATAATATATAATAAACCCTCTCCAATCGCTTCTATTTTATATGATTGAAATTCAAAGTATGAGAACCAAATTATTTAATATTTTATTTAAATTTAATTTGGATAACAAATCTTCAAGTTTTTTAAGATTAAAAAAAATACATATTATAAAATATATTATTAATTACAATAGTTACAAGTCGAATAAAAATCTCTAGTTCTTAAAAGTATAATAGTTCTATGTAAAGTAAAATAGAGGGAGTAGTGACTAAAAATCTCTCAAAGTCCCACCATGCTTGTTGACCCCTTAAAAGTAACTTCATTCTTTTTTCCCTGAAAGAAAATAAGAAAAAGAAAGGCTGTGAAATGTTGAACAAGTAGATATATTGGTCCTACCTCTATGGACTCGACCAACCCCACTAATGACTGATGGAAGATTTGACAATTGAGAGGATATGTTTGACTAAAATGTAATGGAACCGGAATATGGGGATAAACTTTTTATATTTTAAAAATTAAATATTTACAGCTCTTATAATATAGAAATCCTATATTAAGTATGTTAAAATAGACAACTTAAAATTATAAAATAAAAAAGTTTTTATATATTTATTTTTATGTAATTTAGAAAAGAGGATAAACTTTTTTGGTTGAAAATATTTATTCACATCTTTAATTAAAAGAGGGAAAATATTTTTCTTGAATAGAAAATAGAAAATAAACACGAACTGCTTAATAAAATAACTAAAAGTTTTACATATTTAACAAAATATTTTTATGTTCAAAACTCTTTAAAATAATGATGTTATCCCTATTTCTTAAAGAAGATTTAAACCTGTTATATAATAAAAATTCTACTCAAATAAAAATTTATCCAAGTAAACTGAAGATAATTTTAAAGTGGAGAATAAATAGATCAACAAAGAGGATTTATTGCCAAAATGATGCAGGGACACTACCGGCGCCACTGGATGTGCTAGCTGCCTGCCAATAGCATTTGTGCGCTTCCCGTTCACTAAAATGCAAAAAATGGAAAATATTTATATCAAGCATTACAAATATTATTAGCAATTATATCACGAAGTCTCATTCAATAAATGTCACTTTGTTTTTCCATATTTTTGACATTTATATTGTTAGTTTTTGAATTTGTGCCAACATCAAAATCGGCCGATGAAATATATTCCTCATTCTCAGCCATTCGGAATGCATCATCCATATTGCATTTCTTTCTAATATAATTATGAATAGCCGTAGTAGCAAGTACGATGTCTCTTTGAGTGTCAATTTTATAGTAAGGCATGTCTCGCAAAATAGACCACCTTGCTTCCAAACGCCAAATGTGCGTTCTATTATATTTCTACAAGAAGAATGTAAATAATTAAATTTTTCAATGCGCTTCTTGGCTCTCTCAATTGTCGTGTTGCACCACGATGAAATTCAACCAAGTGATATCTCCCATTATCTCCTTTGTATGGAGTCATATATCCCTTCATGTGTGATATCCTCCATCTACTAGATAATATTTATTTTCTAATGAATGTAAGAAATTAAACTCTTATCTATGAAGTGCCTCACCAAATATACGACTATCATGAGCCGCTCCTTCCCATCCAGCCCATAAAAATGTAATAGACATATTAAAATCTATAATGGCAAGAATGTTTTGAGTCGGATAATCTTTATGCCCAATATACAGTATTTCTTGCTCTTGCAGTAATCTAGCTTTAACATGTGTCCCATCAAGTGCTCCAATACAATCCTACAAGTAGTCACATTTATTAATTTAATAAAATAATTTTTTGTTTTTTAATTGAAATTAGTGGCACGACCACCGTTCAAGAAAACAAACAAAAGTAAAGTGAAAACATGAGCCCAGATCCACAAAACAAAACAAACAGAGAAATTTACTATAATTTATAAAAAGAAAATAAACACAAGCTTACAATTTAGATGTCCCACGGTAAACACAAACTTATAACTTTGTCTAACATAAATTTATAAAAAGAAAAATAAACGGAGAAATTTAAGTCCAATAAATTTAAATATAACTTTGGAGAAATTGTTACTTACTTTTAAAGAAAGGGAGATATCGTTCATTATATGACTTGTGAGCTCCCGCACTATCATTATAAT
This sequence comes from Datura stramonium, assembly GCA_018107945.1. Lineage (NCBI taxonomy): Eukaryota > Viridiplantae > Streptophyta > Magnoliopsida > Solanales > Solanaceae > Datura > Datura stramonium. The sequence goes on from JACEIK010000790.1 coordinate 148,124, forward strand.
TTGGATGTGGTCTAATGATATCTCTTGCAAGCTTACAAACAACATTTAAAACACTATGAAAGTGTTTGTGAACCGTCTCTCCTAAATGTTGAAAGATGTCTTGTATCATTCGATTTCTAGCTCCATGTGCACAAGTCATCAAGAAAATGCCTAACATTTCATTTATAGACATTCTACGTGTGGGTTTAAGTCCATATTTTTCACTTAAGTTGTTGGCTAGATCAAGGAACACCGTCTTCTTCAATCGAAAATTTTCATAACAACGAGTCTTGTTTTCTCATAATATCTCTTCAATGAATATATTTCCAGAGTACCTAGATATACGACAAGATTCCTTGCATAAGTATTTTTCATAATACATCAAAATACATTTACCTGTTATTTGACACAAAGCCATTCATTCCTTCTCTTCTTGTTCTCTCCGAATTTGTTCTAGTTCTTGATCATCATCTAATAAATCACTTAAATGAGAAGATACCACCTTGCTAATGTTCCAACTCTCCATTTAGCTAAAAATGAAAATACCTTAAATTAGTAAAGAATGTGTCATTCATCACATTCTTCACAAATTTGAATCTTCAATCACGATTTCAATTGATTTATTATATTATGCATTCTTTTCACATAACAAGAGAGTAAAGTTAACATAAAAGACACATTTATACTAATTCAACTGAATTTAGAAAAAGTTTAACCATACAACCACAACATCTAAACAATAAGAAATAATAAAGTTTGTACATACAACTATAATATTCTAAAACATGAAGTTAAAAAAATATTTAACCACAGTAATAAATTCCTCACATTTCCTTAAGGTGTAACTCATAGTTGTACTCCAACCAAGACTTCCGAGCTTCATTAGTAGTCATCTTAAGAAACACTTGTCGAACGTCTTTCTTAAGAAACATGCTCACAGTGTAGTTGTAGATTTCACTGCCTTCAGGAATATCAGGAAGATTTGACAATATGTCCATACACTTATCAATGGTGGGATCATCTACTGAAGGAGATGTACCTGTGCTTTTGTTAGACATAAGCTCTATTAGAGAGTGTATTTTCTCTTTCATTGATGCTGCAACAGATTTTATCTTACCTTTTTTTACTTGACCGCTAGTTCCAATACCATTAATTGAAAATTGTCTTTTTAGTGACAACTTAAGAAACATAACAGAATCCACATTCACTTTCATCACTCGCTTTATCATTGGGATTAGTAAAATTTTCTTTCTCATAACCATCAACATCATTTGTTCCTTCTTCGTTGAGATCTACTCTAATACCAGAAATTTGTTCTTGATTCGCTGCCCGTGCTCTTTCTCCCGTAGCAACAATATAAAAAAATGCATCATAGCTAAATCATATGAGAAAAAGATCTTTGTTCCTAAACTTTTTATATTTAACATTCTCCTGTAACAAAAAATTCAAACATACTTTAAGTAAATCAAGAGATTTTAACAATAAAAGAAATAAGCAAGACATAGAGAACAATGTGAGAGATGTACCTTAATTTTTCGCTCCCACCAATCATCATCTGTCATTATTGTATTTTTCGTTTTATCTCATCCTAAACCTGTCTCCCCTCTTATCAACTGCTTAAAAAGAGTCCAGTCGCTTTTCAGGCTATCCCAATGATTTTTTATTTTTTATTTTTCATAGTTTCTTTCCATCTTTCTATTGAACTCATGATCAACCATATTATTCCATCCATCTCTAGACAATGAGTGTTTGGTCTATTTTTTTTTCTGATCTCTATTTCACACAACTCTACAAATTTAATATGGGCATCATCATCTCAGTTAGCACTACTTCATCCTAAACTAGTTTCCGGCATGATTGAATGTGAATAATCTGAAGAAAGTAAGCAATATAATTAATCAAGCACTTATGAGTTTCGGCAACAATAATCAGCGTAAAAGATATTTACCAAAATGCAAAAAACTACTAGTTAAGCACTTTTTATATATGTAAAGATATTTTGGTTAGCACTACTGTATTCAATGTTAAATAAAATAAGTCACTAAACATTGAAAAAATAGACTCCGACTAAACAACAGAAGTTGAAACTCATATGTGCTTTATTTAATGACTAAAAGTTATTTTGTTTAATGAAACAACAAGTTGAAAAATTTTCAAAATAAATTTTGTCATAAGTTATTTTGTCATAAGTGTTGTCAGCAAGTTCTTCCTATTTTAGCAGATTGAAAAAACAAACTTCGACTATTTTGATGGTGAATGCTATCAGATGTACTAGCAGTTCGTCGGAAAAAATAAAATTAAAGATGGATATATGATATATATATATATATATAAAAGATACAATTTTAACGCATTTATGATGAATTCACCACAAGATCAAAAATACCACGAGTTTTTTGAGCAAAACGCAAGAAAAAATGGTGAAAAAGACAAGCAAGTGGAACAACAAAAAAACACGGGTGGAGGGAAAGAATGAGAAGAAGAGAAAAAGTGGTAGGGTTTTATTTTCTTGAGGGAATTCTTGGAATTAGGAAAATAGTATGAGCATAAAAAGGTAAATATATTGGTCAAACATAAATGACTTATAAATTAAAAAGCAAAAAGTTGGGGGAAGCCAACTTTTGACTTTTGACTTTTTTAAAACACTTTAAATTATTTTTAAGCACTTTTTGGCTGAACCAAACACTCTAAAAAGTTAAAAAGTGCTTATATACTGATTTGACCAACTTATAAGCTTAACCAAACACCCTCTAAGTGTGTTTAAGTATATCATCCATCACTTATCATACCCCTATTTATATTATTACAAGAGGATAGTTGTAAGGTTATCTTAAACATGACATTAACCTTTTGAGAAGAGGCGAATTTAAAATTTTTAGAACACGGGTGCACCACTAAAAAAAATAAAAAATAATATATCTAGTAGGAGTTGAACCCAAGTAATCAAGATAAATAACTTAACCTTCAACCAAATGCACCACTCAAAATTCTTCTATAATGAGTGTCAACATATAATATTATGCCAATTATAGAAAAAATATATATAAAATATCTAATTTTACTAACAGACCACAGGTTCACGTGCCCCAAAAATTGCACATAAATTTACCCCTGCTTTTGAGGATATGGGGAAGATTATGAAGGTGTGAAAGATCTGTGAGGAGGTAGTGAAGGTGTAGGTATTACTACACATAATGATGAGAATTACACCAAAAAGTTATGGACATCTATATTTGACCTCTCCAGTTGTTATGGGATGGGTCCTTGGCACCCATGTTAGAGTCTCCATAGTGAAAATGAGCTAATGAAAATTAAAAAATGGAGTAGGTAAAAACTGGATTGTATCTAATCTTAATGTTGGTTGTTGTATTTCGTTAGCAGTTAACCTGGTGAACTAGACCTCCTTAAAGAATTCTGAGACTATGAATCAATCCGTAGCATCATTTTACAGCTAAGTACATGTGTAGAAGGTGTTGTGATGTCTTGATGAAAGACTTATATTTTGGGATGAAAAAATGTGTAGTTTTATCGAGTTATTGGTTAACGGACCTCTACACCGATGAAATATCCGCATGCAGTGAGATCGCCGTAGCAGTGGTTGGCGAAGTGCCAAGCCTCTACATAGTGAATCCTTGGTCTCTATAGAGGATTCGTTGCAGCGAAGTTGGTGACCACTGCAGTGGACAAAGCGAGGCAGAATGCATGTATAAGTCAGTTATTTTGAGGTTTTTTACCTCATAATTCTAAGGAACGAACCAGAAGGGTTGAAGAGCAATTTTTCCAAGGCTAAGGCAAATTCCTCTTTCAAGGTAAGATTTCTTCATCCAGACTTTCCATCTATCAACCTTCTAACTCCTTAGAATCATGTAAGGGTCATTAATGGTGGAATGATGGTTAGAACCCTAGAACTATAAAAGTTAGGGTAAATTGAATGGGTGTTGGTACTTATTGATGTATAACCTTTTAGGTTGTTAGATTACACTTCCTAGGTTGAAATTGAATGTGTTAGTTTATCATGGTGATAACTTGAGACCTAGAATTCGATAGAGTTGAAACCTTTAGCATCAAAAACCGCATTAAAAGGGATTGAAGGAGTAGAAACTCCATGAACTAAGATAATGTGATCATTATGGGACTAGATTATGGTATATTAACCCGTGGATAATGAATTGAGCCTTGAAAACAGGTTGAAAAGGGTGGGTTTTAAATTCCCACGCCTATGATTGAATAGTAGATGATTAAATACTCTTAATTTATTTGTTTCAAGACTTTGAGCATTCCTAAACTTTGAGAAAAGAAAAGGCTAAAGTAAAGTAGCTTGACATACAAGTTCTTTAATTGAGGTAGGTTACGATTTATTTGGAATTAGAGTTTGCTTAGTTTCTTGTATGTGATATGAATGGATAAGCATGCTTGATTGGTCTTCGAACATAGATTCTGATTTGATAATGCCATGTGAAAAAAGTTGTGAAATTATTTAAGTCTGTAAATATAAATTGTGATTTGGTGTGAAATTATGATAATCAATATATACCTATTATTGTTGTCTTGTATGATGAGTGAATGAAGAGCATGCGAAGTTGTGCTTATACTAATTGAATCATACACTATTATTCTAATATGGGTGGCTCATGTCCGAGGGGAGCATCTGGACGAGCAGTTATGTGATAATTGAATAATATACCATTATTTAAAGATGAGTGGCTCGAGCCCCAGGTGAGATTTTGGGTGAGCGGTTATGATATGAGTGGCTTACATCTCATTGGAGCATCCAGATGAGCAAATGAGTGGGAGCAGGTACCACACTGATATGGTACATGAATTTTTAGAGTCCCATGCAGGCCATGACTAGTTGGATAGAAATAAGATCCGCTGGCATATGTGTACAGATGAGTGATAGAAGGTTGATACAAAGTAAGATTGAGGAAATACCGGGCTATACAGTTGTATTTCGGTATGGACATGATTTCATTGCATTATTTCGATTTGCTTACATTATAAGTTTGTGATGTTCTGTTGTCTAGTTTGGGGATTATGTAATTCATATGGGTTGGCATTGATAGGCTTGCAGTTGATACATCTGTTTGGTATTATTGATTACCTAATTCGTGATGCGTATGATTGAGTATCTTTATATTTGTCTCTCTTGATTGCTTGATTTATATTACATACTTGTTACTAATTGAAGTTGACCTATGATGCCTACCAGTACATAGTATTTATGCATATGCTACTCATGCGCTTTCTTTAAATGCAGGCTGTGTTCCAGAGCCTTAATCGGGACCTCAACTCTAGAGCTTCTAGATGACTGATCTGAAGGTGCGCTGATTCCTTTCAGGCTGTCGCGGATCTTTTTAATTAGATGTCTATTCATTCCAAACATTGAATTTGTTATTTCGCTTAATATTCTAGACATTGTTAAGTAGATTCTCCGTACAATGACTTCAATAGCTTCCGCATTATTTGATTTTATATTTAGATTTTATTATTTTCTTTTGAATTGTCTTACTTTGAGTAAATGATACTAAAATGGCTAGTTTAGTTGGTAAGATGTGATTCACCTACTAAAGGGTTAGTAGGTGCCAATCACGACAGTTTGGATCGTGACAAGGTTGGTATCAGAACTTTAGATTCATAGATCTCATTGTACAAGGACATGTCTAGTAGAGTCATACGGAACAGTACAGAGACGTCTGTACTGCTTTTCAAGAGGCTATAGGACTTTAGGAAAACTTAATTCTTTTTTCCTTCATGCTATTACTTGAGTCCAGTTGGTTTCTAATGATCCAAATTAGTATCTAACATCTTTCATTCTTTGTATCACATATGGTGAGGACATGTTCAGGAGAAGCCAGAGCAGAGGCACTAGAACCGGCCACTAGGGTTGCCGTTTATGGCAAGGGCGAGCTGGAAGAGGTGGTCATGTCATGGGATTGAGAGCAGCGTCAATCAGAGGCAGGGCTCAGGCTGCTGTTCTAGCCAAAGAAAGGTCCGAGCCTTTTACATCTCCTGAGATTTCGGACAGAGTAGTAGAAAAGGCAGCAACATCGTTTCAAGGAGGTGTTGCACCTGCTCTGGCTTTCTCAGATGTATTGGCTCATATATTGAATTCTTTGAGTGAACTGGTAGGTAATGGGGAGGCACTTGCAGCTCTGATAGGTCAACATTCGGGAGTGCAGCATGCTGCCGCTGTAGCTTCCCGGATGGATGAGGTTTATGATATAGGGGTATTCTAGAGACCTATAGTAGGGCCGGTGATAACTGGGGAGGAGCATGATTTATTCTAGAGGTTCATCAAGATGAAGCCTCCCCTCTTTTATGGTACCGAACCGGAGGATGCATACGAGTTTATTATTGATTATCATGAGAGGCTCCATAAGATGGGGGTAATATAGAGATACGGTGTCACGACCTGAGCGTAGATCCGAATCGTAGACACGGGACAAGGGACCCCGAGTGACCCCAAATCGACCCATGGCATAAGCGTTCAACTACTCATTCAATAAACATGAAGAAAACATAATTATAAACTCAGTGAAAGTCAAACTTAATATAACAAATGAATAAATATCTAAAGCTGAATACACACCTAAGTCTGATAAGCCTCTAATCTGGACAAGCTGATGGGACAACACCCCCAACTAGATTAACAAAACTGAAACTGAAAGGTCATCTAAAAGAACTAAAGGTTTAGTCCTAGAAAGATGAAGACTCACCAATAAATCAGGTGCTAACTCTGAACAACGACTATGTATAGGGCTGAACCTGAGAACCGGATCCCGCATCATGAAAAGATGTAGCATAAAAAGTATGCGGTCAGTACGTGGAATGTACCGAGTATGCAAGGTAAGTAAAACTGCTTAAGTAACATAAATCATTTAAAGCAATTCATACATATCATAAGCTTTTAAGTGTAAGTAGAAGGCTACATGCATTCATTTTGAAATCGTACTCTTATCATAAAATGACCATGCATAGCTTTATAACATCATGACTGACTCGAATGACTCAAAGCTGAAACATACATTTATATCAAAAGCTGAACAATGAGTCAAACCTTGATTTTTGAACATGCATGCATCAGATAATTATCATGAGTGACTAATATCCAATCTGAATGATTTAGACAGTGGGAGACTTGTCACTTAACCGACATACCATGATAGAGCTTACGCGGTCCTGACTATCACACTCAAGTGGGCAGAGCCATCCTAAACCTTGCCAGGGCTAAGGACACTACCATGATATTGATATCAAGCTGAAGGGCCATTCGGGCCGGGGATAGCTCACAAGGGAGGTCCCAATAATATAATAGTATCAACCTACGTTGGTGCGTAGTTCTGGGGCATAGGGTAATCCACCCTTAGCACGCTCGGTGCTAGACTCTTCTCCCAAAAACATGCAATGCTCTACATCGTATATAATGAATCTTAACATCGTCAATTGATGAAGCTCAACATCGTCTAATGACGAAGCTCAATATGAAATCATGCATAACTCAACATCGTATGAAACGAAGCTCAACATTATCTATTGATAAAGCTCATAACGAAGTCATGCATAGACTCGACATCATATGAAAATGAAGCTCAACATTGTCCCTTGACGAAGCTCAACATTGTCCCTTGACAAAGCTCAATAATGACATACATCTCAATAATAAATTCATGCATATGAGAAGCTTTATTTCGAAACATACCACAAGCTAGAATTTATGAAAAATTGGAAAACTTCACTTCAAACAATGTGGTAAGCTTATGTCGGGAAAATCATCACTTTAAATAAACATGTGGGCATTTCCCAAAGCTTTATCATGCTAGGATCTACTCGTTTCCTTTTGAAAACAACGTCATAATCATGGATATCTTAGAAACATGTTTTTCATCATTAAATCTCATCGTCATCACACGTTTGTCATAAATCGCGTCTTTTATGAACTCATCATCTATGAGCGTTTTAGATTCAAAATTTGGAAAATAATTTTTTATAAGGAAAAATAATTTAGAATCCGCTCAAGCTTCATAATTCATCAATATAAACACAATCTAATCATACCCATGCATAAAGATTGAAGAATCATGCAATTGGNTTGGGTAAAACCTCATACTTGATCATAGGCAATTCATCATGTTTTGATAGAAATTGGGCATGGGTGTGGAAGAAGACACCCACTCATAGCCTTACATACCTGGGAATGGTGAATTCTAATACCCTCTAATTGCCCAGCTGAGATTCCGATTGAAAATCTTGAGATTTCACCTTGAACCTCATCTTTAAACCTTCAAACTTGAATGCATGAGAATAATGGCTTAGGATAGGTTTTCCCCCGCTAAAAACAAACTAAAACGAGCCTTAAACGATGTAGTATAGGCCCCTAGAACTTAAAAATTACGGAAAAACCCTTACTAAAATTGCTGAAAATAACTGTCAGAGGGTCCTAACGGACGACCTGACGACTCATTACCAGGGCAAACGATCCGTTAGGTTGCTCGTCAAGTACATTGGATGACATGCCTATTAGGGCTCGTAACGGATGACTTAACGACTCGTCCCCTGTGGCAACGACTCGTGGTCACCTCCCGTCAGGTACACTGCCTTAACATTTATGAAAAACCATTTTGCTTGATCACGACTCACCTCTCGAGTCGTTGGGACTATCCACGACTCGTGGGGTCCCATCCGTTAGGTACACTAGTTACTTCTTCCAATTTAATTCCAACATCACCCCACGAGTGACATGATGACTCGTGGTGGCTGACCACGAGTTGTTCTCTCCCTCGTGGGGACCTCAATTCTTCATTTCCCCCAGGCCTCCCGACAAGCCACCTGACGACTCATGGGGTCTCCTCATGAGTCATCCCACGACTCGTCCTATGCCTGCAATATCAATTTCACAATTTTCCCGTTTCAACTCCGTGGTCCGATCTTTGAGCTCACGGGGTATAACAATATCTCCACCCGGGAATATTCATCCTCAAATGTTGGAAACAAGCAGAAAATAGAAACATGAAATTTTCATATGCAAATACTGATTATTTAAACCGAAAACTGATGGAATGACTACCTCCGAAAAGAACTACATAGCTGAATTGAATTCAGGCATCACATACATTTATCATAACATGATTCAAACTTGCACGCATGAACTGAACATGGAAACTGATTAGATAATTAGGGCAAAAACTGATACCTCAAACTGAAACTGAGCCGATAGGGAATAGGTGGGGGTATTTAGCCATCATAGCCGCTTCGGCTTCCCACGTAGCTCCCTCAACATGCTGGTTTCTCCACAACACCTTCACCGAAGCTATTTCTTTGTTCCTTAGCCTCCGAACTTGACGATCAAAGATTGCAACTGGAATTTCCTCATAACCGAGGCTATCTCCCATACCAACACTTTCCACCAGAACTACTAAAGCTGGATCACCAAAGCACTTTTTCTAGAGAGACACATGAAACACGGGATGTACTGAAGATAACTCTGATGGTAAGTCCAACTCATACGCTACCTTACCAACTCTTCTCATAACCCGGTAGGGACTAATATAACGAGGACTGAGTTTTCCTTTCCTTCTGAACCGCATGACACCCCTCAAGGGAGATACCTTTAGAAATATCCAATCGTCCACCTCAAACTCCAAATCCCTTTTTCTTACATCCGCATATGACCTTTGACGACTCTGAGTAGTTTTCAGCCTGTCCCTAATCAACTGAACCTTCACCATAGCCTCGTGAACTGGGTCTGGCCCTATCATAGCTGCCTCACCAACCTCAAACCATCCGATGGGAGACCTACACCTCCGCCCGTAAAGGGCCTCGAACGATGCCATTTGGATACTGGAGTGATAACTGTTATTATAAGCAAACTCGATCAAGGGCAAGTGGTCATCCCAAATACCTTTAAAATCCATCACACAGGCTCTTAACATATCCTCTAAGGTTTGAATTATCCATTCCGCCTGACCATCCATTTGCGGATGAAATGTTGTGCTGAGCTTAACCTGAGTCCCAAGCCCTTTTTGGAAAGACCGCCAAAACTGAGAGGTAAACTAAGTACCTTAGTTTGAAATAATAGACAAGGGCACTCCATGAAGTCGAACCAACTCCTGAATATACAATTTGGCATAATCATCCGCTGAATCTGTGGTTTTGACCGGTAGGAAGTGTGCATCCTTGGTCAACCTGTCGACTACTACCCAAATAGAATCATAGTGTCGGTGAGTATGAGGTAGGACTGTAATGAAATCCATATTAATATCTTCCCACTTTCAAGTGGGAATGTTAACATCCTGCAATACGCCTCCCGACCTTTGATGCTCCACTTTCACTTGCTGACAGTTCGGGCACTTGGCTACGAATTATGCAATGTCCTTCTTCATGTCGTTCCACCAATATATTTCTCGTAAATCATGAGACATCTTGGTGGCATTCAGATGGATAGAATACCCGGATCCATATTCCTCATGCAATATCCGGTACCTCAAATTTTCAACATCTGGAACACATAGTCGACCCTAGTACAACAGTACACCATCTCCCCCTTGGGAGAAGACTTCCACCTTTTGACTTCCAACGGCTTCCTTCAACTCTACAAGAATTGGATCCTCATCTTTCCTGGCCTTTACATCCGTCACCAAGGATGATTCTGATCCGTTTTGCACAACAACGCCGCCATCGGTCGAGTCGACCAATCTAACTCCCAACCTCGCAAGTCGATGGACATCTTTCACCAACTCTTTCTTTTCCTCGTCCACGTAGGACACACTCTCCATATAGAATCTACTAAGTGCGTCCCGCTACCACATTAGCCTTACCCGAGTGGTAAAGGACACTCATATCATAGTCCTTAAGTAGCTCCAACCACCTCCTTTGCCGAAGATTAAGGTCTTTCTGTGTGAATACATATTGCAAGCTTTTGTGATCCGTGAATACATCCACATGGACCCCATACAAGTAATGCCGCCATATCTTCAATGCAAACACCATCGCGGCCAATTCAAGATCATGGGTCGGGTAGTTCTTTTCGTGGATTTTTAACTGTCTCGAGGCATAAGCTATCACTTTCCCATGTTGCATCAACACACACCCGAGTCCAACTCGTGAAGCATTACAATAAACCACAAAACCATCGGTACCTTCAGGTAGGGTCAACACAGGTGCTGAAGTGAGTCGGGTCTTTAACTCTTGGAAACTTTTCTTACAAGCCTCCGAACACTGAAACTTCACCTTCTTCTGAGCCAACTTAGTCAATGGTGCGTCAATAGTTGAAAAACCCTCCACAAATCTCTGATAGTAACCCGCTAAACCCAAAAAGGTCCTGATATCTGATGGGTTCACTGGTCTGGGCCAATTCTTTACCACCTTGATCCTTTGAGAATCTACTCTTATACCCTCGCTTGACACCACATGGCCTAGAAATGCCACAGAATCCAACCAGAACTCGCATTTGCTGAACTTTGCATACAACTGCTGGTCCTTGAGGGTCTGAAGCACTATTCTCAGGTGAGCGGCATGCTCCTCCTCGCTCCGAGAGTATATAAGGATGTCATCAATGAACACAATCACGAACATGTCCAAATATGCCTTGAACATCCTGTTCATTAGATCCATAAAAGCTTCAGGGGCATTGGTTAGTCCAAAATACATAACAACAAATTCATAGTGACCATACCGAGTCTTGAAAGCAGTTTTTGGGATGTCACTCTCCCGAACCCTGAGCTGGTGATATCCGGATATGAGATCAATCTTGGAGAAACATTTGGCACCCTGAAGCTGGTCAAAAAAATCATCGATCTTGGGTAAAGGATACCTGTTCTTCACGGTGACCTTGTTCAACTGCCGATAGTCAATGCACATCTGAAGCGAACCGTCTTTCTTCCGGACAAATAAAACTGGCGCACCCCATGGAGACTTACTCGGCCTAATAAATCCCTTATCTAACAGGTCTTTCAACTGATCCTTCAACTCTTTTAACTCGATTGGAGCCATTCGGTAAGGCGGAATAGATATAGGCTGCATGTCGGGAAGAAGATCTATACCGAAGTCAATCTCCCACTCGGGAGGGACACTTGAGAAATCATCAGGAAAAACCTCTGGATACTCACCTACTACTGGAATTGACTGAATGGTCCGAGCCTCAGACTCCACGTCCTTAACCCTAACTAGATGGTACAAAAAACCCTTAGAAATCATCTTTCTGGCCTTAAGGTAAGAAATAAATCGACCTACAGGCACAACTGAACTACCCTCCCATTCTAAGACAGGTACACCCGGAAATATGAACTCTACTGCTGGATCTTACAATTAACTGAAGCATAGCATGCAAATAGCTAATCCATGCCGAGAATAACATCGAAATCGGTCATGGCTAACTCTTACCAAATCTGCTGAGGTGACCTTATGAAGAATTGAGACTGGGCAACCCCTATACACCCGTCTAGCTATAACTGATTCACCTACTGGAGTAGAAACTGAGAAGGGCTCTGACAAGACATCGGGACTGACTTCGAAGCTACTAGCTGTGTATGGTGTCATAAAAGACAAGGTAGCCCCCGGATCTAACAAAGCATATACATCAACATGAAAGACTCTCAACATACTGGTGACTACATCTGGTGAGGCCTCATTCTCCTGATAAGTAGCTAAGGCATATAATCTATTCTGGCACTGCCCACCAACTACACTAGTAGATGCCCCCTAATGTGCTGTGCGTGGGGGTGGGGCTGCTGAACTAGAAGCTAGGCCTCGGCCCCCAACCTGATCCTGTCTCGCAGTGGGACAATCTCTGAGCATATGTCCAGGCTTCCCACATCCAAAACATGCTCCTGACCCTGCCAAGCACTGGCCTGTGTGCCTCGGGCCGCACCTACGACAAGCTGGAATGCCGGAATCTGCGGGTCTACTGCTATGACCCCTTGAGCTTGACGCTCGCCCCCTCTAATCATGTTTGGGCCTGGATGACACACTTATTATTGAAGATGATGGGGCTGATGATCTCTGGTGGGTCTGCTGTCGGTGCCCACCACTATACCTCTTCTGAGAGAATTTGTGGTCCTCAGTACTGGCCCTCTTGGCCTCCCTTTCCATTGAATGTGCCGCCTCCATCTGCAGAGCGTACAACACAATGCGAGGGAAGTCCATGTCCTGATAGAGCATAGCTGTCCTGCAGTCCTTGTCCAAATATCCTGCTATACCATGCACAAATATTCTCACCCGCTCCCGCTGGTCGACCACTAACTTCGAGGCGTACTTAGATAAGCGGGTGAACTCAAGGGCGTACTCCTGAATAGTCATCCTTCCTTGCTTTAGATTCATGAATTCATCTGCCTTCAACTCTCTCATCTCTCGAGGGAAGAACCGATCTAGGAATGCTACCTAAAACTCCTCCCATGTGATCGGACCTGCTCCTGCGACCCTGCTGTCCTTCCACTGGCGGAACCAAATATGTGCAACCCCCTTTAACTGGTAGGAGGCCAACCTGCGCACTCAACACTACTCACCCCCATAACCTAGGTGATCTTGAAAATCTCATCAATGAAATCATGCGGGTCCTCATCTACCTTGGACCCCAAAAACTCCGGCGGGTTCATCCTCAAGAAGTCCCTGACTCGAGCCACCGCCGCATTGCCATTTTGCGGAACATGCGCAACGACATGCTGATTGACCTGAGCGGTCAAGGCCTGCACAAGCATCTGAATGGCGGCTCGAAACTCAGCATGAGCGGCTGGTTCCAATGCTTGAGGCTCCTGGACTGGTGGGGCTAGCTGATGCTCATGACCGTTTCCATCCTCGTTGCCTTTACCGCCTCCATTCTTCCTTCTATTCACTCTTCGAGGAGCCATGATTCTGCAATCGCGAATAGAATGAATTAGAAGAATAGAAAAGCTTTCCACCGCACGACATAGATCATGAAAGAAGGGAACATTTTCTAAAACGTCTAGTAGACTCTTCGTCATAAGTGTGGCGCGCATCACACCCATGAAAAAAACTCTACCTAATGCGGCTTTCAAACTCCCTAGGACACATCAAACCTATGGCTCTGATACCAAGTTTTTCACGACCTGAGCGTAGACCCGGATCATAGACACGGGACAAGGGACCCCGAGAGACCCCAAGTCGACCCATGGTATAAGCATTCAACTACTCATTCAATAAAAATGAAGAAAACATAATTATAAACTCAGCGGAAGCCAAACTTAATATAACAATAGAATAAATATCTAAAGCTGAATACACATCTAAGTCTGATAAGCCTCTAATCTGGACGAGCTGATGGGACAACACCCCCAACTAGCTCAACAACACTGAAACTGAAAGGAAATCTAAAACAACTAAAGGTCTAGTCCTCGAAAGATGAGGACTCACCATTAAAGTAGGTGCTAACTCTGAATAGCGACTACGTACGGGGCGGAACTTGAGAACCAGATCTTGCATCATGAAACGATGCAACATAGAAAGTATGCGGTCAGTACGTGGAGTGTATCGAGTATGCAAGGTAAGTAAAACTGCTTAAGTAACATAAATCATTTAAAGCAATTCATACATATCATAAGCTTTTAACTGTAAGTAGAAGGCTACATGCATTCACTCTAAAATTGTACTCTTATCATAACACGACCATGCATAGATTTAGAACATCATGACTGACTCAAATGACTCAAAGCTGAAACATACATTTATATCAAAAAATGAACAATGAGTCAAACCTTGCTTTTTGAACATGCATGCATAAGATAATTATCATGAGTGATGAATATGCAATCTGAATGATCTAGACAGTGGGAGACTTGTCACTTAACCGGCATACCACGATAGAGCTTACGTGGTTCCGGCTATCATACTCAAATGGACAGAGCCGTCCCAAACCTTGCCAGGGCTAAGGACGCTACCATGATATCGATATCAAGCTGAAGGGCCATTCGGGCCGGGGATAGCTCACAAGGGAGGTCCCAATAATATAATAGTATCAACCTACGTTGGTGCGTAGTTCTGGGCCATAGGGTAATCGACCCTTAACCCGCTCGGTGCTAGACTCTTCTCCCAAAAATATGCAATGCTCTACATCGTATATAGCGAAGCTCAACATCGTCTAATGACGAAGCTCAATATGAAATCATGCATAACTCAACATCGTATGAAATGAAGCTCAACATTGTCTATTGACAAAGCTCACAATGAAATCATGCATAGACTCGACATCATATGAAAATGAAGCTCAACATTGTCCCTTGACAAATCTCAATAATAACATACATCTCAATTATAAATTCATGCATATGATAAGTTTTATTTCGAAACATACCACAAGCTAGAAATTATGAAAAAATTGTGAAATTTCACTTCAAACATTGTGGTAAGCTTATGTCGGGAAAATCATCACTTTAAATCAACATGTGGGCATTGCCCAAAGCTTTATCATGCTAGGATCTACTCATTTCCTTTTGAAAACAACATCATAATCATGGGCAGCTTAGAAATATGCTTTTCATCATTAAATCTCATCGTCATCACTCTTTTTTCATAAATCGTTTCTTTTATGAACTCATCATCCATGGACGTTTTAGATTCAAAATTTTGAAAATAATTTTTTATAAGGAAAAACAATTTAGAATCCTCCCAAGCTTCATAATTCATCAATATAAACACAATCTAATCATAACCATGCATAAAGATTGAAGAATCATGCAATTGGGTAAAACCTCATACTTGATCATAGGCAATTCATCATGTTTTGATAGAAATTGGGCATGGGTGTGGAAGAAGACACCCACTCATAGCCTTACATACC
>JACEIK010000790.1:180685-202953 GCA_018107945.1 Datura stramonium
CCTGTTATATAATAAAAATTCTACTCAAATAAAAATTTATCCAATCAAATAAAATTAGAATAATTTTAAAGCGGAGAATAAGTAGACAAAGAGGATTTATTGCCCAAATGGTGCAGCGACACTAGCGGTGCCACAGTATGTGCTGCCAATAGCTGTTGCACACCTTTTTTTATATATTTATTTATAGCACACTAGTGATAAAACTAGACTAAAAAAGTAATAATATTGAGATAGTTCTAGACAAGAAATATATAGATAAGAGATGAGAGTTTTTCTTATTCTCTTTCAAATATCTAAGCGTGTTCAAGTATATTATCCATCACCTATCATATTCCTATTTATACTATTACAAGAGGGTAGATGTAAGGTTATCTTAAACATGACACCAACTTTTTCAGAATGTGAGAAAGTTTATAGGGGTACGAGAGATTAATGAGGAGATAGTGGAACTGTGGGTATTACTACACATAATGATGGAAATTACACCTACAAGTTATGAACGTTCACTTTTAAATAATATATTTATAACACTTTCCCTCGAATGTCCGATAATGTACCTCGTTAAAACCTTACTACAAAAAGTCTTGTGGAAAAACCGTAATGAAGGAAAAAAAGTACATATTATTTGTTGCTTCACTAAAAACCTTGCCACAAAAATCCAGTAGGATAAAACCTAAGCTAAGAAAAAAAGGTGCAGAACATATTTACTCCCTCTGATAAAAACACCATTTAATCTTGTAAATGATGTATACTCTGTGGTATACCAGTTTCCGAAAATGATGGTATCGACAGTACTATCTGTGTGATCATAACATATGTCTCTGGGATATATATGTTGAATCTTTGAGCTTAGCCAAATACATTCATAATAATCACTTTGTTCGTGATATCGTCGTTGTAGGAAAATTGCTCATTCTACTTGTTCGTACCAACAACCAAGTGACAGACACTTTCATTTGCATAAAAATTGACTATTTTATAAAATAACATGATATGATAGTATTCTCACATACAAATGAATAATTTTCTTGAGATTGATCACGTCCAAATTATTCCTCGCGATGAAGTATAAAGCGGTTGCTGTCAAATATAGTAACCCAATTAGGTTGGGGTTAAACCCATAGGAAATAAGTGAGAAATAATATGTTAATAGTGAGTAAATCAATCGACAATCAGTATTTTAGAGAGGGGTTGTGTAATGCCTCAGAAACTCAAAGACTAGATCCGGGACTTAAATTAGGAAATCTAAAAATCTGTAGAAAATGCCTCAGAACGTCTCACATAACGACTCGTTAGGTCAGTCATGGGTAGGGTGGTCGAGAAGTGGAAGGGGGAGTCAGTGTACCCAACGGAAGACCTCACGAGTCGTGGTCAGGCACCATGACCCGTTAGGTGCCTCGTGGTCAAACCTGGGTCAAATGATAAGGTGTGAGGCAGTGTACCCCACGAGTCCTCACCACGACTCTTTATGTGTGACCACGAGTCGTGGTGTCACTCGTGGGGGATCTTTAGGGCTTTTGGGCAGTATGGTCCACGACAGGTGACCACGAGTCGTGGTCGCTCACCACAACTCATTGGGTCCCTCGTGGTGACCATCAAGGATTTCGGGGCAGTGTACTCAACGAGTGTGACCACGAGTCGTGGTCACTGACCACAATGCGTTAGGTCACCCGTGAGGACTAGCGGTCAGTTTTTCCCTGCGATTTTCTAAGGGTTGTTTAGTAATTTTCTACTCTCCTAAACTTTAAGACACATCATTTTAGACGTAATTTCAGACCTATTAGTGGGAATGAATGGCCTCTCCCCTCATTCCCCACGTACATTCTCAGAAAAACATCGTAGCTCTCCTCTCAAGAAACTCACAAGCAAGATTAGGGTTTTCCTCCATTGCAGCAGTTCGAGTCTTCTTCTCTGGGGAATTTTTAGTCAGGTATGTGAGAATTAAACAAGGGAATAGTTCTTCCCTTGTGTCCCCCAAAACCCTCTTATAGTTTCCCTATCAGTTTTAGCCCTGAGTTTTCGAGTATGAAAAGATTACATGTTTTTTTTTATTTCACCTAGAATGATATTCATGGTTATTGCTGATATGATCTCCATCAGTTCTTGACCAAATTGTTGATGTTCCTTCAAAAGTAAATTTAAGCCCTGAGTTTTCGAATGAAACGTATTTATACATTAAATTCCTCATGGTTTGTGAAGTGTGATTTGGGCTGTTTTTCTAGTATTCTTTATTGTTTAGATGCTGAGTAATTACTCCCTTGGTAAGAATGATTTCAGCCCTGACACGAATGAGAAAACTATAATAATGTTTATCGGATGAGATTTCCTTGTTCTTGAAAATTTTGCCATATTGTGGATTCTCGTGTTGTCGGAATAAGTTGAATTCTTTGCTAGCTGCTTAGTAGTTCAGTTCAATTAGAACATAGAATCTCTTCAGAAATATTCATAATTTGTCAACTGATCAGTTTGACTATAGAATTCCTTAAGGTGTCTATGATACCTCCCAGTTAGCATAATCAGACTCACAACTCAATTTCATTGGTCCACTAGGCGGTCATGACACTTTAGATAGACAACTCTGACTGGCCATAGGGCCCCAGTCAAGTTACAGTTAGTTCTTAGGCGGTTACGATGCTTTTGGATAAGCAACTCTGACCAGTCTAAAACCTAGTTTCAGAATCTGGTCCGATAAGACTCTCTGGGTGCTTTGAGTTATGCATCCCTGACTAGTCTTGGACCTCAGTTTTGAGCTATCAGCTTAGTATTCCGTTTAGGTAATCCAGTGGGAGCAAGACTTAGCACCGAGCGGACCGGGGTTCCAGCGCACCCAGTTTCCCAGAACTACGTTGCCAGCGTAGATTACAGTATTTATTATCCTGATTGGCCCCAGCCTTTGTGATCACCCAGTTCATGCCTCTATACCCTGGCAAGGTATATTGGGTCCTACCGGTGGGGCATATACATCGGACTCCACATATAGATCACGTGGTTATATGTCGGTTACAGACTCTCCTACTAGTCAACTCAGTTTAGTCTCAGGTTAGTAAAGTTCAGTTCAGTTCAGATCAGTTCAATGTAGTATATCTGACTCAGTATTTCAGACTTAGGGCATGTCTTTGACCACCAGACAGGGTCATCCTGACCATCTCAATTTACTTCAGTTGTCTCAATTCAGTATATTAGTTGGTCATTGCATGCCATTTCAGTTCAGTCATTTATATCCAACATCATGGTTTCTCTCACTTAGTCAGTACATTTAAAGTACTGAAGCATACTTTTATGCTGTATCGTTTCATGATACAACTTAGGTGCTCAGATGCAACGTCGTTAATCGCTGCAGTTCAGATCCTCCTCAGCAGCAGAAGTGTGAGTTCTCATCTTTCTAGGGCATTATTTCAGTTCTTTCAGTCATTTCATTACTTTCAGTTAGACTTAGAGTTAGCTGGGGGCTTGTCCCAGCAACTCATTTTCTAGATGACTTTCAGACACAGACTTGATTTCAGACTATTAGTATTGTTCAGCTGTTTTACACCTTATGTTTTCAGCTTTAGCTTTCATGAATGTTTTTATATTATTATTTCAAAGCTTCTGCTATGCATGTTTTACTCAGAATGCCAGTGTATGATAGGCCAACGGTTGACTTGGGGTTACTTGTGACTCCAAGTACCGTCCGTCCAAGGTGTAGACTCGGGGTGTGACAGGTTGCAATAAAAGAAAAACTATTTTAAGCTTAGAGTTTGTTTGTATCAAATATATGAGAAGAAACTAGGACTGTGTGTCCCCTTGATTTCTCAATATAGTAGGCTTCTTTTATAAGTGATCTATCCTGGTGAATTTTGTGCAAGACTGACGATTAAGTTCATCTAACATCTCTCGACCTACATAGATGAATTTCACTCTAAATCTTCTCGGACTTTAGGTGTTCATATTTTGTCTCATTATATGTCTTGGACTGACTATCTTCAGTTAGAGATCAAGTTAATTTGATGAGGGTTGGTAGCCTCAAATTTCCATTGTTATTCTCTTTTCCTAACTTCAACCTCTTTGATCAAGCAAGTTGATGATACAGACATTTTTTAATGTTTGCAACCGCTAAAACTAATTAAAAATAAGAGAATAACAATACACTCAATTTTACCATTCAAGAATCACTATTTTATTTGTCTATTTCTGTTAATCCATCATGGTTCCCACAACCCTAGCTAAAAAATTTAACCCCGCTCATGTTTAAAGAAAAAATAACATAATACTTATAAGAAGTCATGATGATCACTTACAATAATATAAAATAGTTTGACAAATCTTGAAAGCTAAAGTCACAAGATCTTGATATTTTTCTCCCAACAATGATATCAAATAATGCATTCTACAACTTGGAATAATGTGCAAAACTATGAGTTAATGACTAATACAAAATGTTCTAGAGGTATTTATAGTAGTAGAATAAGTCTGCATCTCTTCCTACTTAGACTGAAATTTGACTTTGCAGGCTCTGAGTCGGAAAACTTCTGTCTGTATTGCATGCCCATCGCGATGGTCAGGGTTTGCAACTCGGGGCCCTGTGCGCCTATCCAGCTGCCCGACGCAGGGCTGCTACATTGGTATGCCCTGCGCGACGTGACCATGCCATCGCGCATCACCTACATATTTTACACTATGTACAATGTCTCTGCCTAGTGAATTAAGGATCCATGACGTGACCATGTTGTCGCATCTCTCTAACTAATGATAATTTGGATTATTCTTAGCTAGTCCTTTACATTCCCCATTAATGAAACCTAATTTGTTCTTCACCGATAGGGATCTAAGCACTCCCTGTCTCCGGAGCAATATACAATTCCATCAAAAGGAACTGGAACAAGAGTCACACTGGGACTATCAGAAAGATGTATGTAAAGAGGGTTATTTACCTCAACTATAGTATCTCTACCTAGGTTCGTAGATTCTACCATGATGAATGTCAGGAAAACTATTGGAGATTTCAGAAATTGAAACTGGATCTAGTTGAAATTGAGGATCTACAAGTCAAACGAGCTTTGATTTATGTCATACTGAATCAAAATGAGGCTAAGATGCCTTGCATGCATCGATTGAGAAAAAAATATAAACCGATCCTTGAGCTAAGCTTTACGGAAAAGAAGATCAAAATCTGAATGTCGAAAGTTGATGAGAAGGGATTACGTTTTTCCAAGTTGAGCTAAGCAATTTCCCTTTTGCTTTTTTATTATAAAAAACTAAAACTGAGAAGAATGATTACAAGTGCAGTGGTTGCATTGGATACCTCGTACCATATGAAAAATGCTCTCTTCTCTCTTATCACCCGGATATTTACTTTACCCTACCAAAATGCCACTGCCTTCGCCGCCAAAAACATCCACGAAGGACGGCAACCCCCTAATTACCACCTTTACTAATGACCCAAAACTAGAAAATACATCAGACACAACCACAACAGATTATAGGAAACTCTTCATAAATAGCACCACTCAAAAAAGCCACAGATTGATCCAATTCTGATGAAGCTAGTAGAAATGATAGATGGCACTCCAGTAGTGAAGTGGACTAAGGCAAAAGTTACGAGAATGAACATAATGGAGAATCTGCAGTATGCAGTGGTAGGAAAATTCTCATATAGATGGCCGAAAATTGACGAATTGAGGTGTGTACCAACGCAATGTGGAATTAAAGGAGATTGCAGAATAGGAGTGTTGAGGAATAGACATATACTGATTAGGTTTGCCCTAGTGGAAGACTTTGTTAATTTGATGGCAAAGACGAAATATTATATCAAAGATAAGACTAGGGTGGCATTTCAAATGCGCCCCTTAATCTACGATTCACATTTTAAGGTGGGAAGAGAAACCACACAAGAAATAGCGTGGATATCATTCCCTAATCTCTTGCCACCTTCTTTGGCAAGGAGGCGTTGTTCACATTGGCCTCAGCTGTTGGGAAACCAATTCATCTAGACACTACCACGATAAATAAAACTAGACCTAGTTGTGCTAGGGTCAAAGTTCAGGTGGACCTATTGGCTAACCATCCAGAGGCAGTGAGAATGGAGATTGTTGATGAATATATAGAAAATATTATAACAGAAGAAATTAAGATATAATATGATTATTTGCCAAAGTACTGTCAAGAGTATATGCTACAAGGTCACAATGATAGGGAATGCGGAATTATTCATCCAGAGTTGAGAATGGACGCAGCAGGTGATGCTCACTTGGGAGGTAAACAGTAAAGGCAGCCTTCAAAAGTTCCTCCAAGAATGCTGAACAGTGGAACGATGGTGGGAAACCTGGAGATCTAGAGAGAAATCAAAAACAAAAATGTAGGTAAGGAGACATCACAAATTACAATACAACAAGCAGAGGAAACAAGGAAAGAAGTAACTACTCAGAATAAATTTGCCTCTTTGGCACTTGCAGTAGAAGCACATAATGAGATAGCAACAAAAGCTAGCCCAACACAGATCAGACCATCAAAAATAAGTGTAACCCCAGTATGAAAGCAGACAACAAATAGCAGGAAGATTATTAAAGAAGGAATAAATCAAGGGACAGGTAAGAAATTGGGAGATGTAGAAGTTACTAGCTAGCTCAAGCGGGGTGTAAAATGGAGGAGGAGGACAAAGAGGAGGAAGAAATGAAATTTGAAAAGAAGGTACAGAAAGAAGTAGCAAAAATAGTAATAAGTGAAGGTCACAAGCAAAGAGAAGAGGAGAAGCAAGAAGAGAATCCACAAGCCATGGTAGTCTATGCAGCAAACAAAGGAGGAGGAAACCTAGTGCAAGAGTTGGTAGAAATACCAGAAGTATTGGAGATGAGTCATGTCGAACCACCTGATATTGCAGAGGAGAAGGAAAGTGCACATAAGAAGAAGGACTAACCCAACAAAACACTCCATGAAATATATGCACATGTTGGGTTGGATCCTGACAAGAAAAGCTAAAACCTATTAATGAAGGCATAAAGAAAGCAAACAACTTGAAAAGGAGCAACAGGAAAGTAAAAAAATAATAGTAGGAAAGTAGCCAGCAACAAG
The DNA here is from genome assembly GCA_018107945.1 of Datura stramonium. Classification (NCBI taxonomy): domain Eukaryota; kingdom Viridiplantae; phylum Streptophyta; class Magnoliopsida; order Solanales; family Solanaceae; genus Datura; species Datura stramonium. The sequence continues at coordinate 187,733 of JACEIK010000790.1, forward strand.
GGATGATGACAAGAAGAGAAACCAGTAAAGCAAATTCCAAATGATAAAAAAGCATTGATATGGAATGTGAGATCAGTAAGAACCCATCAAACTTTTAACATAGTATAGATGACTCATAGACACCATCAATTCTATCTAATAGCGCTCATGGAGCCGTTCCAAAATGTGAGACACATCCAGTCCTATAAGAGGAAGTTAAATATGCATACAGTGAGGGCAAATGAAAATGGGAAATATGATATTTTGTAAGCAACAATGTGGAAGTTCAGGTAATAAGAGACTCAGTCCAGCAGATAAGTCTTAAATTGATGTTCCTAGAGAATAATAGGTCCATCATTACCATACTTGTGTATGCTAAGGGTAGTGTAACAACCAGAACACTTATGGGAAGAAATCACTCAAATGAACAACAATATGGAACTACCATGGCTGGTTTTAGGTTTCTTCAATAATGTTCTATGTGAAGAGGAGAAAATAGGAGGGCTAACAGTCACACCACAAGAAGTGGAGGATTTTGCAAACTGTATAACTGCTGCTGAACTATATGATGCTAGATATAAAGGAAGTTGTAACAACCCAAAATTTTTCTAGATCAAACTCAGACTTAGCATGAAAAACCAAAAAGAACTAGAAAATTTATGTCTCAGAACGACCGAGACAACGAGTCGTTGTCAGCAGCAACAATCCATTGTCTGGGTCGTGGTCGGCCCTGCTGGTTTCCTTCAGGAACCAACGAGACATGAGACAACCCATCAGATGTAGTAACGAGTTGTCTTGTCACTTATTGTATCCCCAGCTCAGAAATCTGTTAGACCCCTGCCATGAACCCATAAGTTAGACGACGAGTCATCATCTAATGTAACGACTTATGGGGTGGCTCATTAGTTGGAGCCCAAAGTGTTGTTGATAATATCTTCCAATGAAAACGAGTGGCAACAATAACTCGTTGTGTCCACCCATGGTGACAAGCCCAGAAATCCTTCAAAATTCCAGTAGCAAGGAAGAGACATGAAAACGACCCATTGATTCAACCAATGAGTCATGGTGTCGTTCATTAGAGGGGGGTCCAGTGTTTTGCTCGAAACCCTGCCAGTGGCCACGAGAGGTACCAACTACCTGTTGGTTCTTCCAACGATTCATGGTCCCCTTTCATTGCCAAGTGCCAGTGTGCCCAAGTTTCAGGCCCAGGACCAATGATTAGTCCCAACGAGTCGTGGTGTCAACCAACGACTCATTGTGTGACTCGTTGGATCCCGACGGGCAGTTTTTAGACTTTTATTTCAGAGGCATTTTTGTAACATCCCATATTTTTAACCCCTAAAGTAAATTGTTTTGGACACGTGTAGCATGGAATTAAAAGAGTTGATCGACGTATTCCTCTCATTCTTTCTCTCAACTCTCAGACTCAGTGTGAAGAGGTTCCAAACAGGCATCTCAGAGCTAAGCTAGGGCTTTCAATCTTCCTTCAGACATCTCTCAAGGATTCTACTCCAGGTATGTGGGAATCCAACAAGGAAATTGACCTTCCCTTGTTCCCCAAAAACCTTCTTAAATTTCTTATCAGTTCTAGGCTTGAGGATTTGAATTAGGGTAAATTTTCAGCCAGATTCTGATTAATTCTTATAGATTGTTGTTCATATGAATTATTTCTATGTTTCCACTACTTAGTGATCATGTTGCTATGTTCTTCATGTAATATTGTTTTAGCCCTAATTCTATGAATGCAGTAAATTTGGGTCTTGCATAGTTGACTAGATACAATTGTTGCTTGACTCTGTTATTTCCTAAATTTCCATGTTATCTCCATCATGTGAGTTCGCAATTAGTTTTCATGCAGGTTCAGTCTCAGTCATAAATTAGCATTTTCAGTAAGTCGGCTGATCAGTTTGATGATAGTCAATTCTTGGGAGTTCAGTAAAGCTCATCAGTATCAGTTATCATATAGTTCTCTAGAAGGTTACAACGCTTCCAAATAAGTAACTCTAGCAAGTCTTAGAACACCATTTTTCAATTATCCGGTCCTACAAACTCTTAGGTTACTTCCAGATAAGTATTCCTGACTTAGTCTAGGACCCCAACTTCGAGCTATCAGTTTAGTAGTCAAGTTAGGACTATCTAGTGGGAGTAGTACTTAGCACCACGCGAACCGGGGTTCCAGTGCACCAAGGTTCCTAGAACTATGTTGCCACCATAGATCATTAGCTTAAACAGGCCCCAGACTTGTGATCACCCAGCTCAGCCACTATACCCTGACAAGGTATAGTGGGCTTTCTCCGATGGGGTGTATACATCGGACTCCACGTCTAGCTCACGTGGTTATATGTTGGTTATAGAATCTCCCACTTATCAGTACAGTTTTGTTAGTACAGTTTAGTTCAGCTAAGTTTCAGTGTAGCTCAGTTCAGTCACTCAGTTTTAGGACATGTTTATGACCGTCAGCTAGGGTCATTATTGACTGTATCACAGTTATAGCTCAACTTCTATCAATACTCAGTATCAGTTTGTCATTTCATGTTATTTTAGTTTAATTGCTTATTTTCCATACTTATTATATATCTCACTTATTCAGTACATTTAAAGTACTGACGCATACTTTTTATGCTTTATCGTATTATAATTTAAGCGCAGGTTCGTAGTCACAGTATCGTTAGTAGTTTCCCTTCGGATGATCTCAGCAGCAGCGTTATTTGGTGAGTCCTCATCTTCCGAGGATGATTCTTGCTTTTCAGTTAGTTCTTATTTAGTCAGATTTTAGATTTAGCTGGGGGCTTGTCCCAGCAACTCATCGGTTAGTAGTTGGCTTTTAGACACAGTTGTTTAGTATTCTTTTTAGTTATGTTTACTCTTTTCAAATCAGTATTACTTGGATAATTATTTTTACACATATTTCGCTTATGTTTACTTAGTTTATCAGTGTAATGTTAGAACATGGGTTAGCTTGGGGTCACTCGTGCCACCAAGTACCCTGTCTCGTCTAGGGTGTAGACTCGGGTCGTGACAAACTTGGTATTAGAGCCCTAGGTTTAGAGTATCCTAGTATATTTGAAAGCTGCATCAAGTAGAGTCTTTTTCATGGATGTGAAGCGCGTCACACTTATGAAGTGAAGGCTATAAGACGTTATTTGGAAAACTCCCTTTTGTTCATACTCCTTATCATGCATTGAAGCTTAATCCCAAGAATGTCCTCCTAACTCATGCTCTATTCATTTCTGTGAAAATATGCCTCCAAAATGAGGAAATGGAAGGAGGGCTGGCAATGCCAACCGACCTGTTCCACCAGCTCCAGCAACACCTCAGGACGATCACGTGTCCTCGACAGAATTTCAAGTGGCTGTTGGCTCAAACAGTGACCAACCAAGTGAACAAGTAGGTGATTCCAGTGAATGTGAATGGATCTGCAGCAGCTGCTAGAGTTTGGGATTTCACCCGAATGAACCCTCCAGCTCTTCATGGATCCAAGGTGGGAGAGGACCCACAGGAGTTTGTGGATGAGGTGCGGAAGATCACCCAAATTATGGGTGTTAGTTCCATGGAGAGTGCTGATCTAGCTGCCTACCAGTTGAAAGGGGTGGCTCAGATTTGGTACAACCAGTGGAAGGAAGGGAGGCTAGCTGAAGTAGGATCAGTAGAGTGGGATAAGTTATCTACGGTGTTTCTAGACAGATTCTTTTTTTGGGAAATGAGGGAGGCTAAGGTTGCTAAATTCATGAATCTGAGGTAGGGTAACAGAACAGTAGAAGAGTATGCGTTGGAGTTCACTCGATTGTCGAGGTATTATCCAGAGATGGTTGCTGAGCCAAGATCTCGCTTGCTCAAATTCATCAACAGTGTGTCAAATTTGGTACTTAAGGAGTGCAGAACCGCAATGCTCATTAAGGACATCAACCTCTCTAGTCTCATCATTTATGCACAACAAATTGAGGAAGAGAAGTTGAAGGTTATTGAGAGGGAGAACAAGTGGGCTAGAACAAGCCACTATGATTATGGCTAATAGAGGTCCGGCAGTAGTAGTCACCCACAACAATAACAGCAGAGACCTCCAGCACCCACATCAGCTAGTGCTCCTTCTTTTAGATCCCACAAGGACCGAAGGGGTGGAGTATCAGGTTCCCAGTCCTAGAGTCACATTTCCAGCAACCGCTACCCAGCTTGTCCCAAATATGGCAAGAACCATTCGGGAGAGTGCCACAAGGGAAAGAAGGGTGCTTCGGATGTGGGAAGTTGGGATACAGGTTAAAGGAGTTTCTGTCGGCAGGACGGGGGAAAACCCAGTCTACCACTTTAGTAGCCCTAGAAGCTCATCCAACTCAGCAAGGTAATAATTTAGGTACAAATGGCGGTTAGTGCCAAAATCATTTTTATGCTTTGTCCTCTCGTCAGAATCAGGAGAGCTCACCTGACGTGTTCACTAGTATGTTATGTATTTTCCACCTAGATGTATATGCTTTACTAGATCCAGGAGCCACACTATTATCCGTTACTCCTTATGTAGCTATTCAGTTTGAAATCAATCCAGAAATCCTCTCAGAATTGTTCTCAGTCTCTACCCCAGTTGGTGAGTTAGTTAGCACTAGCAGGGTATATAGAAACTGCCCAGTCTCGGTGTTGAGTAAAGTTATCCCAATTTATCTAGTAGAGCTAGACATGGTCGATATCGACCTCATTCTTGGCATGGATTGGTTACATTCTAGTTATTCCTTAATCGTCTATAGAACTAGAGTCGTCAGATTTTAGTTTCCTAATGAGCCAACCTTAGAATGGATGGGTAGTGTTTCAGTGCCTAAGGGTCGATTTATTTTCTACCTTAAGGAAAAGAAGATGATTTCAAAAGGGTGTATCTATCACCTAGTTCGGTTCAAAGATTCTAGCTCTGAGACCCCAACTATTCAATCAGTTCCAGTTGTCAGCAAATTCCCTGATGTGTTTTTCGAAGATCTTCCCGGAGTCCCCCCTCCCCCGAGCGGGAAATAGACTTTGGCATAGACCTTCTTCAGACACTCAGCCCATCTTAATTCCTCCTTATAGAATGGCTCCAGCTAAGCTTAAGGAGTTGAAGAAACAACTGAAGGACCTTCTAGATAAGGGTTTCATCAGGCCTAGCATCTCTCCATAGGGTGCTCCAGTGTTGTTTGTGCGAAAGAAAGACGGTACTCTCAGAATGTGTATTGACTACTGTCAACTGAAAAAAGTTACAGTTAGGAACAGGTATCCCCTACCCAGGATTGACGACTTGTTCAATCAGCTTCAGGAAGCCAGTTGTTTTTCCAAGGTAGATATCAGGTTGGGATATCATCAGCTTAGAGTCAAGGAATGTGACATACTGAAAATAGCCTTCAGAACTCAGTATGGTTACTATGAATTTGTTGTTATGTCATTTGGACTAACCAATGCCCTTGCAGCTTTCATGGACCTGATGAACAAGGTATTCAAACAATATCTGGACATGTTCGTCATTGTGTTCATAGACAATATCTTTGTATACTCCATAAATGAGGAGGATCATGCTAACCATCTGATAATAGTGTTGTAGACTCTCAGAGACCGCCAGTTGTTTGCTAAATTCAGCAAATGTGAATTTTGGTTGAAGTCTGTGGCCTTCCTTGGTCATGTGGTCTCAGGTGAGGGTATTTAGGTAGATCTTCAAAAGATAGCAGCAGTGAAAGACTGGACAAGACCCACTTCCCCAACAGATATCAAAAGTTTCTTAGATTTAGCCGGCTATTATTGATGGTTTGTAGAAGGGTTTTCTTCTATCGCGTATCCTCTGAACAAACTAACTCTGAAAAAGGTAAAGTTTCAGTGGTCAAATGCATGTGAGAAGAGTTTCCAAGAGTTAAACACTCAACTCACTACAGCTCTAGTTTTGACCTTACCAGAAGGAACAAATGGGTTCGTAGTCTATTGTGATACTTCCCGAGTTGGCCTCGATTGAGTTCTGATGTAGCGCAGGTAAGGTGATAGCTTGTGCCTCCATACAACTCAACGTTCATGAGAAGAACTATCCGACTCATGATCTTGAATTGGCGGCAGTGGTTTTTGCTTTGAAAATATGGAGGTATTACCTTTATAGGGTTCACGTGGATGTTTTCACCAACCATTAGAGCCTTCAATACGTGTTCAGTCAAAAGGATTTGAACCTTCGTCAGAGAAGGTGGCTTGAGTTATTGAAAGATTATGACATGAGTGTGCTATACCACCCGGGCAAAGAAAATGTGGTGGCGAATACCTTATGCAGGATGTCCACGGGGAGTGTTGCTCATGTTGAAGAGGGCAGAAAAGAGCTGGCAAAAGATATTCATAGGTTAGCTTAGTTGGGAGTGCCGTTGGTGGATTCAGCAGAGGGCGGAGTAGTACTGTAGAGTGGGTCAGAATCTTCATTAGTTGTTGAGGTTAAGTCAAAGAAGGATGAAGATCCCATACTACTCAAGCTGAAAGAAGCAGTGTTAAGAAAGGAGATGGAGGACTTCTCCAAAGGGGGAGATGGTGTACTTCGCTACCAGGACATACAATGTGTTCCAGACATAGACAACTTGAGGAAGCAAATACTAGTAGAAGCACACAATTCCAAATATTCTATCCACCCAGGTTCCACTAAGATGTACTGTGACCTATGGAAAATATACTGGTGGAACGACATGAAGAGGGATATTGCAGAATTTGTGGCTAAGTGCCCGAACTGCCAACAAGTTAAAGTTGAACAATAGAGACCTGAGAGTATGACTCAGGATATTAGCATATCCACTTGAACATTGGAAGGAGGGAATATAGACTTTATTACAGGTCTACCTCATACTCATCAGCAGCATGATTCAATTTGGGTGATAGTAGATCAGATGACCAAGTCAGCACATTTCCTCCAAGTTAAAACTACAGACTCAACTGAGAATTATGCTAGGTTGTACATCCAAGAGTTAGTCAGACTGCATGGGGTTCTCTTGTCCATCATTTCAGATAGAGGTACCCAGTTCATCTCACATTTCTGGAAGTCATTTTAGAAAGGACTTGACACTCAAGTTAAGCTTAGCACAGATTTTCACCCACAAACTGATGGACAAGCTGAGTGGACTATTCAGACCTTAGAATACATCTTTAGAGCTTGTGTGATCAACTTCAAGGGTAATTGAGATGATCACCTACCTCTCATTGAGTTTGCATACAACAACAACTACCACTCCAGTATTCAGATGGCCCCGTTTGAGGCATTGTATGGTAGGAGGTATAGGTCTCCCATAGAGTGGTATGAGGTTGGAGAAGCTACTTTAATAGGGCCAGATTCAGTTTATGAAGTTATGCAGAAAGTACAACTTATCAGAGAAAGGTTAAAAACATCTCAGAGCTGACAGAATTCAATGCAGATGTGAGGAGAAGAGAGCTAGAGTTTGCTGTAGATGATTGGGTCTATATGAGCCTATGAAAGGGGAAATGAGGTTTGGAAAGAGAGGAAAACTCACTTTGAGGTATGTAGGATCCTACAGAATTCTGAGGCAAATTGGCAAGCCTATGAGTTAGAATTACCTTCAGAGTTAGCATCTATGCACCCAGTCTTCCATGTGTCACTATTGAAGAAATGCGTCGGTGAACTGACCTCAGTTGTGCCATTAGATAGTGTGTGAGTGAAGGATAGTCTCTCTTATGAAGAAATCCCAGTTCAGATCCTAGACTATCAGGTTTGTAAGCTCATAAACAAGGAGATCGCTTCAGTAAAAGTTTTGTGGAGGAACCAGCTAGTTGAGGGAGCTACATGGGAGGTAGAAGCAAACATGATGGCTAAATATCTTCATTTATTCCCTTCCAATTCAGTTTCAACATCAAGTATTAAATTCCTCCTCAGTACTTTATTCAGTTTCTTACTCATTAGCTCTATTCATGTTTTCAATATGCATCTTAGTTGCATCAGCTCAGTTAGTATGCCTGTTCCATCTCGGAGTCAATCACTCCTTTAGAAAATTAGTCTATAGTTCAGTTTGAGAATTGTAGCTCTTTTCCCAATTTTCTAGCAGTTTAAGCCTTCATTCAAGGACGAATAATCCCAAGGGGTAGATATTTTAACACCCCAAAATTTTTCTAGATCAAACTCAGACCTAGCATGAAAAACCAAAAAGAACCAAAAATTTTGTCTTAGAACGACCGAGACAACGAGTCGTTGTTAGCAGTAATGACCCATTGTCTGGGTCGTGGTCAGCCCTGCCGGTTGCCTTCAGGAACCAACAAGACATGGGATGATCCGTCAGATGTAGTAACGAGTCATCCTGTTACTCATTGTGATCCCCAACTCAGAAATCTGTTAGACCCCTCCTAGGAACCCATGAGTCAGACAATGACTCATCGTTTGATGTAATGAATCGTGAGGTGACTCATTAGTTGGAGCCCAAAGTGTTGTTGATAATCTCTTTCAGTGAAAATGAGTGGCAACAATGAGTCGTTGTGTCCACCTGTGGTGACAAGCCCAAAAATCCTTCAAAATTCCAGTAGCAAGGACGAGAGGTGACAACGACTCGTTAGTTCAACCAATGAGTCATGCTGTCTTCCGTTGGAGGGGTGTCTAGTATTTTGCTTGAAACACTGCCAGTGGCCACGAGAGGTACCAACGACCCATTGGTTCGTCCAATAAGTCATGGTCCCCTTTCGTTTCCAAGTGCCAGTGACCCCAGGTTTCAGGCCCAGGATCAATGATTGGTCCCAATGAGTCGTGGTGTCAACCAATGACTCGTTGTGTGACCCGTTTGATCCCGACGGGCAATTGTCAGACTTTTATCTCATGGGAATTTTTGTAACTTCCCATCTTTTTAACCCCTAAACTACATCATTTTGGGAACGTTTAGGAGAGAAGTAAAGGAGTTGATCGACGTATTCCTCTCATTCTTTCTCTCAACTCTCACACTCAGTGCGAAGAGGTTCCAGACAGGCATCTTAGAGCTAAGCTAGAATATTCAATCTTCCTTCAGACTTCTCTCAAGGATTCTACTCCAATTATGTGGGAATTCAACCAGGGAATTTCCCTTCCCTTGTGCCCCAAAATCCTTCTGAATTTTTTTTATCAGTTCTAGCCCTAAGGATTTGAATTAGGGTAAATTTTCAGTCAGATTCTGATTAATTCTTGTGGATTGTTGTTCATACGAATTCTTGCTATGTTTCCACTACTTAGTGATCATGTTGCTATGTTCTTCATGTAATATTGTTTTAGCCCTAATTCTATGAATGTGGTAAATTTGGGTCTTGCATAGTTGACTAAATAGAATTGTTGCTTGACTCTGTTAGTTTATGAATTTCCATGTTATCTCCATCATGTGTGTTCGCAGTCAGTTTGCATGCTAGTTCAGTCTCAGTCAAAAATTAGCATTTTCAGTATCTTTTAGTAAGTCAGTTGATCAGTTTGACGATAGTTAGTTCTTGAAAGTTTAGTAATGCTCATCAATATCAGTTATCAGATAGTTCTCTACACGGTTACAACGCTTTTAGATAAGTAGCTCTGGCCAGTCTTAGAATACTAGTTTTCTGTTATCTGATCCTACAAACTCTCAAGTTACTTCCAGATAATTATTCCTGACTTAGTCTAGAACCCCAACTTCGAGCTATCAGTTAGTAGTCAAGTTAGGACTATCCAGTGGGAGTAGTACTTAGCATCGAGCGGATCGGGGTTCCAACGCACCTAGGTTCCCAGAACTACGTTGTCACCATAGGTCATTAGCCAAACAAGCCCCAGACTTGTAATCACCCAACTCAACCACTATAATCTGGCAAGGTACAGTGGGCTTTCTCCGATGGGGTGTACACATCAGACTCCACGTCTAGCTCACGTGGTTATAGGTTGGTTATAGACTCTCCCACTTGTCAGTACAGTTCAATTCAGCTCAGTTTCAGTTTAGCTCAATTTAGTCACTCAGTTCCAAGACATGTTTATGACCGTTAGTCAGGGTCATTATTGACCTTATCATAGTTATAGCTCAGCTTCTATCAGTACTCAGTATTAGTTGGTCATTTCATATTATTTCAGTTCAGTTGCTTATTTTCCATGCTTATTGTATATCTCACTTACTTAGTACATTTAAAGTACTGACGCATACTTTTTATGCTTTATCGTATTATGATACAGGCGCAGGTTCGCAGTCACAGTATCATTAGTAGTTTCCCCTCTGACGATCTCAGCAACAACGTTATTTGGTGAGTCCTCATCTTCCGAGGACGATTCTTGCTTTCCAGTTAGTTCTTATTTAGTCAGATTTTAGATTTAGCTGGGGGCTTGTCCCAGAAACTCATCGTTTAGTAGTTGGCTTTTAGACACAGTTGTTTAGTATTCTTTTAAGTTATGTTTACTCTTTTCAAATCATTATTACTTGGATAATTATTTTTACATAGATTCCGCTTATATTTACTTAGTTTACCAGTATAATGTTAGATCATAGGTTAGCTTGGGGTCGCTTGTGGCACCAAATATCATGTATCATCTAGGGTGTAGATTCAGGTCGCGACAAAAGTCCATTCACATGGTGGAATGGAAGAACTAATCATGAGTGTATATTTGAGAGAATAAATAGAGTGCTAGTGAATCAATTAATGCAGGATGAATATAGTTACATGGAGGTGGAACATCTAGCAAGAACATGGTCAGATCATGCTCCATTATTCATAAAAATTGGGGACCAAGCTAAGGAAATTTAAAAACCTTTTAGATTTTTAAATTTTTGGACAAATTATGAAGATTTTATGAATACAGTTAGATAAAATTGGAGAGCTGACTCTGAAGGTCATCCTTTCTTAATATTCAAGCAGAAATTAAGAATATTAAGAAGGCTTTAACTAGATAGAGCAAAGACACATATGGGGACATATTTATGCAACTATGCATCAAAGAAGAGCTACTGAAGATAAAGGAGACTTTTTGAAGCTCATCCTTCCCTTCAGAATAGAATTGTGCTAGGATAGGCTCAAGTAGATTAAAGAAGTATCTAAAGTATGAGGAAGAATATTGGAGGTAGAAAGCTGGAATTAAATGGATTGATGAAGGTGAGTGGATGGAAGATTATAAAGATATGGCTGATAAAGCAGTACAATTTTATCAAAGGCAATTTTCCCAAGGAGAAGAGGCAAGTAACTTTCAAATGTTAGAGCATATCCCATAAATGGTGACAGAGGAGGAAAATGAAAATCTCTGTAAAACACCAGCTTTGGAAGAAGTACAAAATGCAGTATTTGCACTAGAAGGGACAAGTGCAAGTGGTCTGGATGGTATATCAGGTACCTTCTTTTAAAAATACTGGAAAATTGTGGGGAAAGATTTCCACAAGGTAGTATTGGCTTTTTTGCTGGAGACACTTTGCCTACGTCCTTCACACACACAAATTTGGTATTTCTCCCTAAGAGAGAGGTGATAAATAATCTCTCAGACTTAAGGCCTATTAGGCTGAGTAATTTTATTAATAAGGTGCTCTCTACGGTCATTCATGGGAGAGTTGATGGGTTATTGCCTCACCTAATATCTACAAACTAATTAGGTTTGTGAAGGGGAGATATATCATTGAAAATGTCATGTTAACACTAGAAATTGTCACAGACATAAGGAAAAGGGGAAAACCAACTAATATGGTAATTAAGCTAGATATGACCAAAACATATGATAGAGTATCATTGTTATATCTAACTAGAGTGCTGAGGAAAATGGGGTTTTCTGATATATTTATGGACATAGTCTGGAGGTTGGTTGCTAATAACTGGTACTCAATATTATTTAATTGGCAGAGTTATGGTTTCTTCCAGTCAACAAGGGGTGTGAAACAAGGAGATCCACTATTACCAGCACTATTTGTACTATCACAGAGGTCCTATTTAGAACATTAAATGCACTGTTTGATAATATAAGTTATAATAGATATGGGATGCCAAAATAGAGCACAAACTTGAATCATCTTGTATATGAAGATGACACAATTATATTTACCTCAACAGATAAGAATTCTACATACCTATTGATGGATGTCCTTCATGAGTATGAGAAAGCATCAGGGAAGCTTATCAATAAGAAAAAAAGCTCATTTTACATGTTTAATAATGTAGCTAATAGATTGGTGGAGGAGGTGGAACAGAATACAGGGTTCAGAAAAGATACTTATCCTTTGAAGTATCTGGGTTGTCTAATATTTCACTCTAGAAAGAAGGAGTATTATAATAGGCTTATAAAGAAAATCAGAGACAGATTGCAAAGCTGGAAAGGGAGACTATTATCATATGGAGGAAAGGTAATATTAATCACAAGTGCGCTACAAAGCATCCTAGTATATCTTTTGTCATATTTGGCTCCTACCAAATACACTATCAATGAAATTCATAAAATATTTGCAAGATTTTTTTTGGAGTAACAAGGAAGAAGGAAGAAGTAGACATTGGACTACATGGAATAAAGCCTGTTATCCCACAACAGAAGGTGGGTTTGGATTCATATCTTTGGTGGATGTGTCTAAAGAAATGTTTGCAAAGTTATGGTAGAAATTTAGGACCACTAGATTATTATGGACTAATTATATATGGAATAAATACTGCAAGAAGGAAATTTCAGCATTGGTGACATGGGGAGGAGGATCACAACTATGGAAAAAAATATTGGAGGCAAGGGATGAAATTGAGAAAGAAATTTGGTGAGAGCCTAGTACAGGTTCTTCTAATCTGTGGTTTGATAATTGGAAAGGTTTAGGGCCATTATACCATGTGGTGCTAGAGGACTTTATTTTTGATGAAAGACCGGAGAATTTGAGCTATTCTATTGCATAGGACAATTGGATTCATCACAGAATAGAAGAACACCTACCTCAAAATATTGCAAATTTTGTGAAAAAAGAAACAGAGGTGGTAGTGACAACAGAATCATGGGACCATCCATGGTGGATGGCAACAAACTCAAGGAAATTCACAGTAGGGAGTGCTTAGGAGATAATCATACAACAAAATCAAGTACAAAGCTGGTTTTACAAGATGTGGATAAAGGGGCTATCTTTTAAGATCTCATTCTTTATGTGGAGGCTTTGGAGGAAAAAGATACAAGTGGATGAAATTATAGCTAAAAGGGGGATTTCAATGTTATATGTTGCGAAGCACCAGAGCACGAAACAGTTACACACCTATTTTTAATTGAGCAATTAGCCAAAGAGACATGGAAGGTATTTAATCAAGCAGCAGGGGTAACAAGGCCTTTCATATAGGTGAACCATAACTTTGTCAGGGGATGGGATACAAAAAAAGTTACCAAATTAAAGCCACTTTATCAGGCTTCCCCAGGGATCATCTGTTTGCAAATCTGAAAATGGAGTAATTCTATGAAGCATGGGGAAAGATGACCAAGAGGAGTGTAATACAGGAGATAAATAGGATCATGACCAAGAGGAGTGTAATACAAGAGATAAATAGGATCTTACATCAACTAGCAGTAGTGACATACCCTAAGATTACTCAGATACCAAGTGAACGTTATCAAATAACATAGTTCTTGGAGAAATTAAAGACTAGGGTGAAATGTGTAGCAGTGAGTTGGCATAAACCACCTACTGGGTGGAACAAATGTAATTCATATGGAGATTCTTGAGGCAATACAAGCCTAAGCTCGATAGTTTTTTGTATAACGGATGATGTAGGGGAATTTATATTTTCTAGGGAGAGGCAGATTGCAGACACTACCAATATGTGGGCAAAAGAAAAGGCTATTAGAGATGGAGTGGAGTATTGCTTTGCAAACAACATGTTCCCATTGATAATTGAGACTGACTCATTAGCAATATACCATATAATTGAAGGAGGTTGGGAAACCCCATGGAATATTCATAAGGAAGTGCACAGGATCAATCATTTGAGGGCTAAAGGAGAGCATCAAATCACACATAAACTCAGAGAAAAAAAATGTTATAGTAGATTTTTCCACTAACTTTGTTTGTAATTTTGCAAGTACAGTGGAGTTTAATAGTTTTGCAGATCTACCAAAGCAATCCAAAATATTAATACAACAAGACAAACAATAATTACCTAACATCATAATAAGAGAAGTCAGAAGTTAAAGAGCAACAAGTAGAGAAAGGTAACCGACCAGAGCAAACAGATCAAGTCTGAACAATATTGATGGAAGTGTGAAATTTGTGACTATTGGTTTTTTTCTCGATGTGTGGTATCAATTCCTAGGAATTCAATCTATCGAGAGAAAGGTAATAGGAATTAATGTCTAATACTTGAAATTGAAAAGGTCTCAAGAGGGAAAGGACCAAGTTCTTACCATAAATTAGATCTAGACATGAAGGCAAACAAGGTTATCTCCGAACTGGTTTATGATGACAAAGTGTCTGTATGAGAGCTTGAGGCTGCTAACTTAACATCACCCCATGGCTTGGCTTCTTCGAACTCTAATGGAAAAGGAAGACTCGAAATTCGAATCCTACGCTGCTCGATATCATCTCTCTGACTAAACGTTTCCATGGAGGTGGAGTAATGCAAGCTCTAGCTGACTACCAGAAGCTTCTAAGCTAGAGATGGAGAGGTCAAGAAAGAGTTGCGGTAAAGACAAATACAATTAGGACAGGGTTCTTGTCGAGTCATTTGTAATGTAAACAGACTTGGGTCATTCAGGCCCAATTTTATGTTCCATTTTTTGTTTACATAATAAGGCCTTAAATGCCACTTTTAATTTTTCATTTATAAAAAAGAGAGAGAGAGAGAGAGATTACAAGTCCAGCTACTTATACAAGGTAAAAGAAAAATATCTAAGATACTAATCAACCGACTCAAGGACACTTAGCACTAACTAATCCTAAAAATTGGTGACAACAGGCCAAACGTAATGCGAACTAACTAACAGAATATTAACTAACAACATGCAACACATACACATCAAATTGTTAATCTTAATAACTTTAATATAAATAGCAAACACCAAGTGAGAAATAAAAAAAATATATGAACCACGCATGTAAACCAGATCTTGTAAAAAATTAAAACTTTATGGTTTCAACAAGAGAATAAAAAAATAAATTAAAATTCAGCAATATATCCATGTGTTAGCTGGTTCTTCGAAAAATTAATCAGAAATTTCAGTTTTGTCCTTTAGAAATATTTTGATGCATCCCCATATATTTTTGTTTAGAAGCAGGATAGGTGATGAGGTGAAAGTCAATTTTCTTGTTGACTATTTGCCTATGAAACTGAAATTAGCAGCCATAGATGAAGTTTCTCTTCAATTCACAATAAATAAT
>JACEIK010000790.1:223175-256239 GCA_018107945.1 Datura stramonium
TTTTCCTGGGCCTTTTCCTAGCACGTATGGCTTCCAAATATGCTTAACCAACGTGCGAATAGGCCATCTAGATGCCGGGAATCTTACGGGGTGTAACATTATTATTGTCATGACCCGAGTTTACACCCTAGCCGTAACATGGGACAAGGAACCTCGTAAGGCTCCAAGTCAACCCATGGCATAATCATAGCATAACACTTAACAATATAAATAGCTAACAGAAACATAACTGGATGGAAGCTAACTGTAAGGAGTCAAATTTAAAACTCAAAGAAATAATCTAACAAAACTTTGAAACATAGCCTGAATCTGATTACACATGTCTGAATGCCTCTACTAAATTGATGAGTTGCTAGGACAGGTCCTCAGCTAACTACTAAAGTCTGAAAACTGAAATATAACTGAAATAAGAAACATAGATCTCGTCCTCGAGAAATGAGGACTCACCACAATCCGCTGAGATGGAAGAAAGAGCGTGTCTACCCACGGGGCTAAGTCTGAATATCTGAATTTATATCATGAAATGATCTAGCACATAAAGTATGCGGTCAGTACTTGAAATGTATTGAGCATGCGGAAAACGTAAATAAACTAAAACATAAAAGTATACCACAAGGAAATAAACTGAGTACATCGACATATGATTGAATTACAATGCATCAACCCTGTCTGAGTTACATACACATATCGACATGAACTTTTATTTGGAACTCATATTCTGAAGCATCATCAAACTCATGCATAAAGGTCATGTACTGAACATATAATGAAAGCTAAACTGAAGCTAATGTCATATATTGTACTGGATATCTACAGATAAATGAGACTACATTATGCTATATCTGTTTTAAACTGAATTCTGAACTATACAGAACTGAGCCAAACTGCTAACGTGAACTAAGGGAGTCATTCTCAGCTATGGAGAGTCCCAACTGATCTAAGGGAAACATTCTCGGCTGTGGAGAGTCCCTGAATAATTAAGGTAAACATTCTCAGCTATGGAGAGTCCTTGACTGGCTAAGGGAAACATTCTCATCTATGGAGAGTCCCTGACTGACTAAGGGAAACATTCTCAGTTGTGGAGAGTCCCTGACTGACTAAGGAAAATACTCTTAGCTATGGAGAGTCCCTGACTGACTAAGGGAAACATTCTCGGCTATGGAGAGTCCCTGACTGTACTAGAACATGAGGAGAACTGATCTGACATTATTCATCTGGTCTAAGCTACTACAGCTAATCAAAAACATGAGCATTTACTGATTTCATCATACTACATTCATTTAGAATGGATTAAGGCTACTTTCAACTAACAACAAGCCCGAAAGTCTAAAGGACCATTCTCATGCTTTATCATTATAATTCATATCGTTATGGTACCAAATCATTATTTAATCCACACATTTTACATTCACGAACATCTATATATTTAGATCATATTTTACACACCTCTACAACATTTAAATTTCAAGTTCATAACATATCACGTATAACATAGAGGCATGTAGGATCCATAGGTTCAATTCGTTCCTCAACATGTATACATTGGTTCATATATTCTAGAATTACAGAGAGCCCATATAATTAACTCATACCTTAAACATGTACAATGAGATCATGGTGGAAGCATATGTTTATTTTATGGACCCCATTTCGAAGTTTACTCTAATTCGTGAAGAAAATGCGATAATCATGTTGTTATCATAGGTTTACCTCATATCAAAAACATTTACATCAAAATCATAATGAAAACATATACATACTTCACATTGATCAAGCCCATAAGTTCTAATCTCATCTCAACCTATCTATCAAATCATATATTCTAGTTTTTAAGGGAATTCTTATGATCTTTACATATTTTAGACATTGATACAAGTTCTTGATATAATAAAGTGAATACTAACGAAATCCCATTCGAAGTTTTAAGCTATCTCATGGAGGGAATTCTATAATCATGAATTTTTTCCTATTAAGTGCATAATTCGAGATATTAAAATAATTCCATAAGCATACCTGACTCTTAACCATCACGTGTCTTATATTTCATAGAAGACATAGAAGAAATCATCCATAAATCAAAACCCTAGATCATGCTTTTCTAGAACAAGAGATTCGGGTTTTAAATAAAAGTTTTGGGGCACAAGGATGGAAGGATATCATTTTTCAAAACCCACATACCTAATTCAAGAAACTTCCACTTGAACTTAACCCTTGAAGCCTTGAATAAATCTTAATCAAATTCTTAGTCTTGAGAGAAAGGGGGAAGAAGGGTTTGAGAGGATATTTTTGAGGGAGTGAGGGATTAGCCTAGGAAAACTCTTAAAAACATCCCTTACAATGTTCAAAAACACGCCATTTAGGAAGTGGGTTCATAGAACTTTACCAAAATACCCCTGGGAATAGGCTTTAAAATCTGCTTGTCAGAGTCGTTGGTCCTCACCACGACTCGTGGTGACCAACCGTTGCTTCTGGGGTCCTTTTCTCAGCTTCTGCTTCCTCAACCAACGACCAACAGGATGAGTCCTTACTTCATCCAACGACTTGTCATCACCTCTCGTCAACTCCACTGGTCCATCCTACAATTTCCTTCCAACGATCGACACGATGGATCATTGTCCCTTCCAACGACTCATTGTCTCTGTCCATCGTTACTGACCCGGAAGCCCTGGACTCCGACTAATGAATTTTCATGATGACCCGTTATGACAACCAATGAGTCGTCACCTGACTCGTCCCCTCTGAGAAGTCCAAACTGCAAACTTACCACGATTGCATCTAGCGGGTCATTGTTTCACACAACGACTCATTCCTTCCTCTCGTGGAATCAAAACACTTAGAACTTTTTTTGAAACCCTTCCAACAACTTCATCTAACGGGTCATTAGAGCGACCAACGACTCGTCGGATGAGTCATCCTGAGGCAATTCCTGCTGGTTTTCTGCTGAACTTCATCTAACTCCGGGGTCTGATCTTAGGAGCTTTCGGGGTGTTACAATATCTCTCTCTTGGGAATATTCATCCCCGAATGTATTGGCTAAACATACTAAAAGGATAGGGATGGAACTGAAATTCCAAAACTGATCAATTACAATTGAAAACAATGGAGTATCTAACTCCGACTGATCTTACATATCTAAACTGAACATCTAAATCATACATGCATGCTAAGGCATAAGAGGGATTGAAATACATGAAACTAACATGGAACTAGATAGAGCACTAAGAAGGATTCTTTTCCTCTAACCGACAATGGGCTAATACGGACTGAGCCTTCGTTCTCAAATCACTTTCTGATATGGGGTTAGAATTTATGATATCTAGTCTAATTGAAAATAAAGGACTCATGAGCGCGAATCATTCATGACACCTATAATGGAGCACACACATGAGTTAACCTGATTCTACTGAGCTACTAAAGCAACTTCTAAAGACTGAGTTCGAGCTAATCATACTGGAAGACATGAGTTGACACACATAACTGATTCATAGCATGAAGATGAGCCTTAAGGATTTGTAGAGTAAGACCGGCATCACTGTCTGAAGTGGTTATCTAGAAATTTTGAAAATCTGCACATAAGGATAGGTATAGCTTAACTTCAACTGAATTACAAGAGAGGTTATCTGAACTTGAAGAGGTTGACATACCGCAACTGCTAGGGTTGGAACTTCCCCCACTATCCTACACAAGACCCGACTTGTCTCACATACTTTTCATCTCCCCCATAGCTTAAAGCCGTCATTCTAAGGCTCCTGAATCTTGTTTGAGGTTGGGGCTAAATCACTAACTCCTAGCTTCTTTTTCACCTCTAACCTTCACTGCAAGCTTTACACTCACAACTATTCAAATCACAACATCGACAATCTCTTCTCAACAACCATCATAGAGCTTCTTATTCAATACTGGGGTTATAGGGCTAGCAACATGCAAAGAGTAACAGAAGGAATTCATAACATACCTGTGACTACTTCTGGTGACTTGCCCTTATCCTGATGTGCTGCCAAGGCGTAGGAGCGGTCTCAATGTTGTTTGCCACCTGCGCTAGATGATGTACCCTGCTGAAATGGACGGGCTGTTGGAGCTACTAAAGAGGTGGTTGAGGCTTTGCTCTGGCCTCGTTAGCTATTGCACAATCCCGGTGCTTATGACCCAACTTGCCGCACCAAAAACAAGCATCTAAGTCGGCGATGCATTCTCCCAGATGGTGTTTCCCACAGCTCATACACAGTGGGTACATAATTTCCCTTACCCTGTGTTTATACGGAGCACTAATTGTCGAAAGTGTTGGGGCTGATGATTTCTGCTGGGAGTGTGAGCGGTGTCCACCACTCGTCCTCTGCGGAAAAGACTTTGAGTCTCCTATCTGTCCCTCTTGGCCTCTCTCTCTTTTTCCTTCACGTGTTCCACTTTCATTTGTTGAGCGAATATCACCAAACGTGGATAGTCTATATCCTTGTGAAATATGACAGTCATGCATTCTTTAACCAAGGAGTCTGATACTCCATTCACGAACCTGCTCACTCAGGCCCTCTGGTCGACTACCATCTCCGGTGCATACTTGGATAACTGAGTACACTCCAACGCATACTCCTGGACACTCATGTCATTTTGTCTTAAGTTGATGAACTCTGCCACCTTTGCCTCCCTCAATTCCCTAGGGAAAAACCTGTCCAGGAACAAAATCATAAACTCATCCCAACTTACGGGGGCTGCTCCAACTCCCCCACTGTCTCTCCACTGGGCAAACCATATATAAGCGACTCCTTTCAGCTGGTAGGAGGCTAAGTCTGCGCTCTCAGTTTCCGTCACCCCCATGATTTGGGTGATCTTCTGGATCTCTTTGAAGAACTCATACGGGTCCTCATCCACCCTTAACCCTAAGAATTTGGGTGGATTAATCCTGAGGAAGTCTCTTACCCTTGTTGCCACTACATTCCCATTCTGGGGAACATGAGCCATCTCTTGTTGATTAATCTGGGCGGTCATGGATTGAGCAAACATATTAACGGTTTGATGTGTTGTGAGTTCATAGCACTTTCGATGCTCAAAACTAAGAAAATAGTATGGACTTAGATGTGTTTATGTGGATATAAGGCACTTTTTCTTTGGTTACAGGACAAATAGGTGTTGGAGCATGAATGTGCAAAATATAGCCTAAAAGTACAGAAAATATGCTAAAGTCACAAGTCCTAGTACGAGTCGTAGGTTGATTCTACGAGCCGTTCTAAAGATCGTGAAAAGGTTCAGCAGGCTAAGTTGTGAATAGTGGATCCTACGACACTCAGTGTGATTCGTACAATGCTTGTACGATACGTAGCATTGATTCATGGAAATATTTAGAAGAATTGCATAAGAGGATGACTCCTGACATGGATAGATAGTACGAGTCATGGCGTCAAGGTACGAGTCGTATCATCACACTCGTGAAGAACTTCAGAAAAATTGAGAATTCTTATAGTCAAGCCATGAAAGAACAGTACAACTCGTAGGAAGTATGTACGAGTCGTACCAAGGCCCAACACTCAATCAAATTTCAGCAAGCCAAGGACATAGGGATAGTAGGTATGACTCGTACAATCCTGCTAGGGGTCATAGGATCTGTCGTGGCTCAGGCGGCACCAGTTATGGAAATTTACCCTGTTAGCCTAGGAAAAGGATTCTTATTTCTGTATAGATACTTTTTATGTTTTATTTTCATGGTAGTAGTTGAAAGATGTTAGAATTTGTTAGAAGACGTGAGAGAACATGGAGACAACATAAAATTGAGTTGATTGGCTTGTGATCAACCTTTTCTTGATTGCTTTTGAATCTTTGTGAATTGTTCTTGAGTTATTTCGGATATAATCGAAGAAGTTTTTCTCTCATCCATAATTGTAAGTATTAATTTATGTGTTTAATTATGAATTCATACCCCAACCTTACAACTATGAGAGGCTAAAATCTCCATAGTTAGGGTTGTGGGAACCATGGTGGATTAATGAGCTAGGGTTGCACAAAGGTAATTCGAAACCAATGCAAAATGCTTGTATTGTAATCTCTTCATGCTTAAACATTTCTTAATGGTATACAACGTTAGGACTTGCCCGAATTCTTTACTTGCTTGAGTCTAGAGAGGTAGGGATTAGGAAAAGAGAATTACAACAAAGCCTTGATCTTGATGATCATTGTATTAACTTGAGTTGTGATCGCAGGATAGTTATATTTGGAACAAATTGATAACGGTTAAATTGAAATCGCTCATGAGACCTGACTCGGTGATTGAGTATAGTCATCCAATAGGGACGAACCAGTCGTTTGGATAAACCCTACTTATCAGTTCTACAAGTAAGCATTGGTATTGATCACATTTTTATACCCGAAGCAGTTATGAACCTATGGGGAACACAAACCCTAGTTAGTCTTAACTCCTGATTTTACATCACAACTTCAATCATTTTTTTTTAATTATTATTTTTCTTAAACCCCCCAATTGGAGTAACTAACCAACAAGTTCACTTACCGGCATTAGTCTAGATCTTTCATATTCCCTGTGGGTTCGACCCCAACCTCTTTGTTGGGCTCTTTATTGACAACATCCACTTCATACTTCAGTAGGAGGTGTGGTTTAAGTGTTATCAAAAAGTGGCGTCGTTAACAATCGAGCAATTTCTCGCTTAATCACATTCATCTCAACCCTAATTCTCGATTACCAGCCGAAGTAAAATAATTAACAAGTTCATTTATTATGTGCTTGAGGTTATGGTGCTAAAACCCTTGTGAGTCTTAGTCTTTGCTTAAGAAATTCAAGGAAACAATGAATAGGGGTGCTATTAAGTTGTTTTCAACTGGGAAAGGTGCTTAAAAATTTGATGAACTTGTGCAGTTAACCATTCACAATGAGTTACGGGTAGTTAATAAAAGGGGAGGGATGAGTAGTATGTAATAAACTGAACTAAAAATTCTTAGACCTAGGGAATTCTGAGTACCCAAATCATGAAAAAGAATCCCTGTAAACTTGACCAAAATTGAATAAGTCAAGAACGAAGGTATGAAACACAGTACGGTTCATGGTTTGCCACTACGAATCGTATTGTGCACTCATACAAAAGACCTGAATAGGGCCAAGCCCGGATGAGGCAGAAAGGTCCTTCCTACGACTCGTGAAGTCGACCTACGGGTTGTGCCATGAGTCGTGAAAAAATACAGAGAAATTTGTAGTGTAGGGGTATCCTCAGACGACTCAAAGTATGGGTCATACCTTCATAGTACGAGTCGTACTTGTGGGTCATATTGAGCACATAGAAATTTTGAGACTTCATACGAGTCATACCTCCAAGGTACGACCCGTACTGTTGACCCGTGGTTAGATACTGAGAATTTCTCTTCTTGTTTTTCTTTCTCAGATATGGAAGTCTAACTTTCTTCTCTACAGGTACAATGACTATGAAGCGCAAGCCATCCAAAGAAACTGCTCGGAGGATATTACATGATGAAACATCTGATCCTGAGCCTGAGAAAGCAGGAAACTCCCCTAGTGGTTCTGTTGAGGAGTACCAGGTTGATACATCAGACACCAACGGAACCCCAAACCACTAAGGTGAAGGCCAAAGCACAAACCATCGCAGCTACTGACACATCTGGCCAAGCTCCCCAGTTTGAGGAGGGAGTTAAAGAAGGTAAATCGGAGTCAGGAAGCGGCTCAAATGCAGAAGAGGGGTCTGAGGAGACCCAATCCGGAGAGGCAAGTGGCAGTTCTGACTCTGAGGAGGGGGCTCCCAATGCTGAGCAGCAGCAGGTCCCGCCTGGGAGAGTCGGACCATCCGGTGGACAATGCTAGGAACACAGGAAATCTACGAACAAGGCATTTATCTCATCATCAAAAACAAATCTAGGCAGAGCATCCAAGAAGAACCGCAGATCCTTACCAATACATTGAACGAAGTAGAGGAGATTAAGTGGTTTTCATCTTTTATGGGCTCGAATGGATGGCTAGGACTTTGTACCAATACGCTTCAGAGATAGTCCGTGAGTTCTATGGACAACTACTTGGCGACCATGGAGGAAAAGGCAAAGAAGGGGAAGAAGGTAAAAGACCAACCTAGATTGGAGAGCGTCATGGTCAGAGGGCGAGAGGTAATATCTCTAAGCGGACTATCTCCCGGATCCTGTACGGGCCCCAGTTCATACCTCCACATGCCATGCCAGAATATGAGTTCCGAGTGGAGGCACTGAAACAACTAAGGCAGATGGGATTTGAGGAGAGACAAAGGCAGCTATAATGGTTGGGGTGTTATAGATGAGGACAAAGAGGAAGCAGAATGGGTCTCTGGTGGAAAGCAGGTTACCAAAAACTCACTCAACTTCATAGCTAAAGCCTGTTGGACCCTAGTGCACCACCAATTAGCACCTACGGTCAATGAAGACACTCTGAGTGCAGGCAGAGCAGCTCTGGTGGCATGCCTCATGTGCATATATCCCATAAATATCCCGAGGATCATTGTAGAGGAAATACGAGATCGGGATGTGGGATTGAGCACTACCATCCCCTTCCCGAGCATTGTTTTTAGATTATGCAAAGAGGTAGGAGTTCCAGTGCGATGGGGTGAGGAGCACTTGATTGGAGGGTAGAGGATAGCAGACATTGGCTTAATCCGGGATGAAATGAACCTAGTGAGTAGAGCCCGACTTCCCACCGCAGTTCCACAGACCCAACCAGCAGAAGGCGTACAGGTGAATGCTCTCACCTCACAAGAGCAGAGCGAGACACTGGCTATAGATGTCGGTCATTCATAGGCAGCTCCTAGCACTTCTTCCACAGCACTGCCTAGCACACCGACTCAGACTCCAGCAGGGCATGTCCTAGTGCCCCATGATTTTCTCCATAAATTGGAAAGAGGTTGACCATGGTCGAGAGAAAAATTCAATCTATAATGGAGAATGTGAAGCCATGGGTCAAAGAAGAGATTGACACAATAGCGCAGACCTTACATGCTCGCCTGGATGAATTTGAGAGTCGACTCAACATGCACATGGTGGAGCAGACGAATACTAGCAGTCTCCGTGAGGAGTTGGGGCTCTTCAGAGCCAAGTAGTCGAGTTGTCATCACGACAACCGGCAGTCATATCATCCCTCACTCTTCCAGACCTTGAAGAGCCTGATGAGGAAATTGACTTGGCGGCTTATTGGGAGTCGATGATAGCTGCTAGAGAAAAAAGGGAAGAAAAGAGTCTCCGAGGATGTTGGAGAAGAAAGTTTGAGGAAGAAAAGAAAGAAATAAAGAAGAGAACGCAAGAGGGCACGAGCAGAGAGCCTGCGGACTCATGACTCACATATGTCAGAGCTGCAGGATCGAGCTAGAGGAGCAGGCAGCTCTACCATGGCTTAGCCCAAGCTTTCTAGTGGAAAGGACCATTCGGGCGAGCCACATTTAGCCCTGATCACCATAGAGGTTGTAGAGGTGGATGAGACTACTGAGGGGGTAACCACTCCCCCTACTGATACACCATTGAGTGTGTCGGCCACCGATAGCGCCACGATCGCAATCAGGATGATAGGAGCGCCTAGAGCGCCATAGGTATGTTCCCTTTCCTTTGTTCTTATAGTTCATGCTTCGGGGACAAAGCACAATTTTCCAAAAAGGGAGGGTGTGTACTTGTGATTTTTGAGATTTTTGGATTTGTTTG
This sequence comes from Datura stramonium, assembly GCA_018107945.1. NCBI lineage: Eukaryota > Viridiplantae > Streptophyta > Magnoliopsida > Solanales > Solanaceae > Datura > Datura stramonium. The sequence continues at coordinate 232,836 of JACEIK010000790.1, forward strand.
AGGGTTTTTCTTATCGTGTTTCTTTTTCCTCGGGCATGCTATCTAGTAGAAACGACGTGTTTAGGATTTTATTTTCTTATTTTCTGACTTTTGTTTAATTAGGAAATAACTTAGGATTACTCAGCCAATGAAAGTGCACTAGGTTTGAATTTTTGAAAAAAATTGACCCTGTTTAAAAATTTTTGATTCATTAGCTACGTATTTGTGACTACATGCATGATTTCTGTGTATCTTTTGATGTCATTTAGTTTATTATTATGAGGAGTCTTTTTAAGCCATGTTTAAACTAGACAGGTAAAGTGAATATAAGTCATGTGCCATGAGCGAGTGAGGTTGGATACTTAGTTCAGTACTGTGTTGAAGATTTAGAACTTGCCTAGTTGGTCTTTGCATAGGCTAAGGATGGCTGGTTAAGATATGATCATAGGTCGTCTTTTGTTAAGCTCACTTTTAGCCTAAATGACCCTACCAAAATTATATGATTTCCTTGATCCCAATTTTGAGCCTTTAATAGACCATTTTTCTTTGACTAACTGATGAACCGTACCCAAGTTTTTATAATAAATCTGTTTTGGCCTGGTCCTTCCTTGGACATTGTGAACCTCAACATAGGTAAAATTCCTAAGTTGAGGATGGATAGCCAAGGGGTGCATAAATGGTGGGAACGAGAAAAAGGGAAAGAAAAGAGAAAGGTTAAAAATGAGGTGTGGTGTGACAGAAAAAAAGAGATGAAAAAGTTGAAAATCTTGAAAAAGAAAATTCAAAATAAAAAGAAATAAATGCTTGAAAAGGTTAAAAATAGACCACACCCATACAAATGCATAAAAAAGGGAGGTGAAAAGGGAGGAAAAGGAATGAAAAGAAAAGAGGGTGAATTAGGTGAATGGTGAAGCCAATGTATGTAGTACCAAAGAAGGGATAGTCACTCAAAAATCTCTCATATTTATCATGTCCAGCCCTAAAGCCTACATTACAAGCCACAAAAAGTTCTATAGTGATCCTAATCTGACCATCTGACAGACCGAAGTAGAGAAAATAAGGTCAAGCCTATGGTATCTAATACACAGTACATGAAACTTCTTTGTGAGAGAGAGAGTCTCGTTTGTTTAGTCCCATGCGATATCTGACATTTTATTTGTGAGTGAGGACTTCATTTGTTGTGAGGGTACATGGGTTATATTTGTTTTTACCATTGGTCTGTGTGTAAAGCATCGGTGATGATTCGATTGCCTGTTGATAACTAGATGACATGTCTTGATCTTTACTTAGAATGTTTTGCGGTTGCTTATAGTACATTTGCTGATATTTGTTCATAGAAGAAGGGTCAGAAGTTGTTGAATGTGTAGTGAAAGTCTTTTTTAGCATTGGCGTAGTATCCTAGGTTTATTTTCTAGTTGAGCGTCATATTTAGTTTTTTTCTTTTCTTTGTCTGAGGACATGCAAAAGTCTTAAGTTGAGGGTGTTGATGTGCTGTGAGTTTACAGCATTTTCGACGCTCAAAACTGAGAAAATAGCATGGACTTAGGTGTGTTTATGTGGATATAAGAAACTTTTTCTTTGGTTACAGGACAAATAAGTGTTGGAGCATGAATGTGCAAAAGACAACCTGAAAGTGTAGAAAATGGGCTAAAGTCACAAGTCTCAGTATGAGTCGTAGGTTGATGCTACGAGCCATACTGAAGATCGTGAAAAGGTTCAGCAGGCTGAGTTGTGAAGAGTGCATCCTATAACTCTCAGTACGAGTCGTACAATGCTTGTATGAGTCGTAGCATTGAGTCATGGAAATATTCAGAAGAATTGCATAAGAGGTTGACTCCTGACACGGATAGACAGTACAAGTCGTGGCATCAAGGTACGAATCGTACCATCACACTCGTGAAGAACTTTAGAAAAATTGAGAATTCTCAGAGTTAAGCCACAAAAGAACAGTATGAATCGTAGAAAGTATGTACGAGTCATACCAAGGCCCAAAACTTAGCCAAATTTCAAAAAGCCAAGGACATATGGATAGCAGGTATGACCCGTACAATCCTGCTACGGGTCATAGGATCTGTCGTGGCTCAGGCGGCACCAGTTATAGAAATTTACCCTATTAGCCTAGGAAAAGGATTCTTATTTCTGTATAAATACTTTTTATATTTTATTTTCATGGGAGTAGTTGGAAGAAGTTAGAATTTGTTAGAGGACGTGAGAGAAGACAACATAGAATTGAGTTGATTGGCTTGTGATCAACCTTTTCTTGATTGCTTCTGAATCTTTGTGAATTGTTCTTGAGTTATTTCGGATATAATCGAAGAAGTTTTTCTCTCATCCATAATTGTAAGTATTAATTTATGTTTTTAATTATGAATGTATACCACAACCTTGCAACTATGAGAGGCTAAAACCTCCATAGCTAGGGTTGTGGAAACCATGGTGGATTAATGAGCTAGGGTTGCACAAAGGTAATTCGAAACCAATGCAAAATGCATATATTGTATTCTCTTCATGCTTAAACATTTCTTAACAGCATACAACGTTAGGACTTTCCCGAATTCTTTACTTGCTTGAGCCTAGAGAGGTAGAGATTAGGAAAAGAGAATTACAATAAAGCCTTGATCTTGATGATCATTGTATTAACTTGAGTTATGGTCGCAGGATAGTTATATTTGGAACAAATTGATAACGTTAAATTGAAATTGCTCATGAGACCTAACCCGGTGATTGAGTATATTCATCCAATAGGGACGAACCAATCGTTTGGATGAACCCTAGTTATCAGATCTACAAATAAGCATTAGTATTGATCACGTGTGTATACTTGAAGCAGTTATGAATCCATAGGGAACACAAACCCTAATTAGTCTTAACTCCTGATTTTTACATCATAACTTCAATCATTGTTTTTTTAATTATTATTTTTCTTAAACCCCCAATTGGAGTAACTATCCAACAAGTTCACTTACCGGCATTAGTCTAGATCTTTCATATTCCCTGTGGGTTCGACCCCAACCTCTTTATTGGGTTATTTATTGACAACGTCCGCTTCATACTTTAGTTGGAGGTGTGTTTTGAGCGTTATCAGGGTTGCTCGAAACTCAGCATGAGTAACATGGTCGTCCATCAAGTTCTTCGGGGCTGGTGGTGCCTATTGGCGACCATTACCAATTCTTCTTCCATTCGCTCTTGTGGGAGGCATTATCTGCGAACGCGTAAAGCACGAATCAAGGGAGGAACTGATAGAATTTCATACTCTACGCACGAAAATAATCATGAAGAAAAGGGAACATTCCTTAAACGTCTCGTAGTCTCTTCATCATAAGTGTGGTACGCTTCACACCCATGAAGAAGACTCTACTTAACGCGGCTTTCAGACACTCTAGGACATTCTAAACCTTTTCTCTGATACCAAGTTTTTCATAAAGCGAGTTTACACCCTAGACGTAACACGGGACAAGGAACCCCGAAAGGCTCTAAATCGACCCATGGCATAATCATAGCATAACATGTAATAATAGAAATAGCTAACAAAAACATAACTGAGCGGAAGCTAACTGTAAGGATTCAAATTTAAACTCAATGACATAATCTAACAAAACTTTAAGACGTAGATTGAATCTTATTACACATGTCTAAAAGCCTCTACTAAACTGATGAGTTGTTGGGATAGGTCTCCAGCTAACTCCTAAAGTCTGAAAACTGAAATATAACTGAAATAAGAAATATAGATCTCGTCCTCGAGAGATGAGAACTCACCACAATCCACTGAGATGGAAGAAAGAGCGTTTCTACCTGTGGGGCTGAGTTTGGATACCTGAATCTATATCATGAAACGATATAGCACATAAAATATGCAGTCAGTATTTGGAATGTACTGAGCATGCGGGAAATATAAATAAACTAAAACATACAAGTATATCAGAAGGAAATAAACTGAGTACATCGACATATGATTGAATTAGAATGCATCAACCTTGTCTGAGTTATATACACATATCGACATAAACTTTTATTTGGAACTCATATATTGAAGCATCATCAAACTCATGCATAAGGGTCATGTACTGAACATATAATGAAAGCTTAACTGAAGCTAATGTCATACAATGTACTGGATATCTACGGATAACTGAAATTGCATTATGCTATATCTGTTTTAAGCTGAATTCTGAACTATACGGAACTGAGCTAAACTGCTAACCTGAACTAAAGGAGTCATTCTCAGCTATGGAGAGTCCCAACTTATCTAAGGGAAACATTCTCAGCTGTGGATAGTCCCTAACTAACTAAGGAAAATATTCTCAGCTATAGAGAGTTCCTGACTAACTAAGGGAAACATTCTCAGCTATGGAGAGTCCCTTACTGACTAAGGAAATATTCTCAGTTATGGAGAGTCCCTGACTGACTAAGGCAAACATTCTCAGCTATAGAGAGTCCCTGACTGACTAAGGGAAATATTCTCGGCTATGGAGAGTCCCTGACTGTACTAGAACATGAGGAGAACTGATCTGACATTATTCATCTGGTCTAAGCTACTACAGCTAATAAAAAACATGAGCATTTACTGATTTCATCATACTGCATTCATTTAGAATGGATTAAGGCTACTTTCTACTAACAACAAGCCTGAAAATCTGAAGGATCATTCTCATGCTTTATCATCATAATTCATATCGTCATGGTACCAAATCATCATTTAATCCACACATTTTACATTCACGAACATCTATAGATTTAGATCATACTTTACACACCTCCACAATATTCAAATTCCAAGTTCATAACATATGACGTATAACATAAAGTCATGTAGGATCCATAGGTCAAATTCGTTTCTCAACATGTATACATTGGTTCATATATTCTAGAATTACAGAAAGTTCATATAATTAACTCATACGTTAAACATGCACAATGAGATCATGGTGGAAGCATATGTTTATTTCATGGACCCCATTTCAAAGTTTACTCTAATTCATGAAGAAAATTCAACAATCATGTCGTTATCATAGGTTCACCTCATACCCAAAACATTTACATTGAAATCATAATGAAAACATATACATACTTCACATTGATCAAGTCCATAAGTTCTAATCTCATCTCAACCTATCTATCAAATCATATATTCTAGTTTTTAAGGAAATTCTAACGATCTTTACATATTTTAGACATGAATACAATTTCTTGATATAATCAAGTAAATAATAATGAAATCCCATTCGAAGTTTTAAGCTATCTGATGGAGGGAATTTTATAATCATGCATTTTTCCCTATTAAGTACATAATTCAAGATATTAAAAAAATCCCATAAGCATACCTGACTCTTAATCATCATGGGTCTTAGAATTCATAGAAGACATAGAAGAAATTATCCATAAATCGAAACTCTAGATCATGCTTTTCTAGAACAAGAGATTCGGGTTTTAAATAAGAAGTTTGGGGTACAATGATGGAAGGATATCCTTGTTGAAAAATTCACATACCTGATTCAAAAAACCTCCACCTGAACTTAACTCTTGAAGCCTTGAAAAAATCTTAATCAAATCCTTAGTCTTGAGAGAAAGGGGGAAGAAGGGTTTGAGAGGATATTTTTGAGAGAGTTAGGGATTAGCCTAGGAAAAACCCTTAAAACATCCCTTGAAATTCTCAAAACGATGCCATTTAGGAAGTGGGAGCATAGGACTTTAAAAAAATACCCCTAGGAATAGGCTTTAAAATCTGCCCGTCACTGACCACGACTCTCACCACGAGTCGTTGGTCCTCACCATGACTCATGGTGACCAACCATTGCCTCTGGGGTCCTCTTCTCATCTTCTTCTTCCTCAACCAACGAATAATAGGACGAGTCATTACTTCACTCAACGACTCGTCATCACCGCCCGTCGACTCCATTGGTCCATCCTACAATTTCCTTCCAACGACCGAAACGACGGATCATTGTCCCTTCTAATGACCCGTTGTCTCCGTCCGTCATTACTGACCTGAAAGCCCTGAACTTTGAATAATGAATCTTCATGATGACCCATTATGGCAACCAACGAGTCATCACCTGACTCGTCCCCTCTGAGAAGTCCAAACTGCAAACTTACCATGATTGCATCTAATGGGTCGTTGTTTCACACAATGACTCATTCCTTCCTCTCGTAGCATAAAAACACTTAGCACCTTTTTCAAAAACCCTTCCAACAACTACATCTAACGGGTTATTAGATCAACCAACGACTCGTTGGACGAGTCATCCTGAGGAAATTCCTACTGGTTTTCTGCTGAACTCCATCTAACTCCGGGGTCTGATCTTAGGAACTTCCGAGGTGTTACAATTATAAACAAGTTTTTCAAGAACTTGTATATAGTTCAGGAATATTGAATCCTTAAGAAGATTTTCATTAAAAAAAATTCAAGTGAAAACATCAATTAGTATTTAAAATATAACGTCTTCTAGTGTCTGGATTACAAGTCAAATAAGTTTTACGCTTATCAAGATGCACATTTAATTTTCACTTGATAATCATTTTTATGTTAGCATGCTTTAGCAGATGTAGAATTCAAATCCTCACAATCTTTTTCAATGTTGTGCGCTATATTGAATCAAAGATATTATCAATGATATATTATTATTATTATTATTATCGGTTTACAATTGGACATAATTCATTGAGATCTCATCACTTTCAATATTTTTCTTAGGTACCTAAGACTTTCATTAGATTTCATGAAGTATTATATCATAGGATCTTCGAGAGAATATTTCTTCCTTATTATGATCATTTGCTCCATTCTTTTTTTAAAAATTATTGCATTTAAAACCGATTGATCTACAATGCTTCATGCATTCTGTAAACTTTGTCCTTCAGGACATAAATTTAATATGAGCTTTTGCAACTAAAATTTATACATTTATGTTTATATATCTATAAAAAAGGACATAAACCCGATAATGTGGCGCTCTATGAGATCAGTATACCTATTTTTCTTTTTTCTCAAATTTTTACTTTTCCTCTATTTTTTATTTATGAAGAGGGTTATAGACCCGTTGACACTTTCTGAAATTAATATGTATATTTTTCTTTTTTCTCAAATTTTTACTTTTCTTCTCTATTTACTTAATTTATATTCTTTAGAAGAGAATGGAAACTAATTTCAAGTAAACTTTCAAAAAGGTGCACTCTTGTGAATTAGTAAATAAAAGGAAGGCAATAAAAAGTTGTAAGGGCAAGTGAAAAGTTGCAAGGGAAAATGAAGAGTCATGTTTATTTAAATGTATGAAATAATTACAAAACCCTTCATTTGGTGTGCCCGTGGTTTCCAGATAGTCATGTTTTATGTGTCAAAGCCAGAAAAAAAAAGTCTGAAAGGGTCTCCGATTGTGAGACAATTGCAGAAGATTTTACTGTATGATTTCATGCTTTATCACTTTCCTTAAAATTTCTTAGTTATGGAAAAACATTATATTTTTCTTTTTATAATTAGCTTGAAACTTAGTCTGTGAAGTTTGACCCAATTTTTTACTTTCTTTGACCAGTACTCTCTTTTTTCATCACTTGATTCCCATGTTAAAATTGAAAATCTACAGATAAATTATATATACCCTAAACTAATTAACGAATATCAATGAAAATAAATATAGCATGAGTAAACTTTTACTAATTTATTTGAAATAAGAAATTCTTAACCGATTGTTTCAAAAGTATAAAACCATGCATACATATGAATCAAAAAATTTCATATATACAAGAGTACTCGTCGACAAAGACTTCAAAAATAAAAGGGTATATAAGGAGGCTAGTCCAATATTATTTTACAATATTTCAATAGATAAAGACAAATATAGGTTGCATTAGAAGAGTAAGAGGAATATAGTTTATTGTTAGAATATTTCATTACTATNAGAATATTTCATTACTATCTCCTAAGGTAAAGATAAAGTTTGTATATATATTATCTTTTTTAAATTTTATATGTGAAATTACTTTGGGTATGTTATTGTTGTTGTTGTTAGAATATCCCGTTAAAAGAGTAATTGTAATCAAAGATTGTTGGGCTTGTTGGAAAATATAAAACACAAACAAAAGTGCACGATAGGATAACAGCGTAAGAATACCCAAGTCTAAATTTTTTTAATCTATTTGAACTAAGAGGAGATCTCAAATAAAATTTTAAATAGTCCTGGGCAACAGCTAATTACCAATAAATATGAATATTGCAAGAAAAAAATAAACCGACCACACAAGACACCAAATTTACATGGAAAAACCTCTTTCCTGTGAAAAGTAAAAAATCACAGGACAAAAAATTCACTATAATTAACAACAGTTACAAGAATGTTCATCAAAATGTACGTTAAATAAGTATCAAACAGCGACCAACAATATATAAGAGATAGCACCAAAAACTAGAGAAGAAAATGAGCAAAATCACTCAAAACGCAACTATTCATGGAATGAAATTTGGAGCTACAAGACTCCAAATCTACTTCTTTCAGTTCTTAATCAAAGATTAAGATGATAGAAAAAATATATATAAAAATCATTTCAATCAGACTATAAACGAAGGGGAATCGCTATTTGAAGTGGGTTGCTAGGGCTAAAATTTTCTATGCAAAAATATACCCTGTTTCTCTATTTGTTTGTTGTAATTTTTCTCTTGTGTCACTAAAATAACACCTAAAGAGATCTTATATATGCACCATGATAGTGGGCTTATGGATAAAAGTGGACTGGTCCAAATTGGGCTTTTATTTATTCACATAGGAAGAGTAAAAGACCCAAAACACAATAATTCTCCCCCTCCCGACTATGTAGAGGAGACCGACATCCCGACGATCATGCAACACTCTTTAAAATTTCCCCTTGGAAAAGCTTTAGTCATCATGTCAGAACTATTATCATCCATATGAATCTTTTTAAGTTCAACAGACTTAGAATCTAATACATCTCGAATCTAATGACATCTCGCATCAATATGTTTAGACCGATCATGAAATATAGAATTCTTGCCAAGATGAATAGCACTTTGACTATCGCAATAAAGCACATACCTCTCCTGATCGCAACATAGTTCCCTCAATAATCTCTTCATCCAGAGCAACTCCTTACAAGGTTTAACAATAGTAATAAACTCAGCTTCTATAGTAGATAGAGCAACACATTTTTGCAATTTAAATTGATAAGATGTAGCTCCCCCTGCAAAAGTAATCAAATAGCTTGAAGTAGATTTTCGAGTATCAACATCACCTGTTGTAATGCCCCCAGAAACTCAAACACTAGACCCGGAACTCAAAATAGAGAAAACTTAAAAATCTACATCAGGTCACAGAATGAGTCATTCTGTGACCCGTGGGGGCTAACCACGAATCGATAAGTGATTTGTGGTGAGGCCTGTGGACTTAGTGAGAAATTTGGAGAATGGGTGACCAAAGGTGTGACCACGAGTAGTGGTCAACCCTACGAGTCGTGATATGACCCTTGGTCAAGAACAATGTTAGGTAGTGTACCCAACGGGTCCTCACCATGACTCATTTGGGACACCACGAGTCGTGGTGTCGCCCGTGGGGACTCCAGGGTAAATGTGGGAAGTGTAGTCCGCAAGAGGTGACCACGAGTCGTGGTCACTAACCATGACTCGTTAGGTCCCTCGTGGTGACCAATCGGGGGTTCCAAGCAGTGTACCTCACGAGTGTGACCACGAGTCGTGGTCACTCACCACGACCCGTTGGGTCACCCGTGAGGACTAACGATCAGTTTTTCCCTTCGAGTTTTCAAGGGTCTTTCAGTAATTTTATACCCTTCTAGACTCTAAACTACGACGTTTTAAATATATTTTTAGTTTTATTAGAGGGGTTAACAGTTTCTTTCCTCATTCTCCCCATTCAGACTCTCAGAAATCATCGTAGAACTTCTCTCAGAGATTTTCAGAGAAAGAGCTAGGACAGCCTTTTCTCCTTGGTTTCTCAAGGAAATTCTTTGGGCTTCTTCTCCGGGTATGTGGGAATTATACAAGGGAATAGTTATTCCCTTTTGTCCCCAAATTTATCCCTATTTCTCTCTATTAGTTGTAGCCCTAAAACTGCTGAATGTCAAGAAATTGCTAGTCATAATTCGTCTAAATCATGTGGAATATTATACCATGTTAATTATAGATTTATTCCATCAGTTAGTGATTGAAATGATGATAACTCTTGTGAAGTGAAATTTAGCCCTATTTCTTGAATTAGAAAATCTTGAAATTTGCTTTAGTACTTGAATATCGAAATCTTGCTTGGATTTATCAGCATTGTGAACTCCCATGTTATTAGTAGTATTGAAACTAAATCAAATTATTTTTAATTCAGTTTTAGTAAGAATGTTAGAACTCTCAGTGTCAATCAGAAAATGTCAGATGATTAGTTGAGTGCAGAAATTCCCGAGGTGTCAGTAGTACCTCCCAGCTATCAGAATCAGATCAGAACTCAATTCTAGTGGTCCACTAGGCGGTCATGACACTTTAGATAAGCAGCTCTGACTAGCCTTAGGATTCCAGCTTCAGATTATAGTTTGTTCTTTAGACAGTTACGACGCTTTCAGATGAGCAGCTTTGACCAGTCTTAGAACCCAATTCCAGAATTCGGTCTGATAAGACTCTTAGGGTGTTCTCATATATGCATCCTTGACTAGTCTTGGGCCCCAATTTTGAGTTATCATTTTAGTATTCAGTCTTGAGCTATCCAGTGGAAGTAGGAATTAGCACTGAGCAGGTCGGGGTTCCAGCGCACCCAGGTTCCCAGAACTACGTTGCCACCGTAGGTTACAGTTTTACTTGGCCTCATGGCCCCAGACTTTTGTGATCACCCAATTCATCTCTTTATACCTTGGCAAGGTATATTAGATCCCACCGATGGGGTGTATACATCGGACTCCACGTCTAGCTCACGTGATTATATGTCGATTATAGACTCTCCCATTAGTCAGTTTAGTATCAGCTAGTCCAGTTCAGCTCAGCCTTATCTTAGCTTAGTTCAAACAGTTTCAGACTACTCAGTACAGTTATGAGTTCAGTATATCCTTATATACTAGTATCTCAGATTCAGAGCATGTCTTTGACCGTCAGACAGGATCTTTCAGACCATCTCAGTTATTTCAGTTATTCAGTTCAGTAGCTCCAGTTGGTCAATGCATGTCTTTTCAGTTCAGTACTTTTATTTCTTATGCATGGTCTCTCTCACTCACTCAGTACATTCAAAGTACTGGCGCATACTTTTATGTCGTATAGTTTTATGATACAGCTGCACGATCTCAGTCTCAGCCTCGTTAGCCGATCACTTTTCGAAGACTTCAATTGTTCTAGTTGGTGAGTCCTCATTCTTCGAGGGTGGAGATTGTTTAATTCAGTTACATTTTTCTTTCCTTCTATTTAGATTTGGAGTTAGCTGGGGGCTTGTCCCAGCAACTCATCAATTGTAGTGGCTTTCAGACACAGACTTGGTTTTTCAGACTTATAGCTTTATTCAAATATTTCCAAATATTACGAACCAGCTTTATTCTCTCAAATGTTTATATAGTTGCTTTAAACTTCCGCTGTATATATTTATATGTTACTCAGAATGCTAGTGTATGATAGACCAGGGGTTGACTTGAGGTTACTTGTGACTCTAAGTACCATGTCCCGTCCGGGGTGTAAACTCGGGGTGTGAAAAACATGGTATCAGAGTACTAGGTTTAGAGTATCCTCGGATGTCTGAAAGCCGCATCGAGTAGAGTCCTCTTCATGAGTGTGGAGCGCACCACACTTATGACGGGGAGGACGAGATGTTATTAGGAAAATTCCCTTTTATTTCATACTCCTTATCGTGCGTTGAAATTCAATTCCAAAATCATTCTCATAACTCGTGCTCTGTTTCATTTCAGTAAATCATGCCTCTGCGTTGTGGTAATAGAATAAGGGTCGGTAATGCTCACCGACCTGCCCACAAGCCCCCGCAGTCCCTCAGGACGACTAAGTGTCTACCGTAGAGTTTAGGGAGGCCATTCAGCTGCTTGCTCAAACTGTTACCAATCAGGTGAATCGGCAGGTGATTCCAATCAACAACAACGGGTCTGCAGCAGCTGCCCATGTGTGGGAATTAACTTGGATGAACCCTCCGGATTTTCACGGATCTAAGGTGAGAGAGGACCCACAAGAATTTATGGATGAGATTAAAAAGATCGCCCGAATTATGGGTGTCGGTCCCTCAGAGAGTGCCGACTTGGCTGCCTACCAGCTGAAAGGGGTGGCCCAGGTTTGGTACGAACAATGAAAGGAGGGAAGGCCAACGGAGGTAGGACCGGTGGAATGGGAGGAGTTCACTACAGCCTTTCTGGATAGATCTTTCTCTCGGGAACTCAGGGAGGCAAAGGTAGTGGAGTTCATAAATATGAGACAAGGAAACCGGACAGTAGAAGAATATACTCTGGAGTTCACTAGGTTGTCCAAATATGCTCCGAAAATGGTGGCTTAGCCAAGGGCTCACATGCTGAAGTTTGTTAATGGGGTGTCGAACCTGGTCCTCAAGGAGTGCAAGACAACGATGCTGATTAAGGATATCAACCTCTCCAACCTAATTTTCTATGCCTAGCAGATCGAGGCAAAAAAATTGAGGGACATGGATCTAAAGAACAAACGGGCAAGGACTAGTCAATCAGATTACAGCCACCAAATGTCTGGTGGTACCAGCCACCTACAACAGCAGCAGCAGAGGACTCCAACACCAAGCTCAGCCAGTGCCCCTACCTTTTGGTCTCACCAGGATCGGAGGGGTGGAGCATTTGGCTCTCAATCCCAGAGTTTCAGTGTTGGTAACAGGTATCCAGCTTACCCCAAATGTGGCAAGAACCACCCAGGAGAGTGTCTTCAGGGTCGAGAGGGTTGTTTTGGTTGTGGACAGCTTGGTCATCATCTTAGAGAGTGTCCGTCAGCAGGACGGGGAAGGTCACAATCCACTACCTCAGCAGTTCCAGCAGGCCAATACCTCAGGTACGGATGGCAGTCAGCTCCAAAACCGTTTTTATGCTTTAGCATCTCGTCAGGATCAAGAGAGCTCATCTGATGTGGTTATAGGTATGTTACGTCTTTTCCACCTAGATTATATTCCATACTAGATCCATGAGTCACATTATCATTCGTGATTCCCTACGTAACCGTCCAATTCGATATCAGTCTAGAGGTCCTCTAAGAACCATTTTTAGTCTCCACCCCAGTGGGCAAGTCAATTAGAGCCAGCCAGGTGTATAGAAATTGCCCAGTCTCAGTCTTCAATAAGGTCATTCTAGCTGATCTTGTAGAATTAGACATGGTCGATTTTGACCTCATTCTTGGCATGGATTGGTTACACTCCAGTTATGCCTTAGTCGATTTCAGAACTATAATTGTCAAATTTCAGTTTCCAGATGAGTCGGTGTTAGAGTGGACGGGCAGTAGTACAGCGCCTAAGGGTTAGTTTATTTCCTACCTTAAGGCCTAGAAGCTTATTTCTAAGGGATGTATCTATCATCTAGTTTGGATCAAAGATTCTGACTCTGAGACCCCAACTATCCAGTCAATCCCTATTGTCAGCAAATTTCTAGATGTTTCCCCGAAGATCTTCCGGGAGCTCCTCTTGAACGGGAAATCGACTTCGGTATAGATCTTATTCCAAATACTCATCCCATCTTCATCCCTCCTTATAGAATGGCTCCGACTGAACTTAAGGAGTTGAAGGAGCAGCTAAAAGTCTTCTTGATAAGGGTTTTATCAGACCAGCATCTCTCCCTGGGGTGCTCAAGTGCTATTCGTGCGAAAGAAAGACAGTACCCTCAGAATGTGCATTGATTACCATCAGTTGAATAAGGTCACAGTCAATAACAGGTATCCCCTACCCATAATTGACGACCTGTTCGACCAACTTCAGAGAGCCAGCTATTTCTCCAAAATATATCTCAGGTCGGGGTATCACCAACTAAGAGTCAGAGAGTGTGACATACCAAAGACAACTTTCAGGACTCGGTATGGTCACTACGAATTTGTGGTTATGTCCTTCAAACTAACAAATGCCCCTGCAGCCTTTATGGACTTCATGAACAGAGTCTTCAAGCAGTATCTGGATATGTTCATCATTATGTTTGTCGACGACATTCTGGTATACTCTAAAAATGAGGAAGAGCATGCTAATCACCAGAGGATAGTGCTTCAGACCCTCAGAGACCACCGGCTGTTCACCAAGTTCAGCAAGTGCGAATTCTGGTTGAAGTCCGTGACTTTCCTAGGTCATGTGGTCTCAGTGAGGGTATTCAGGTTGATCCCCAAAATATAGCAGTCGTGAAAGACTAGCCCAGACCTACCTCCCCAACCAAAATCAGAAGTTTCTTGGGTTTGGCCGATTATTACCAACGTTTTGTGGAAGGCTTTTCTTCTATAGCATCTCCTCTAACTAGGCTGACTCAGAAGAAGGTGAAATCCAATAGTCAAATGCGTGTTAGAATAGTTTCCAGGAGTTAAAAACTCGACTAAATACCGCTCTAGTGTTGACCCTACCGAAAGGATCAGATGGATTTGTGGTATATTGCGACGCTTCCAGAGAAGGACTCGGTTGCGTTATGATGCAACGGGGAAAGGTGGTAGCCTACGCCTCCAGACAGCTTAAAGTTCATGAGAAGAATTATCCAACTCATGACTTGGAGTTTGCAGCGGTGGTGTTTGCATTGAAAATATGGAGAAACTATCTGTACGGGGCTCACGTGGATGTTTTCACCGATCACAAGAGCCTTCAGTATGTATTCAGTCATAAAGATCTAAATCTTCGCCAAAGAAGGTGGTTAGAGCTACTGAAGGACTATGACATAAGCGTGTTATATCACCCGAACAAAGCCAATGTGGTGGTTGATGCCCTGAGTAGAGTGTATATAGGGAGCGTGACTCGTGTTGAGGAAGGAAAAAAGGAATTGTCAAAGTATATTACAGACTAGCTCAGTTAGGGGTGCAGTTGGTTGATTCAGCTGAGGGTGGAGTGGTGATACAAAGCGGGTCAGGTTCCTCTTTGGTTGTTGAGTTTAAGTCCAAACAGGATGAAGATCCCATTTTACTTAAACTTAAGGAAGCGGTTCTCAGGAAAGAGGTTGAGGCTTTCTCCAAAGGGGGAGATGGTGTGCTCCGTCACCAGGGCAGATTGTGTGTACCGAACGTATGTGACTTGAGAAAGTAGATATTAGCTGAAGCATACATCTCGAGATACTCAATCCACCCTGGTGCTACTAAAATGTACCACGATTTGTGGAATATTTACTGGTGTAACGGCATGAAGAGAGACATTGCCAAATTTATAGCTAAGTGCCCGAACTGCCAGTAAGTCAAGGTAGAGCACCAGAACCGGGAGGTATGACCCAGGATATCAGCATACCCACATGGAAGTGGGAAGAAGTGAATATGGACTTTATTACGGGTCTACCTCGAACTCGTCAGCAACATGATTCTATTTGGGTAGTAGTAGATCGGATGACTAAGTCAGCACATTTTCTCCCAGTTAAAATTGCAGATTCAGCCGAGGACTATGCTAGTCTTTATATCCGGGAATTAGTTAGAATTCATGTGGTGCCATTATCTATTATTTCAGACAGAGGTACCTAGTTCACCTCGCATTTCTGAAAGTCTTTTCAGAAGTGACTTGGTACCCAGGTCAAGCTCAGCACAGCTTTTCATCCGCAGATAGATGGTCAAGCTGAGCGGACCAGTTAGACCCTAGAAGATATGTTGAGAGCGTGCGCGATCGACTTCAAAGGCAGTTGGGATAACCACTTTCCTCTTACCGAGTTTTCGTACAACAATAGCTACCACTCCAGTATCCAAATGGCCCCGTTTGAGGCATTGTATGGTAGGAGATGCAGGTATCCTATTGGGTGGTTTGAGGTTGGTGAAGTTGCTATAATCAGGCAAGACTTGGTTCATGAAGTTATGAAGAAGGTACAACTCATCAGGGAAAGATTAAAAATAGCTCAGAGCGGTCAGAAATCTTATGCTGATGTGAGGAGAAGAGAATTGGAGTTTGTTGTGGATGACTGGATGTATCTAAAAATTTCACCCATGAAAGGGGTGATGAGGTTTGGGAATTCTGAGGTGAATTGGCAAGGTAGCTTATGAGCTGGAGTTGCCTTCAGAATTGGCATCTGTGCACCCAGTATTCCATGTGTCACTATTAAAGAAGTGCATCGATGATCCAACTTCAATTGTGCCATTGGACAGTGTGGAAGTGAAAGATAGTCTCTCATATGAGGAGGTCCCAGTCCAAATCCTTGACCTTCAAGTTTGTAAGCTGAGGAACAAGGAAGTAGCTTCGGTCAAAGTCTTGTGGAGGAATCAGCAGTTTGAGGGAGCTACATGGAAGGCTGAAGCGAATATGATGGCTAGATACCCCCATTTGTTCCCTTCCGACTCAGTTTCAATTTAAGGTATCAATTTCATCCCCAAAACTACTTTTAGTTCATGTGTTTCAGTTTCTTTCATATAAATAAATATGTGCATGATTAGTAAATTCAGTTCAAACTTGTGATTCAATTCATAGGTAGTCATTCCGCTAGTTTCAGCTTTCATGATCAGCATTCGCGTATAAAAGTTGTTATTTTGTGCTTTCCTGTGTGTTTTCCAACATTCGAGGACGAATATTTTCAAGAGGGAGATATTGTAATGTCCTAGAAACTCAAAGACTAGACCCGGGATTCAAAACAGAGAAAACTAAAAAATCTGCATCAAGTCAGAGAACGAGTAGTTCTGTGACCCGTGGAGGCTGACCACGAGTCGTTAAGTGACTCGTGGTGAGGCCTATGGACTTAGCGAGAAATTTGGAGAATGGGTGACCTCAGGTGTGACCACGAGTCATGGTCTACCTCACGAGTCGTGATATGACCCGTGGTCAAGAACAATATTAGGTCGGGGAAATGTTAGGCAGTGCACCTAATGGGTTCTCACCATGGCTCGTTTGGGGCACCACGAGTCGTGATGTCGCCCGTGGGGAGTTCAGGGTAAATGTGGGCAGTGTAGTCCACGAGAGGTGAGGTCTCTCGTGGTGACCAACAGAGGGTTCTAGCAAGTGTACCTCACGAGTGTGACCACGAGTCGTGGTCACTTACCACGACCCATTGGGTCACCCGTGAGGACTGATGATCAGTTTTTACCTACGAGTTTTCAAGGGTCTTTCAGTAATTTTGTACCCTTCTAGACTCTAAACTACAATGTTTTAAATATATTTTCACTTTTATTAGAGGGGTTAAATGGTTTCTTTCCTCATTCTCCCCATTCAGACTCTCAGAAATCATCATAGAACTTCTCTCAGAGCTTTACAAAGCAAGAGTTAGGGCAGCCTTTTATCCTCAGTTTCTCAAGAAAATTCTTCGGGGTTCTTCTCCAGGTATGAGGAAATTTAACAAGAGAATAGTTCTTCCCTTATGTCCCCAAATTCCTCCCTATTTCTCTCTATCAGTTGTAGCCCTAAAACTATTGAATATCAAGAAATTGCTAGTCATACTTCGTCTAAATCATGTGGAATATTATACCATGTTAATTATATATGTATTCCATCAATTCATGACTGGAATGATGTTAAATCTTGTGAAGTGAAATTTAGCCCTATTTCTTGAACTAGAAAATCTTGAAATTTGCTTTAGTGCTTGAATATCGAAATCTTGCTTGGATTTATCAATGTTGTGAACTCCCATGTTGTTAGTAGCATTGAAACTAAATCAGATTATTGTTAGTTCAGTTTTAGTAAGAATGTTAGAACTCTCAGTGTCAGTCTGAAAATGCCAGCTGATCAGTTTGACTACAGAAATTCCCAAGGTGTCAGTAGTACCTCCCAGCTATCAGAATCAGATTCAGAACTCAGTTTTAGTGGTCCATTAGGAGGTCATGACACTTTACATAAGCATCTTTGACTAGCCTTAGGACCCCAGTTTCATATTACAGTTTGTTCTTTAGACGGTTATGACGCTTTCAGATAAGCAGCTCTGACCAGTCTTAGAACCCAGTTCAAGAATCTGATCCGATAAGACTCTCAAGATGTTCTCAAATATGTATCTCTGACTAGTCTTGGGCCCCAGTTTTGAGCTATTAGCTTAGTATTCAGTTTAGGGCTATCCAGTGGGAGTAGTACTTAGCACCGAGCAGGTCAAGGTTTCAGCGTACCCAGGTTCCCCAAACTACATTGCCACTGTAGGTTACAATTTTACTTGGCCTCATGGCCCCAGACTTTTGTGATCACCCAATTCATGTCTTTATACCTTGGCAAGGTATATTATATCCTACCGATGGGGTGTATACATCGGACTCCACGTCTAGCTCACGTGGTTATATGTCGATTATAGACTCTCTCATTNGTATCAGCTAGTCCAGTTCAGCTCAGCCTCAACTTAGCTCAGTTCAAAAAGTTTCAAACTACTCAGTATAGTTATGAGTTCATTATAGTCTTATAGACAAGTATCTCAGATTTAGAGCATGTCTTTGACCGTCAGATAGGGTCTTTCAGACCATCTCAGTTATTTCAGTTATTCAGTTCAGTAGCTCCAGTTGGTCAATGCATGTCTTTTCAGTTCAGTACTTTTATTTCTTACGCATGGTCTCTCTCACTCACTCAGTATATTCAAATTACTAGCGCATACTTTTATGTTGTATCATTTTATGACACAGCTGCAGGATCTCAATCTCAGCCTCGCTAGCCGATCGCTTTCCGAAGACTTCAGTTGTTCTAGTTAGTGATTCCTCATTCTTTGAGGATAGATATTGTTTAATTCAGTTACATTTTTCTTTCCTTATATTTAGATTTGGAGTTAGCTGGGGGCTTGTCCCAACAAATCATCAGTTGTAGTGTATTTCATACACAAACTTGGTTTTTCAGACTTGTAACTTTGTTCAAATATTTTCGAATATTATGAACCATCTTTATTCTCTCAAATGTTTATATTATTGCTCTAAACTTCCGTTGTATATATTTATATGTTACTCAATTTAGTGTATGATAGACCAGGGGTTGACTTGGAGTTACTTATGACTCCAAGTACCATGTCCCGTCCAGGGTGTAAACTCGGGGCGTGACTCCTGCCATATCTGAATTAGTGTAACCACATTGAATAGGTTTTGCTATCCCAAAACACAAACTCAAACTAAAAGTGTCGCAAAGATATCTCATTATCCACTTCATTACATTCAAATTCTCTCTTCCTAGATTAGAAAGAAAACAACTAACAATACCAATAGCATGAGCAATATCTAATCTTATACAAATCATTGCATACATCAAACTACCAACAACTAAAGCATAAGGAACTTTCTTTATATCTTCTTCCTTCTCATCATCACCGGAAGGATACTACTTCATGCTCAATTTGAAGTGCATAGCTAAAAGTGTACTGACAACCTTAACTTTATTCATGTTGAACCTGCGAAGTACTTTCTGAATGTACTTCTCTTGTGATAACCACAACTTCTTGGCTTCTCTGTCACAGATAATCTGCATTTCAAGAATCTGCTTTGCTGATCCTAAGTCTTTCATAACAAAAGACATATTCAACTCTTGCTTCAACTTTTGAATCCTGCAAGCATTCTGACCAACAATAAGCATGTCATCAACATAAAGCAATAAAATAATGAAGTCACAATCAGAGAATTTTTTCACAAAAACACAATGGTTTGAAGAAGTCTTCTTGAAGCCCTGCTGACTTATAAAAGAACCAAACTTCCTTTACCACTGTCTAGGAGATTGTTTCAAACCATACAAACTCTTCTTCAATTTGCAAACATCATTCTCTTTTCCCTTGACTTCAAAATCTTCCGGCTTCTCTATATAAATTTCTTCATCTAAGTCACCATGGAGAAAAGCAATTTTAACATCCATTTGCTCAACCTATAAATCCAAACTTGCAGCTAAGCCTAGAATCACACGAATGGATGAAATCTTCACGGCTGGAGAAAATATCTCATCAAAATCAACTCTTTTTTTCTAGTTAAATCTCTTTACAACTAATCTAGCCTTGTAATGTTGAATAGGGTTTCCATCTTCATGTTTCACCCTAAAAATCCACCTGTTTTTCAAAGCTTTTCTGTCTTTAGGTAGATTAACCAAATCAAATATGTGATTATCATGTAAGGATTTAATCTCATATTCCATAGCATCAAACCACCTTTCTTTTTCTTCACTATCCATGGCCTCGTCAAAACTCTCAGGTTCTCCCTCGTCAGCCAAGAGTACATACTCATTGGGAGAAAACGAGATGAAGAAATTTTCTCTCTAGTCGATCTTCTGAGAGAACTCTCTGTAGCATCAATTAAGCTGGTTTCTAGCCAACTACATCATCTTGCACTGGAGCATCAATAAAAGTTGATTGCTAGCCAACTACATCATCTTGCGCTGGAGCATCAACAATATCATGCTGGTCATTTTGAACACAATCATCATCTTCATTATCAATTTAATTTTGAAGATTTTCTTCAGGTGCAATAGTTACAGTAACTAGATCAATATCAACTAGGCTCTCACTACTATGAGAATCAACCTTTTCAGCATTGTCAAAATATTCAATTGTCTGGTCTTCAAAGAACACAACATCACGGCTTCTAACAAGTTTCTTCTCAACTGGATCATAGATACGATAGACAAATTCATCTTGATCATAATCAATAAAGATACATTGCCTAGTTTTAACATCCGGTTTTGACCTTTCATACTTAGAAATATGCACAAAGGCTTTACACCCAAAGACTCTCAAGTGATCATAAGAGATAGTCTTATCAAACCAAACTTTATCAGGGACATCACCATCCAAAGCAACATTAAGAGATAAATTAATAACATAAGCAGTAGTATTAAGTGCTTCTTCCCAAAAGGAATATGGCAGCTTAGCATCGAAAAGAAAACATCTAACCCTCTCAACTAAAGTTATGTTCATCATCTATGCTAAACCATTTAACTGAGGAGTCTTTGAAGGAGTTTTCTGATGTCGAATATCCTTCTCTCTGAAATAGTTATCAAAAGGACCAATATATTCACCATCATTATTTGAGCGGATGCATTTCAGTTTCTTCCCTATTTTTCTCTCAACCAAGGCCTGAAAATTCTTGAGCACATTAAGTACTTGATCCTTGGACTTCAAAGGAAATACCCAAAGTTTGCGAGAATGATCATCAATAAAAGTTACAAAGTAAAGTGCACCACCATGAGACTTTACCTTAAAAGGACCACACAAATTAGAATGTACCAACTCCAGCAAATTAAGCTTTCTTGAAGGCAGATGACTCTGAAAAGAAACTCTTTTCTGTTTACCGGTTAAGCAATGAACACACTTCTTCGACTTTGCCTGTTCACTTCAGAAAGTAAATTTTTATTAGACAAACTATCAATCCCCTTTTCACTCATACGACTCAGCCTCCTATGTCATAACTCTAATGAAGTATCATTCTCCACCAAATTTATTGAGCCTGTAAAAATGAAACCCTAAAATACGTACAAGTTAGATAACTTGTTACCTCGAGCCACCACCATCGAACCTTTAGTAAGCTTCCATTGGTCACTACCAAGGGTATTACAATAACCCTCATCATCAAGATTTCCTATAGAAATTAAATTCAGGTGAACATATGGAGCATGCTTGACATTGTTAACAACTCATCGGGATCCATTTTTACTTTTCAAACAAACTATGCCAATGTCAAGTACCTCAATCTCATCATTATTTTTCATTTTCAACATTACAAAATTATCTGGAGTATAAGAAGAAAATAATCCTTCTTTGGGGTGACATGAGAAGTAGCACCAGAATCCACAAACCAACTAGACTCAGCACAAATAATATTAATAGCATTTTTACCACATGCAATAAGAAGATCATCTTTAGCAACAATAGCAACACGATTTTCATGATCATCATCTTTCTTTTGTTGTCTCATATCTCTTTTGTGCCAGTAACAATATTTCTTAATATGCCTTTTATTGTTGCAATAGTCACATATAAAGTTCTTGTTTTGACTTTGACTTGCTTCTACTTTTATCTCTGCCATTTTGAGCCCTGAACTTGCTTCTTCTCCTATCTTCAGTAACCAAAACATCGAAGTGTGAAATTGAAGAAGATGAGGCCTGAGATCTTCTTCTCATCTCTTCATCTAAGACACCACTCTTAGCATATTCCATAGTTACAATATCACTAGGAGAAGAATTAGTCAAAGAAACTCAAAGGATTTTTCAAGAGTCTGGCAGAGTATTAAGAAGCTAAAGTCCCTGTATTTCTTCATCAAACTTTACACTCATTCCGGACAGTTGGTCAAGAACACCTTGAAAATTATTTATATGATCAAAAATAGGATTACCCTCTTTATATTTGATATGCATCAATTATTTTAGCAAGAACAACTTGTTATTGCCAATCTTTGAAGCATATATTGTCTCGAGTTTATTCCACAAACTTCTAGCATGTGTCTCATTCACAACATGGTTTCTAACATTATCTTCAACTCATTCTCTAATATAACTACAAACCTGTAGGTGCTCAAATTCCCAATCCTCATCAGTCATAAATTCGGGTTTGTTAGAAGCAAACACAGGTAAATGCATTTTCTTGACAAATAGAAGATTTTTCATCTTGTCTTTCCAAATATGATAATTGCTACCATTCAAACACATCGTCTTACTCATATTTTCCTCCGTCATTCAAATTGGCAATCAACAAAAAGCACAAGCTCTGACACACTTTGTTGGAAAGTACAAATAAAAGTGCACGACAGGGTAACAGCGGAAGAATACCCAAGTCTAAATTTTCTCAATCTATTTGAACCAAGAGGAGACCTCAAAAAAAATTTTAAATAGTCTTTGGCAGCATCTAATTATCAATAAATATGAATATCACAAGACAAAAATAAATCAACCACACAAAAAATTAAATTTACGTGGAAAAACCTCTTCGGTGTGGAGTAAAAAATTACGCGACCAGAACTCTATTATAATCAACAAGAGTTACAAGAATATTCTCCAAAATGACCACCAAATAAGTTTCAAACAGCGAGCAACAATATATAAGAGATAACACCAAAAACTAGAGAAAAAAAGGAGCAAAATCACCCAAAACGCAGTTACTGTTCATGAGTAGAAATCTGAAGCTACAAGACTCCAAATCCACTTCTGTCAGTTTTTAATCAAATATTAAGATGATAGAAACAACATATCTAAAAATCATTTCAATCGACAAGAAACGAAGCAGGAATCGCAATTTGAAGCGGGTTGCTAGAGCTGAAATTTTCTATGCAAAACTCTTCCTTTTTTCTCTATTTGACTGCTGTAATTTTTCTCGTGTCAATAAAATAAGACCTAAAGAGGTATTATATATACAACATGATAGTGAGTTTAAGGGTAAAAATGAACTGGTACAAATTGAGCTTTTATTTCTCCACATAAGAAGGGAAAAA
>JACEIK010000790.1:273614-314164 GCA_018107945.1 Datura stramonium
AACTAAATGCCCTAATTGTATGTGTCAAACCCTTTATAGGGATGTGGTAACTCCTGTATACCACTATTACTTATCTCTCCTGACTGGATTGGGTCAACCCAAATGAAGCGACCCATGACCCATAATCCAACACAAACAAAGAAAACAACAGAATATACTTATTGACCAACACTTTCTCCCAAGGATTGTGTCCATCTAAAGGAAAAGATAACAATGTGGAAAGATTGATGGCATGAATTGCCTTTTTAGCCTTTATTTAAAAAGGCTCTCATATAGAGCTAACATGGCTGGCTACATACAAGTATAGCCAAATCAAGATGAGATGGGACAGCCGTTCAGAGGCTACAGCGAGACTACCATAGGAAAGCCTGGCCCCGCTAGCAAATATAGAAAGAAATACCCAGATAGCAGTAGTCTCTACATGAATCTCTTCCTGACCGGCATATAAGTAAGAAAACACTCTGAAGTTTATGACATGGATTGTCCAACCTGCTTTTGTAATCACCTCAAGTTCAAGTAGAAAGACCAGCACTTCCATTAATTAGAGAAAACTAAGTGAAGGGAAGCAACCATGCAAAGCAACACTTGACAATATCATCAAACATTTCTGACGTTTAAAAAAATATGTTTGAAATTCATAGTATCAACGGAATTTTCAAACAACTATAGTTTTCCCGTCTCGAGATATCGAAAAAGAGACACCAGCATGCTGAAACATTGGAGACACCTATGGAAAGTAAACAGGCCAATTGAAGTAGTACGAGTCTCGCGTCTCTCTATCCCACTGGTTCCACTGCAACAGATAAAACTCAAATGAGAAACAAAAAACATTGAACAAAAATCCTCCTTTCTGTAAAACTCCATAGCGCATACAAGAGAACATCATTACCTAAGAAACTTCGTTTGAACGGGCATTATTAGATAAGAAACTTAAAGAAGAAGCGTGAGTACCTTAAACTCGTAGTCCTGATTTTTCTTGAGAGCTTTCTTCCAGTGATATTGCTCAAAAAGCATGGATTTGTCATGCCAGCTGCACACACCAACATTTTCAACAAGTCAGGCACGCAGCAAAAGGGAAGTTTTTTACAAATCTCAGTAATGCAGTAATATGGTTGTCGACTGTCGTTGAGCCACCCGCTTGACACTGTCGGTTGCCAACATGGCAAAATGCAATCACTTGCTCTGGCACAAACTTGAGAGTACTAACAATTAGCCATAGTGAAGTGCACCTAGGTCAAACTAAAGTTTTGAAGTCGATTGTGGCTAGACAACTCAGAAGCATACATCTAATGAGATTGAAAGAAGGAAAAACTGAGGCCCCAGCACCAATTATGAACATTATAAAAGCACCATCATACAGAAAGGTTCCAATGATGTTGTTTAAGCGAAATGATCAAGCAGCAGTTAAGAATGCACGGATTATGCTTTAGGCTTTTTGCTTCCATCAATTATTCACTCTTACCTTGTATTTTAGATCTACTGATCTAGAAAGTAAAGCCTTAACGATTGTTAGTATAAAGTGATTAAGAGATAAGATAACAATGACCCAAGAATTTTCTTCAAATACAGCCGATAAAATGAAAATCTCTCAGGGTGTGTCGGGATGAAGGAAAATGCTTTCTTGAGAAAAGCTTTCTAGGAAAATAAGTGGGTTTCTTACTTATTTTCTTGCGTTCGTTAGGTAAGCAAAAAATATTATCCTAAAAGCATTTTGTATATAATTTAGACAAATACNGCGAGGATGAGGGTTAAGAGGGGTGGGAGTGAACATGAGGTGTGTTGGAGAGTGGGAAGGATACAATTAATGTGGAATGTCACTAGTGCAATTTGTTTTCTCTACTTTCATTAGGGAAGTCACCTTATTGTCAAGAAGCTTGTTTTCCTAGAGAAAATGTTTTCCAAAATATTTGACCAACCGAACATGAAAAAATTGGAAAATATTTTCGAGATTCCTTCATATCGAACACACCCTCAATGTGAACTTGGAACAGAGAAAGGAGCCTCATGCTTATCCCAAAAAGAGGGGAAAGAAAGGAGAGAAGGGAGCCTCATATTACCTTTACTACCCCTTCACTTCACTCAGGCATCCAGCAAACCACCCTCTTTGCACCGCCAAAAAAAAAAACCTCTGCCATCTTTTGTTTCTCCAATGCTATTACTAAGCAATACATGAAAGATAGAATAGATAATCTCCAACAAGCTATATTATTAACTAAAGCACTCTATGGCCATCATGTATTGAGGTTTTGAGGTTTTGCTCTAGTGAATATGGAACTGTTCTACAAAGATGTTTCTCATGGCTCTAATATGGTTGTCTTGGACAAAGTACTTGAGAAGTTTCCAGGATTTAAACCTCTGACTAGACCAAGTTTGGGTGAGAGTGATCTTCCTTTCTTCAATGTGGTGCAAACCGAGGTTCCATTTCCCATGTTTGAGGAAATTGCGAAATATCCTCAAAATTTGTAGTTTTCACTTGTTTAAGGTAAATGCTTGATCCTTTTTTTGTAATAGGCAAATGCTTCGTTCTTAATGAGACACAGAAAAAATACTGAAAAGGATTAGGAGTTCAACTTAGCTGGAAGGGGCGGGAACTTGAAGGAGAATGGAACACAAAAAAGAGAGATGTGTTACAGTGTTAGCATTATTTTCTAAGATTAAAAAAATGAAAACAGAACACAGAGAAGACCTGCTAGCATTAATCAAGCCTTGCTTCTCCCTAAAACTTCTGCAACCCAATGATCCTAGTGATAATTTTAAACTCTCAACATACTAGTGACACTTATTTCAGCAAATACTATATTGCACTAACTCATGGGAGTATCACAGTGTGCCTCACCGTCACTCAACAAAATAGTGACACTTATTTCAGAAACATTATGCTACTTCTTTGAGTAGGCATTACCGTGTGCATGAACCTTCCATTGACTGTCTGCAAACTATTTCTTAGTATTGTATCCACTAAAGAGGTGTAGAAACCTAAATACACAACCTATACTCACTGATATTTCCATTTTGGAACATGTCAAATGGAAATATCGACAATGTTCTGGACATCTCAACGTGGATGGAAAAAGGGAGCAAATAAAACAACCCTTCCATAACGTTTTCTAGAATTAGACATTTTCTAAACACCCCACTTATCCCCAGACGAACGTACAAGATTCTAACAAAAACACAAAGGCTCCTAAACAAAGCATACCTACTTCAAGTGTACAAACACTTGGCCTTAGCCAGAAGACTGAGAAAGGTAGTCCCTCCATTTCATTTTTATAACACTCTTTCATTTTTTAATCTGTTCCAAAAGATTGACCCCTTCCTATATTTGAAATTCTCTTAACTCTACATTTTCATTTTGCCATACTGATTCTCTGTTAAAGATATAACATGACATTTTTAAGACCGCAATTTTTGTGGACATTTTTGGTATATTATACATATTTATATTATGTATTAGAAGTTTTTCTAAGAAATTCTGAATCCAGTCAACTACAAGGTACTTGCTACCTCCTACCAACATAGGCACTAGGTAACTCTATCCACCAACACTTGAACATATGGGAAGAAACCACCTAGTGTTTTTGCCTCTGCTGCGCTGGAGTTGAACCTGAGACCTCGTGGTTCTCAACCCATTTCATTGACCACTAGATCATACCCTTGGGTGCACAACTAAGGAAATTGACCACTAGGTCTCACCCTTGGGTGCACAACTGAGGGAATATATAAGTATAACAACTACTAAACCCTATTAACTAATTCGAGTCACTTATACGGATCATTTGCTTTCATTGCATTTTGTTTTATATAAAAATATGCATTGATTCTGAAAGATTGTAGGTCTTGACAATTTCCCTCTATGTTATTCTTTATTCAGCTCATGTACTTTTAGTCTCTTCAACTATCATAATGTCTCATATGTAGACCAATGCATTTGGAGGGTTGTATATAATATGATCAAAGCATCTCAAGTGACATCCAATTTCATCCTCTATGTATGCTACTTGTATCCTCTGACAAATATGAGCATCTTTAATTTTATCTGATCTTATATGATTGCACGTCCATCTTAATATATGTAATTTTACAACACTCGTTTTAAGGAAATGTTGGATCTTAGAGACCCAACATTCACACCCATATACATTGTTGGTCTTGCAATTGTTCTATAAAACTTGCATTGGATTTTGTTATGTATCTTCCTAAAGGCTAAAGCATAACACTCTCGTAGCATTTCTCCATATTGTCATTCTATTTTAATTATATATGTTGACTTTTCATTTATTATGTTGTCCTATTGAATTACTAACCTAGAAATTTAAAAAGTCTATTTAAACACCTCAAACACGTCTAATCTCATTCGGAAACAGTCTCTCTGCCTCGTGGAGGTAGGGTGTAGGTCTACACTCTATCATCCCAAACCCCGTTTTTGGGACTACACTGGGTCTGTTGTTATTGTTAATCACGCCTAATCTCACTTCACCTTCATTCTTCTTGTTATTATGTGTAAATTTGTAGTGAATATATTGGGTGTTACTTTTACTTATCCTAAAACAATTTTTTTCTAGAATGTCTTCATTTTCAATTTTTTTTTGGGAAATTGGAAAAAAAATATGGGCTCAACGCAGATCCTTGGAGCAACCCGCGATTGTGGAGAACTCTACTTAATCTCCTTCTACTATTCTCACACTTGAAACAATTCTCATACATATATTTTAAGATATTTATATTTTTTTTTAAATTAATTTTAAGATATTTATATATTATATGAATATATCTCTATTCAACCACTTTATGGTTTTTTTGGGCACTATATTAAGAGGTCAATGAATATAAGCCTTTGTAGAAGATTTACTATGCATAAATTCAAACCAGTTCTTTATTAGCCGTATAATGTCCCCAAGTGTATGCTCCGTCACTCTATCCCTAAGTCTCATCATATGACCCTTAAAATTTAATACCAAAATAGTTAGTACAACTTTGAATATCTTCTTTTTTGATTTGTAAAGAAGTAAAGTGCACATCACAACTCGAACTCACATTAACATTGAATACATTCTTTGTTCATATGTATCGAAAACAATGGACTCTTTGTCCGGTTATTTACCATTTTTCTACTCCTCAATATATCCTTGAATACTTGGTTAGCCATACTACTTCAAAATCTCCATGGCACTTCCAATCTTTAGCCTAACCATCTCAACAAACTTTTCTAGCCTCCAAATTTTCATGCATCTTAGTGGAGCTAATTTCACAAGTGAAGCTACAGATTTTTCTACCACAAATGTACATGTTACGTCATCCTCATTTTTTGTGTTGAGCAATTGATCAAAATAGCATTTACATCTCTATTTGACAATCTCTAGACCCCAGTTGGTCCTACATGTGGGAAATAATTACAATAGCTAAATGATGATGGACAATGTCAGCCAACCACATAATCAACTTCTTACAATCTCCTTTCATACACTTAACTTGGGTCAAATATTACTCTTTTTTCCCTCAATTGTGCTAAATTATACATTTCCTTCTTCCTTTCCCCACCTTCCTAACTTTTGGTACAAGTCGTCTAAGGCTTTACCTCGGACTTTGCTAGCACCTTCTAAGGTCAATTATTCTCTTCAAAGGCTTCAATTGTTAGTAACTCTATATATACCACTCTCTCTTTCTTTAATAGCTCTGCGCACCACCAACACCATAAGTCCATACTACTGCTAAAAAATTGTAAGCAGACTATATAGAACAAGAATTGAGCTGAATAAAGATAAACTATTTACCACACTCTCTCTTTCTCTTGCTTTAATAGCTCTTTACCACCAACACCACAAGTCGATACCACTCCTCAAAACTATAAGCACACTATATAGAACAAGAATTGAGCCGAATAAAGATAACCCCTTTACCACACTCTCTCTCTTTCTCTTACTTTAATAGCTCTTTGCACCACAAGTCCATACCAATCCTCAAAACTATAAGCACACTATAGAGAACAAGAATTGAGCCGAATAAAGATAACCCCTTTACCACACACTCTCTCTTTCTCTTGCTTTAAAGCTCCTTGCATCACCAACACCACAGGTTGATACCACTCCTCAAAACTATAAGCACACTATATAGAACAAGAATTGAACCAATAAAGATAACCCCTTTACCACACTCTCTCTCTCTTTCTCTTTCTTTAATAGCTCTTTGCACCATAAGTCGATACCACTCCTCAAAACTATAAGCACACTATATAGAACAAGAATTGAGCCGAATAAAGATAACCCCTTTAACACACTCTCTCTCTTTCTCTTGCTTTAATAGCTCTTTGCACCACAAGTAGATACCACTCCTCCAAACTATAAGCACACTATACAGAACAAGAATTGAGCCCAATAAATATAACCCCTTTATCACACTCTCTCTCTCTCTTTCTCTTTCTTTAATAGCTCTTTGCACAACAAGTCCATACCACTCCTCAAAACTATAAGCACACTATATAGAACAAGAATAGAGCCGAATCAATATAACCCTTTTACCACTCTCTCTCTTTTGCACCACAAACACCATAAGTCCATACTACTCCTAGAAAATTGTAAGCAAGACTATATAGAACAAGAACTGAACCGAATAAAGATTAAACCTTTATCAAATTAACAACAAACATGAAAAACAATACATTCGGAAAATGAATTGAAAGTGAGTTTTGCAGGTTTACTTGTATTGATTGGAGAGAGTCCACATGTAGGGATTAATCCATGTGAGAGCGGAGAAAGCAGCAGACCCAATCCATATGTTCACGAATCGATCCGGGTCGGCGTGTGGCACTCCCGGGTCGCCCCTGTATGCGTTTCCAAAGTACTTCTCCATATATTTTTCTTCTTCCTCCCTCTCAAACGCTGCGAGTTCTCTTGGGCTTATCCAATATCTTGTGCTCCAAAGGAAGATCTATATATTTGCTCTTTAACTTTTGGAGTTCCAACACTTTCCCCCTTGAACTTCTCAAACTTTCCAAAAAATAAAGTTGGTTTCCCACTTGATGTCTCCTAAGTCCTACTATATTGCGGCTGGATTAAATTTGAGTTTATGTAGAAATATCTCTTTCCCTTTTTTTCATTTTACTTACTGTCATCAGAATTTACCTTTGCGATGCACGTGGCATCATCAAATGATATAAGTTTTAAATTAATAAAATATTTTTTAATAAAAGTATTTTTATATTTGTGTTTGAATCTAAAATATTAAGAATAAAATGATGATTGAGATTTTACCGCAATTTTTGGCAACGACTTTTCAAAAATATTATAGTTTGCTACTCCCTAGTCCCTATGTCCTAATTTATGTGTCGGTCTCTGTTTTTCTAGATTCAAATTATGTAAATTTTGACAAATATTTTAAATTGTATTTTTTTCATTATATTGACATGAGATTATTATATTGACAAAGATGTATGCAACGTATGGTATTTTTCATATAGTTTTTGAATATTTAAATTTTAATTTGAAAATATTAAATTGATCTAATCCAATTTAACATTAGAAATTAGTTAAATTGACTCTCGTGCGAAAAATGTCACATAAATTGAGACGGAAAAAATATTAATATTCAGTTTATCATTATTGTTAAAGAAGAATGTATAAAAAAAACCTAATTAATAATAAAGAATTTTAAAAATATACAAGTTACAACTCGAACGATATATACAAAGTTCACACATTTATTTATGTAAAAACTTTCCTCTTAATTTTATAGTTTTGCAATCTCTATTCTACTTGATGGTGTTTACAAGTAATTTTTTAAAACATGGCAAAATAAATCATTGAAGTATGATGAAGAAGTAAATTAATGAAGCTTTTACTAAATATAGATACTTCTTTATCTCTATAACAACAGTAACAATATATTCATTATAATTTCACGAGTGAGTTCGAGGAAGCTATCATATACACAACCTTATTCCTATCGTGTAAAGGTAGAGAGATTGTTTCTGATAAACCATCGGCTTAAGCAAAGCATAACAAAATTTAGTATGAAAAGGAAATGCAGTAAAAAAAAATTATTCTAAAAATATAAGAGAACAGAGTAGTAAAAACAACAAATAATACAGTAACTGAAACAAAAAAATAAAAGATAATAATAAAATAAAAGAATAGATAGTAGAAGAGTAATCATAATAATACTAATAAGGAAGATTAAACAACGTTCGACTACCTACTAACCTTCTACCTTGGTATCCTGTCATCCGTATACTGCAGGTGAGTCACGTCGTGTTTAATCACTCCTTTAAATGTACTTTCAATAATTTTTTTTTAAAAAATTGAAGTTATATCGCAGTATTTATCATATTCAATGAAGCCAACCTAAATAAATTTATTTTAAATAATATAATTAAAATAGAAGCTTTTGTGTAGGGGAATAAAGTTTTGTATGAGCTTTTGAAAATGCAAAGATTTGTTAAAAGAGTGAAATAAAAATAGTATAGGGGTCAATTGTGAGTTTTGTAAACTATATGGACTCATCCGCTATTATTAGAATGTCAATTTTTTCTATAAAAAAAGGTCCCGCTCCTCTATTCGATCCTCCACTCTCTCGATCTAAAAATCCCTTTCTTGGTGTACCGTTAGGGTTTATCAAAAAATTCTTCATAAACCCTTTTCTGCTCTCACAATTTTGAAGCAATTTCAGTTTACTAATCAAGCACTCGGTACCCAAGTTCAATTACTCTCGAAATCAGCTGTAAGTATTCACTTTCATACATATCTGCTTGTATATTGGGGCATTTGGTGTTGTACTTTTACTCGTTAATGCAGGCGAATGCTTAAGTTTTTAGCAATTACCACGTGGGTTACAGGAATCTTGAGCTGTGTATTTGGTTTTCTTGAAGAATTCGTTGAATTTTCGGTTCTGGGGTTCTCATTTGCGTCACCAACTTGTGATTTTTTTTCTTCTTTTTGGGAAAAGTCAGGAGTTTAACAATTTATGTCTATTTGTACTTTGGGAAATTGGGGTTGTTCTTTTACTCCTTAATGCAGCCTAAATGCATAGGGTCTGCATTAATTGCAACGAGGGTGTAGGGATCTTGAACTGCATATTTGAGTTGTGGAATTCCTTATAATGTTACCAAGTTGTGAACATTTCCTGTCAAAGACATGAGTTTGAGCTGAGTGGTGAGGTTTTTGAGTAAAAGAAGCCCCAATCTTTTAGGAAATTGAATATGACCATTGGAGGTAATGCCGAGGATAAAAGGGAGAAAGAGAGTACTGTTGATAATACCAGGGAAGAAAGAGCTGGTTCCGACGATTTTGGGCGAGCAATATCCAGGACTGCGGTGGCACAAATATGTGAAAGTATTGGATTTGAGATATTCAATGAATCTGCTCTTGAATCGCTTGCAGACATTGCTATTAAGTATATATTTGACCTAGGCAAGACTGCTAGTAGTAGTGCTAATTTAGCTGGAAGAACACAGTGCAACGTGTTTGATGTTATTCATGGATTAGAGGATATGTGTGCCTCCACTGGTTTTTTGCGAGCATCGGAGGTGAACCGTTGTGGGTTAAATTCTGGTATTATTAGCGAGATGGTTGAGTATGTGGAATCTGCTGAAGAGATTCCATTTTCTCAATCTCTTCCACGTTTTCCTGTGGTAAAACATCCCACGATGATACCCAGTTTTTCACAAATTGGTGAAACACCGGCATTTACACACGTACCTCCATGGTTGCCTGCATTTCCTGATCCGCATACTTATGTACGGACTCCCACGTGGAATGAGAGAGCATCGGATCCTCGAGCTGATAAAATTGAATTAGCAAGACAGAGAAGGAAGGCAGAAAGATCTTTATTAAACTTACAGCAGCGATTGGTGTGCAATGGTTCAGCAGTGGCATCAACTTCTAGGCAGCCAGATGATGTTGGTATCACTTCAAGTGTTAGTAAAAGTGAAAATCCGTTTCTTGCAAAACCTTTTCAAGCTGGTGAGAAAGATGTTGACCCAGTGGCTCTTCCAGCTAAACTTTCTAGTGAGGTAGACAATAAAAATCACATTTCCGTGCTGGAGACGTTCTCCCCTGCAATTGAGGCGATGAAGGATGGGCTTTCTGAAACAGTAGATGGCGAGGAGAAAAAACTTCCGGACAAGAGGCCTGCTGTCTGTTTAGAGTTTAGACCTGGAAAGAAGGCCTTGGGTGATTCTTTGGATCTGAGGCTTTGGAAAAAGGGTTCTGGGAGAAACGCTTCCTTCTTCAGGCGGGATGAAGAAAGAGACGACAAGAAGAGGAGAGCTGAGTTAATACTGAGGCAATCTAGGGAAAATCAGCAGGAGTTAACCCAGTTGTAAATTAGTTGGTTAGCTTGATGGGGTACTTCTGTTCCCTGTTCAAAACAGCAGAATTGATTAGGTTTAGGTAAAAGTCAGTCATACTGTAATTCTTCTGTGGATGTCACAGAGTCTATTTGGATGTCGGGATGTAGTAGCGCAGAGCATTTTTTTGAGGTTAGTCATTGTTCATTCTCCAATGAGTCTATTTTAGTGAGAATCTTTTTCTTTTGCAAATGAAGTTTCTCCTTTTGTATACTCCACCTGCCTGCTCCCTCCCTAGAAGAATGAAAGAAAAAAACACACACTCTCAAACAAAAAGATCAAACAAATGAATAGGAGGAAATGGAGTAGGAGCCATCTATTTGTTTTCAGTGGCTATGAAATTTTCATTACACTAGGTATGTTGTTGTTATTGTAGTCTTTAATGCAGAGGTTTGAAAGTGGGGTTGATGGATGAAGCTTGACAATTGATGAGAAATGTCAATTATATTTGTTATTGTTTTCTCTTAACTTGGTTAAAGGACTAAATTTAGCCCCTTTTACATTCTTTTTCTTCATTTGTTGTTGTAGTTATTATTGCGAGTGGGGTAACTTAGGGACTAACAGTAGACTCAAGCTATATGAGTATCTTACATGGCCATGTCTGTAATATAAATAGGAAACGAGCCACAGCCAATTTTAACTATTATATCCATCTCATCTAAGAAATAAATACAAGCTGTAATTCAAGTTCTTGCAATGTCCTGTCTACAATATGGCTTGTACATAGCCAAGGAGCCAAATTTGAAGAAGGGTCTTTTTCGCTTAGGACACATTAGATTCCCTGATGTCAGACGGATCATTTCAAATCTGTCTTTTTTCTTAATGGGATTTCAAATCTGTTCTCTGTGATTCAATTATTTTGCTAAAATTTGACTCATTTGCTTTTCAAATCTTGGCAGCAACAATCATATAACTGTAATTACCACCCTTATGTTTTCAGCTGATATTCCTTCACATTCTTAGTAGAAAATGTGAGTGCAATTGGCAATGCTGCTTGTTGTGGTGGTGTCTTCCATCTTCTACTTACCATCAGTACCATTTTTTCTCCTTGTGCGCATTGTGATGGCAGTTCTCGCTGATTCAGTGATATTTAGTTCCTTCTTTGATGACTTGCCACCACTTACCACTGATCTAACACAGCCATTTGATTGACATCATCATGAAGTAACAATCTGCTAGGTGCTTACATTGATTGGATTGGAATAAGCTTGACTAAATAATTGAAAAATGTTTGATGATTTGATTGTTTAAACAGAGGCAGGAAGTTTGGGGAATCTGTTATATATTGATTAAAATGAAATCCAAATCAAAGCACAATGATCTGTGGTGGAAATTGTTTCATTAGTTGGTGAAGGAAAGGCGGTACTGTAGTTTGTTTGAATTCTGTGAGAAGGATGTTTTTTACGAATGTATGGTCGCTGCCATTTAGTACTCGTGAGAGACAACATGTGGTTTCTCTTATACATCTTGTTGTCAACTTGTTACCAATTTCTTGCTGCTTTATTGTCCAGACTAGCAGTTTTTGGAGTTCTCTTAAAACCTTGTGGGTGTTGTAAACTGTTTCATTCATAGGTAAGGTATATGCTCAAGGTTGTTTTTCTTTATTGTTTCATAAGTCAAAAAGCTAAACAGTTATTGCTCCAAGTAGGAGAGAGGGGTACCCTTTGTTACTTATTTGCTGTTCCAATTAAGCAATTCTCTTTTTGTATAGTGTCTTGTGGGCTACATTCATCATATGTTAAGATCTCCTGTGTTCTCTCAATTACTTCTGCTGTAGTTTAGGTGTGCAAGTTGCAAATGGGGCCAATTTGGAGGTTTCTTTTCTTATGTATTATTCTCTTTAATAGAGTTTTTTACTTTTATCCATGTGATCTAGGCAAAAAATTGAGGGATTATACACTATACTCCTCAAACTCCACTTATGGAATTACACTGGGTATGCAATTGTAGTGTTAACCTATGATCAGAGCATCTCAGTAGACACCGGAGAGAAATTCCTACTTTGTCACTCTGAAATTATTTGACAAACTCCAAAACATGACTCATAATAATACTTTCTATTACTTTGAGAAAAGAATAGTTAATTTGACTGATGAGTTTCCTGGGAAAACAGACCTTTGATTCTGTTACAATGGCATAATGACTTCCATGAGATAAACTGAAAGTTGAATGACCATATACAATTTCACCATAGACCATGCTGGCCAAACACAGAATTTTCAGTTTACATGGATTGTTTTTGTGTAACAAAGTAAGGGAGAAATAAATTATTGCCTTCATTCAACCAAAATAAGGCACAAAATTGAAATTATGAATAATGGATGAACATATCCTGCGTACACGCCACCCTCCCCAAGACTCCACTTGTGAGATTACACTGGCATGTTGTCGTTGTTGAATGTCATACATATCCTGCATTAAAGATGTCTAAACAGAAATTTCACAGCTACACTCCTAAGTATTCGTTTTCAAAGACTCAAATTCATGTTTGCATAGATAGAGAATAAATGTTAATAGACACTGAGATATGTTCTGAAGATCAGAGTCTTAACATACAAAACTAAAATTTCAGCAAGCAAAAATGAAAATGTCCAAACTGAGAATATCTTTTTCCATCTGCTCTCTAACAATTTAACATTCCACAGATCAACTATGCTGCTCAAGTAATCGAATCAGTGTAATAGGAAACTATCTAAAACAATCCTCTCCAAGAATAGTAGCGAACAAAGGGGCTGGGCTGGAGGGGTGGAGTTTGTTGAGTTCATGAATGCTGAATTAGTCCCACCACATCACTTCAATTTCAACTCGGTTTCCAGAGGAAATATTTTTCCGCGGTGATTAAAGATCATAAAATCCAGATTGGCAGGCAAAGCGACCACCCTGCATTGTAGAGATACATAAGATATCCAAAAAGAACATTGCATATATATAACTGCAAATGAACTGACTTCTGCTACCAATTGTCACTTAGCTATACATGAAGTTAAAACATCAGAACAAAAAAATGTGCTTGTCACACGAATTTATTTTTAAATGAGCTTTAGCAACAACAAATACAACAGCTAATGCAGTAAAATAATACTATAGATGCCCTACAACCACAAAGACGTTGAACAAATGATATGCTCATCGCCCAGAACCAATCCCACGATTTCAATTTTCAAATACCACGGTAACCAGACATTCCTCTGCCCCTCTCTACTTCACTTTTCTTCCCTTCCAGTTACTGCAGAGAGCAAAACTATCTCCAAATCATGTAATGGTTTATCCCCATTATAGGATCGTAGGAGGTAGGAAATAGGTAGTGTATTAGTGTCAAATATAAGCCTATAACAGAACTCTTTCTCACAATTTTTCATTGTTTCTTTGGCGGCTAATCAAATCCTACTTTAGCAAAATAGTGAAACAAACCCATTATCTCCATTTCTCAAAATGTAACCAATTCAGTCGTTTTTTCCACTGCTTGCTTCTGCATTAAGGGATTGCTAAACAATGAAATACTTGGACGTTATCATCACAAGTTACCAAGTTAATATCGAACTATATTTTCCAACTATAAACTATGCCCTATGATCTCTCTCTGCATCAAGTTTTTCTTCTTTACATGCTTACCCAAAATCACTAAGAAGAAACCTAGGCAAATTCTAGTCTTTTGTTAACTCACTAGCCATGAATTTAGTTATCATGACTCTAAGAAAAACAACCATCTGGTCATCTCCACTGTGTTACGGAGTATAAGCAATGGTTTACACACCGTGCACAGGTGTGGATAAAGAAGTTAGTCATAACTCCTACCACATCAGCATAGTGATGATAGAAAGGATTCCAGCAGTTTGAGTAGAAAAGGATTAAACAGCTAGATCAAGAAGGACATGTATTGTTCACTGAAAAGTCAAAACATTAGTGAATACCTTAAAAAGAAGGAACATAGATACCGTATGTCTGGTATCCACAAGAGACTAAGTGGACAGGGAAAAAGGTTGAGGGGTCAACAACACAAGTCAGAACTTGTGGTATTCCAGGGTAGATATAAGTAGGAACGGAAAACACACATCATAAAACTATGACTTAAGAAGTTTATAGATAAAGAATGAAGTAGTGATAGGATTATCAAATCAAAACCGGTGTGGTAAAGTAAAGAATCAACATCACTATTCGGTAGCGTCTGTATTCAAAACTGGAAGCAAATTTTCTATACTTTGAAATCTTGATTAAAAGGGGACAAAAAACTAAATTTTGGAAAGATATAGGTATGCAAGCATAAAAAATGACCAACATATCTTTATTAGGGGAAATCTGATAAATAGAGATCACGGTGTCGACCGAGTACATGGAAATATGGTTGTGGTAACAAAGAGTTTACCCGGTATCTGTATCGGTGAGAGGCAAGAACTCGGTGGAATAGTTGGGATGTGTGTACAGACACAATAGAAATGAAAATGACAATGCTATTTTATAGGTTTCCCTAACTTATGTTTAGTTTTGGTTAACACTTACTCTAAAAAGAGGGAACTGCACTTGATAACATTGAAAAGTATTTACAGTCAAATAGATTTCATTCTACCAAAAGAAAATGACCAGGCCACAAATAGGAATAGGTTACAGGGAGAAGCGGTAACCATCCAAAACAGACTGGTGGCTCTAGATGTGAAGCGGTAAACAGGACAAGAAAGAAGAAGAGCTGCAAATACAAGGATTCTGTGGTGGATACTAAATAGTCAAACCAAAGTACATTTAAAGACAAGTGCTTAAAGAGGGAGCATCGGAATCAGAAGCTAACACAGTTATCCAGTGGAAGAAAATGAGAAGTTGCATTAAAATGTAGCATCTAGCTATATCTGAAAGTCTAAGACCTTAACCACAGTAACTCTGACGCTGGAAGTTATCAACATCAGAAGATGGAAAACCCTCTGAAGAACATAAGAGAGTGAAGAGAGAAGATAAGAAGGTGACTAGAAAAGCCCGTGATAAATCCTTACATGGCTTGTACTAAAATCCATAAACACTAAAAAGAGAGAAAGAAATGTATAAGCTAGCACGGCTAAGAGGGATGAGGAGTAAAGACGATTCTAAATAAGTCAACAGGAGGTAGAAAAAAATTTCCGGTTGTGAGATCAAAGAAAGATGGAGAAATCACAAGGATAACTTTTAAAGATTCACATCCATGGCAAAAATAAACATTAGCTCACTCTAAGCATTGTGTCCATCCACGAGGTAAGCTCTAGTTATTCCTTGACTTAGAGAAAGAAAATGATATAGTGCTAGGAAAACTGGAAAAGGTTATTCCTTGACTTAGAGAAAGAAAATGATATAGTGCTAGGAAAACTGGAAAAGTCCATTGTGAGTGCTTAAGAAGATTAGAAGAACAAGATGTACATCAAAATATAATGCATGGAGCATATGTGCAGGTGAGCATTTACAACTGTGAGCTAGTGAGAATAGATGTTCCCATAACTGTGGGTTTACACCAATGATCTATATTCCCTCAAGTCCCTGGAACTCCAAAATTTTTTCATTACTACAAAACAAAGAAAAACAATAAAAATACAAGAACACCAATTTAAAAGTATAAACTAGGTACCTGTTTTCCTCAGATTGAGGATGGATTGACTTGAAGTTCCCAGGGGCAGCCATTGCAGCCCACAAACATAACACGAAACTAACTATCAATTCCACTACAACCTGCACATTACCCAATACTTAGATCAATCATTACCACATCACATACATATAAAAAAATCAACTTTTTATCAACTGTAATAACTCTGTAGATTCAACAAAAAGGGTGATAAATGATAATTTACGTCGATGGGTGG
This sequence comes from Datura stramonium, assembly GCA_018107945.1. Classification (NCBI taxonomy): domain Eukaryota; kingdom Viridiplantae; phylum Streptophyta; class Magnoliopsida; order Solanales; family Solanaceae; genus Datura; species Datura stramonium. Next base: position 289,770 of record JACEIK010000790.1, read on the forward strand.
TCCAGAAAACTCTTCCTCAGTAATCTTGAGCAAAGCCCTATCTGAAATTGAACAAAAAAATGAGTCTTTATAAATTGATGTAGCAAAAAAAAAAAAGAGGGGTAAAAAAACCTAAGAGAATTACATTGGATTGTGGAATAGGTAGCATGAGATAGAATTAGAACGCCGATGACGCCAACGAGGAAACCGGCACCCATCTTGGTCGGAGAATAGATCGGCGGCCGGCGAATAAGATTTTGGACGGCGGAGATAAAGTAAAGTGAGCTAAATCGATGTTTTTTTTTGGCTTAGCTGATTGTACTTTTGAAGATTTAGCAGCTTGGATCCGTATTTTTATTCGGATCCGATATTTACCCGATGTATTATTCAGTTAAATAGTCAGATTCCGGTTTATTTCAATTGAATAAATAAATAAATAATATTTTGTTTTTATTAGACAGTTTTGATATAAATTTTAATTTTTTTATGTGTGTTCTCAAATATCTATTACGTAAAAAAAAAATTAACCACTAAATTAGCAGCTAACATCTCTACATCTTCTTTAGTTATATTTTCAAAAATTATTTTTTCAGCTTTTGAGGAATAATTTCTCCTGCTACTTAAAGAACTCTTTTTATTTATTTTAAAAGCTTCCAAACATCTCAACTTTCTATATAAATCATGTTTTAAATTAAAAAAGATATTTTTAACCTCTCAAAAAATGAATCAAACAGACTATTAATTATACTCTTTTATATACATGTAAACTTTCAATAGTTAAAAAAAAAAGGTGTGCGAATATTTTCTATTTATTCAAGATTTTCAAATAGTTAAAAAAAAAAGGTGTGCGAATATTTTCTATTTATTCAAGATTTTCAAAATTTTGAAATAATATTTGAGGATTATTATAAATAAATAAATTTTTTAATATTAAATTAGCTTTTTTATTTAAAAAAAAAAACTTGAAATATGAAACTTAATTTTTTTAAAAAAATAATAAATTTCAAGAGTTCTTCAAATATCACTTAGTTCATGTCTAAATGCTATACTATTATATATCAAAGTTGATTTTGAGGGAGGAGAGCGTAGTTCATAATTTTTGAAGGGTTGTTTATGTATTGTCTTAGACTACAGAGGGATCGCAATAACTAATTTTAGCATAATTAATACGAAAATTACTTATTTCAAAATTATTAATACGATGAATCCAATAATATTTTTATATGATATATGAAACGACCCCTTGCACTTTGTTTGGATGGTTGTTATATATCGTTTCATAATGTATTGTATTTTGTTGTCTTAATGAATACGATGTTGACTAGATTGTATCATTTTTCGTTATTACATAATGTTATACACGAGTAATTTGAAGGATAAATCCTATTAAAAAAGTAGGGTATGCGATAGAATTATTATTTTAAAAAAATATGGTAAAGGATAAGATAGAACTATTAGATGATAAATAAAGATAAAATGAGACGAAAAAATAAGACGATGACGATTAAACCAAATCTGTCATTACCTAAAATGAGATTTTTAGTCATTACGTAACTATGCATTTAATAATACCATACAATAAAATTAAAATAACAAACAAGAAAAATATTATGTTTAAACTAATAATACAATACAACACGTAACAACTATCCAAACAAGCTATTTGGTACCAACACGAGTTGTGGTGAGATAGATGAGTTCCCCATCACTAACTAAAAGTCTGAATTTGAGTTTTGAGTATTCTTTTTATTCGAAGCGCTACCACCATGATAGCCTTGCAATCCATAACTTGAATTAGTCACTAATCCGATATAAGTACGGGACACCGAGCGAGAAACATTTAAAAAGAAAAAGAAAAAAAAACAGACAAGCTAATAGTTTCATTATCTGTTTTAATTCCTCCAACGGATTATCTTCCTTCCCTCCCTCTCCCAAAAGAACAAAACACACTTTGTCAGCCATTTCAGGTAATCGAACAAACTCGGTAAAAGGTTACGCATTTTTCTGCATCACTTTTTAGTTGTGTTTGGTGCAATTAATATTGTGTTCTGTGTCTGTTTTATTCTTTCCATTCAATTTGATTTTTTATTTTTGCAGCCTGTAGTTCCAAATTGATTCACAGTGTACAAGAAAAGGATGAGTGGGGTTCTGGATTTCTTCTTAGGATACTCTTTACCAAGAATATCAGATTTCCACAATGGTTTTACAAGGTTTCAAGATTTTCCCCAAATTAGACCCCATTTGTCTTATGGGAAATCTTCTGATGTCCAAAAATGTAAAAAGGTTCAATTTTTACCAAAAGGTTAGTAGTAAACTTGCTGTTCCAAGTGACAGAACAAAAGAGTCCAAAATCTTGTTACCCTGTTATTAATTGTGTTCTCAATTTGGGTTTTCCAGCTTTAAATTTGGAGCTGGCTGGTCATGCTGATTTGCATTCATTTCGAAAGGAGGTAATTTCACCTTCCCTTGCTTTTCGTGTATCTAAGTTATTATAGGAACACACCCTAACTGCTGTATTACCTACAAAATGATGTTCTTGTGCATGTTTGCTTAGATTGCTTATGTGATCATGACCGAAAAGGCTTCATCTTTCCTTACTGGTTTTACTGGTTTCGTAATGTGATGCGTCTAAAATTTTCTAAAGAAAATGAATCTTTGAAATTTCAAAACAGATTTTGAACAATTGAAACTTAGAAGTAAATTAAAGGCAACAGGATGGTCATACAGCTGATATATCTCTTCTGTACATGATCTTCTTTCTGAAAGCTCCTTAGACTAGAAACTGATGTAGGATTTGATCTGATAGCTTAAATTCGACCAGCTTGTTTGAATATTTGATTGGGAATGTAAAAAGGATAAGAAGCATGAAAGATAATGTGACAATATTTATTGCTTTTTCATGTGCCATTCAGTCTGCTGTCTGTTCTTCTTACCCCAACAAGAATCCACTTTTAGGCTGAAGCTTGTGATGGGATAGATTCAGATATCTTACCTCACGTGCGAACCCTTAGAAACTTCCCAGAGGAGGAGCTAATTGGAAAAGTTGTCATGGTCAGATTGGATTTGACCATCCTGCTAAGGAAGCAGAAGAAACAACAGTCTCCAGCAGCTCGTGTAATTTCAACCATCAAGTATCTACACGAAGCTGGGGCAAAATTAATTCTAATAAGTAGCTGGAGTCTGAGAGCTGATTCGCTGCTTCTCAAATTGGAATATGTTGCAGGTTTACAAATTTCTTGCTTCTTACTTTTTGTTCATGCTGCTTCTCCCCATCTGTGAACTCAGGCTTAGCTTCCCAGAGTATGAAAACCCCTATGAAGGCACAATATTCTAGGCAATGATGAAGGGCCTGGTTTGATACACTTTTTCTTCTAGTTTATATGAATATTTTTTTTATGTTCACAAAACATGTTTTAAATGGAGTTCAATTTATCTGGATAATGTGTTCTTCAGAATTTCTGTCTTCAGAACTTGAACTAAAAGTCATACCAGTGGAGCTTGGTTATGGATTTGAGCAGTCCCTGATGGAAGACAGACATAAATCTGACATCCTTCTTCTTGAGAACCTTTCTCAGTTTAAGCCGGAGCAAGCCAATTGTTCAGAGTTTGCACGACGCCTATCATCTGGCGTGGATATCTTTGTTAATGATGCATTTTTCCAATCACATAAGATTCTTGCATCAAATGTTGGTATTACCGGCTTCTGCTATGCCTCCATTGCCGGATTTGACTTTGACGAGGGAATGTCTCAACTGAAGAAGATAATCGAGATGAACAAAAGGCCCTATTTTGCAATAGTATGCATCCGAGAATAATTTTCTAGTATTTTTCAGGTTCTTGATTCAAATGAGAAAAGGACTCTTTGGTTCACATATTGCGTCATAATTTGAGATGCAATGCAGATTGGTGGAGCTAATCTCACTGGGAAAGCAGCAGCCTTGCAATATTTGGCATCTAGATGTGACGGCTTAGTTTTTGTTGGAGATGCTGTATTTCAAATAATGCATGCATTTGGATTACCTGTTCCTATGGAACTGGTGGAACAAGAATCACTAGAGGCAGCACATACGCTAGTTGAGGCTGCAAAGGCAAGAGGAGTACAAATTGTATTACCAAAAGACTTTTGGTGCCTCAATGATCATTGTCCGTCGCAGATGAAGATTTTTCCTGCTAATCATATCATGGATGGTAAAGTTGAATCTCTTAATCTTCAACCTGGCCCCAAGGTCTGCATTTCTTTTTGTAGATTAAGGACTAAATGGACAAGAGATTGCTGAACAATTCAAAAAAGTGAAAATATATAACAAACTTCATGTTCTGGCTATTGGACTCTCTCAGTTCTATTTGCTCCATCATATAGCCAGGGTTAGCCACGAAATGTGAGGGTCACTGTTGTTGTTACTGATTTTGGATCTAGCAACTGAAAATTTTGAAGCATTTTGAACCATGCCATTTTTCTTGCTCTCTTTTTGTCTTCTTCTTCGAAATGAGACTAGCAATCACCTGAAAACAAGCTTACCAGAAAGGAAGAAAAAAGGCTATGCAGTTCTGTTGGGTGCTGGTTTCTGTCCAACATAGCAATCATTCATCATTGCAATTGAAATACCGTATTGTTGTACATTGGTGAATGATAAATTCCAAGTCCTCTCTGAAAATTTTGGTCCTTATTTAGGAAACTCCATTCGTCTTAGCTCAGGCAACTTTTGCTTCTGAAAGTTTGAGAATATCTCTCATTACCATTGATGATAGTTCCTGAGATATTTAAGGATTTCAAATGTTTTTCCTTAGGATGGAAACCTGTTGATGTTGGACCCAACACATTGGAGGAAATGATCTCCATGCTTTCAATATGCAAGGTAATCTTTGAAGTTCCTTCAGCTGAAGGTTAGAATTAAAAGTGCTTGCTCAATTTTGAGGTCACCTTTTGGTCTTCTTTGACTAGTTCCATGAGTTCATAGGATCTCTCTTGTCATGATTGCAATGGTAGGTTTAACCTTTGATTTGCATCTATGAAATTGGTGTGGAAACTAATTAAATCGGCTGTAGTACCTTTGCGCTGCAAGTATAACATGCTATATTTTCCTATTCTTTAGGGTTTAATTATTGCACCTATTCACATTACTTGCACCTATTCACATTACCATTACTCAAAAAAATAATAAAATATTGCCCTCATTCTTATTCCCCCCCCAAAGCAAGCCTTCTTTCCTACAAATATCTTTGTGGGTGCTGTAGTTACCATGTTAATGCAACAGAGTGTAGAAGTCCTACTGCTATTCTCGGTTTTATCTTTACCCATCTTTTCCTTTCATATTCTTTCTCTAGAAGCTGAATTTAAAAGATAACTAGTAGCTTAGATTTCAGTAGAAGGTATTAAATCTTATAAATACTTGTGCCAGTAACATAGGATGGACTAAATCCAAATATTTGAAATTTGCATGCTCAGTACTTCTCAACGGGCTATGAGAATTTCTGATCTTATGATATAACTTGATGCATTTATTGCAGAGCTGCTCCTGCTCAATAAGATGATCATCTTTTTTATACAATCTATTCTGTGGAAACAATATATGCTCAGAGAAGTATGCTTTCAATGTTTTTCCAGAAAATCTTGTGGATTGGAGCTGTAAAGTTCAGCTCATCAAGTGAAGAATCTTCTGGAGCATCCAAATTGGCTGCGATGCTTTATAATCTTAGTCAAAAGAACTATGATCTTATTGTGGTCGGCAAACAGGCATGTGAGACATTTGTTGGGAAATCAAGCCATGTAACAGCTGATGTGATTGAAAATGCTTCCATTGTCTGGGAGTTTCTGAAAGGGAGAAAGCTTCATGGGCTCTTGGCACTAGATAGAGTAAGCCTTTTCTAACTCAACATGCTGTGTTAAAGAAATTTAAGATCCCGAAACACGTCTCTTAACAACCAACCCACTTGTCTTGGATCCAGCTTCCTCAAGTTTTCTAAATAGAAAAAGGAAATTGTCTTCTTAATAGAAAAAAGGAGGTAGATACATGGATAAGCACAAAGATTTCATTCAATAGGAAATGAAACAAGAATAAATAAGCTCATCAATAGCCCCTCCCATTCACATTTTGACCAGTTGTTTTCAACATTGGCCACAAGTTATGTACTGAAAAAATTATGACTATTCTTTTGTGAAGTGGAGCGTACTTGCTGACGGGAGAACCATATATGTTGGCAAATATTTACTTGGAGTAGAGTAATAATGCAAGATATCAGAGTCTTAATTCCTCATGAAGGAACTATTTACCTACTTGCCCCCACCCCAACTCCTTTTCTGTATAACTGCATGACATACCTTGCACGTTTTGTTCCCTTTTCCCGCCTTGTCAGTACTTCAATACTCAATTGAAGTGCTGCTAATCATTCACATGGAACTTGACTTTGAACATGCCTGCTAATATGTGAAGTATGCTTACCAATAGATGTATGTTAGCTTCAGAACTAATTGAGTGTTTGGCGTTTGTGCAGGCATACCCATTTGATTTGAATTGGGATGCTATATATGCCAATACGACCCTACCTCTTGTTGTTGACATAGGAAGTGGTAAATCTCTCTTTTCCCTGATTCAATCTTTCTATAAATCTATCAAATTATTTGGTTTTAAATGGGTGTAGTCATTTGATTACGCCAATAACAACTCCATATTTGCAATGAAACATGAAAATTTTCCTGATGGAGTTTGTCTGGAGGGACTCTAATTTAGTCTTTCAAATACTATTATAGTCTCCTATTTATGAGCAATGAATCCACTGGTTTCCCCATACTTGTGAAGGAAGCTTAAAGCCCCCTGTTTTCTATTTTACATATATGCAAATCAGCCTTATAATCGATTACACGCAATGTTTGTGCTATACTTTCAACAACAAGAACAAGTATACTTCAATTTCAGGCTAGTTGGGGTTGGCTATACATATTCTCAATGTTCATCTCACTCCATGGTGCGCGCAAGCTGGCCCAGACACACGAATTGGCTATATAAATCCTCCATGTTCATTTCATTTCATTTGGACCTGTTTCATTCAACTAAATAAAAGTTAAGGTTCTTTAACCGGAGAAGTTATAATTTTCTACTGACATACAAATCTCTAAACATTCTAAAAAGGCTAAGAAACGTTGCACATAATGTAAGCAAACTAATATGGCTAAGCCTTAATCCTAACTAGTTGGTGTCGCTTATATAGATCTTTTTCTTCTTTTACTTTATTTTTCATAATCCCCTGATTTTGAGAAATTGTAGGTTTCTTGAAGCAATCTCTTTCTGTATGATTTAGGTCTAGTTTGTTCCTTTTTAACACCTTCAATCATCGTGGTTTCACAACTACGGGTGGGTGAATTTAGAGGTCTGCGGAGGACATGACTGAACTATCTCAAGCGACTGTTTCTCATGTTATCCTCTATGCTTGCTATTGCACTTTCTATTGGATGTGATCATTTCTGATCTTATATGACCAAACTCATCTTAAATCTGCATTTTCTACAACACTCATTTTGCAGATATATTGGGGCCTTAGAAGCCCAATTTTTGCACCTGTGTAACATTGCTGGTCTTACAACCATTTCATAGAACTTTCATTTCACTGAAAAATGTGGAGAGTATATGTTAAAACTTGTTATAGACATAGTCCTTTCTTGCTTGATTGATTTTTGCATGGTAAAAAAAGTCCGGCATATAGTGAGAGGGAAATAACCCCCTTATGTTAATAAATAAACTTTTTAGTTTTATTTTTCCATTTCCTTAGCTTTAGCCAACATATCAAAACCCACACTGTTGTGCAGCACTGAAGGACACAATAAGTTCTTAGTTCTCACAGTTTAAATCATAATACTACAGGCAATGGCTTATTTCTGTCCAAAATGGCAGAGATGAGGAAGGATTGGAACTTTCTTGGGATGGAGATAAATGAAAAGGTTTAGTCTTGTGCAGAATGTTTCTTCTTCTGCTTCCTGTTCTAAGTTTAACAATTTTGGCTTTGCATTTTTCCAGTTGGTGAGCCGTTGTCTTGATCATGTTTCTCAATCTGGCATGACAAATGGGTATGTGTGGTCCACCCTACGTAATTTCTTTACAAGATATGCACATGATTAGAATTTTCCCAAGAAGCTGAAATTTGTGCTCCAAATTGTTCCCAGTATAAAGCAACTGTTTTTAAGTGTATGGCAAACTGTTTTAAGTTGTCAATGTGTTCCAAATATATATAGCCCTATTGATAATATAAAACAGTTTGACATACACTTGTGTTTCCAACTGACTTGTGGACTCTTCCTTTCAAGAGATTAATTTGCGGGATTCTTACATTTTTCTCCCTAACCCCCAGGATTTTCAGTTTTATCACTGACAGCTTGCCTCTTCTTCATGCTTCATACCACCTCTATTAATTGGTGATTAGCATGTGAACTATAAAGACCACAAATATGTTCGAATTAAACCATCTTATCATGACATAATAAGGATGTAAAACAAGAGACAGGTGTGATTTGGAGGGGCCAAAAATTGGAAGGAATTTGCTGATTTAAAATGCATGCTACTCATCATAAGGTGCTGCATAAACATGTTTTGAAATTGTTATGTTTCTAAGTAGCGTTCTCCAATATATTCAGCTAGCTGTTGTGTTTATAATCTAAGTTAGCAACCAATATGCCTTATTCTTTTAAATTCCAATTGCGTTAGAATGATCTCACATGTCATTTGTGGTAGTGTTAGCTTTTCTCCTACAATCTTTACATAACTGTGTTACATATTCTCATACTAATCCATGTGCTGATTGCTCTCTTTCAAAATGTAAAAAATTACTAAGATTTGAAAGTTATGATTTTGGGGATCATAAGAGTGTTCATTTCATAGCATCATAGGACAAGAAAACCTAGCAACTTGCTATACCTTGTACTCTTTCATGGCCTGTATACTTTGTAACTCTTTCTCATCGTGGAACATTAAGCTTTAACATCTTTTACCCTATTGTCATCTAGGGGAGCTTTCAGATTCCTACTCTCGTTGCAGCACTTTCTAGACTGTGATTTAAGATTGCAGACATGTCTACTAGAATTTTTTAACATTATAGTTTGAGATTGAATGAACAGGAGGAGGAAAGAGTAGCCACTGTTATCTTGCTATAAATACATAGTGTGTATGCATGAACCCAATAATTCCACGAGTACTTGTATTCTTGTATATAATCCTCTCAAGCATAATCAACAGGGATAAACTTCTTTTTGCCGCCTCATTCAATAAAAGCTTCTGGTCAAATATTGAACTCAAACCAAGTTCAGTTGACAAGAACAAACCCCATCCCCATATGCCAAACAGGTATATTAGTGGCAAACAGAAAGGGGGAATAAAGTACGTAATAAACAATAATGAAATATGAATTCAGGTCCATTAATCTCCTAAAATATGCCGTTGAATAATGTCAAAGTAACTGCCTTAAAGGCGTGTGCTCTAACCATTGCACTTGTATTATAGCAGTAGATAGTCCTGCATATTATGTGTTCTGATTTTCTGTTTTCTTCTTTTGTGTTTCGTTGTTAGATACTTCATAGCAACAAATGCCACATCAACATTCCGGCCCATTGTTTCCAGTTACCCCGGGGATCTGGTTCTTGTGTCAATACAGGTAGGTGGCATTTTGTTGCTTATTTTGAATAGAATCTAAGATATGTATCAAAATGCCATGGTCAAGGCTGGCCATATGATTTGCTTATATTAATAACAAGGAACAATCAAGTTTTTGCATATATTTAGTTGCTTTAATTTTATTGTTTCTATTCATTGTTGTCTTTTAGATAACTAACTGATGTTTAAGTATATTTAATATGACCTCAGTATGATGTAACATTCAACAAAGTTCAAATTATAAGAGTTGCTAGTTGATTCTTACAATAAAGGAGTTAAGTTTATGGTCACCCATTATATTGTATTATTATGATTATTTAAGATCACACATAAATCTTTAACAAAATTTGAATAAAAAAATTTCAGATCCCGTACAATCACATGCCTTGCACTGGCTTATTGCTAGTTTAGATAATTCCCTATCGATCCAGCAAAGTTTTGCTATCTGAGAAACCTACTTGGCTCTCAAGTATGAAATAATTGACATTGAATGAGAATGCTTGAATGGGAATCATCTTAGTATATTGAATCAAGTTCTCTAGACCATAAGGGTTCTGCATGTTAGAAATAAGAACAAGAGACGACAAATCTAGTAAACCATTAAAGTGATTTTTTCACCACTCCTTTGTTCTAATAATCTTGCTTGAGGAAAACTAAAAATAGATATTTTACATTTGGAGCATAAAAACTGAAACCAAAAGAAAAAAAAAGTAAGTTTGGGAGATAGATAAACTATTAATACCACAGTCTTTACCTGATAGACTATGTTATCCAAAAGATTAACCAAGACAACAAGTTTTAATTTATATCAGCATTACATATTTACTTTCAACAATTGATGAATGCTTTTACTATGGAAAAATTAATATGTGGTTAAAATAGTTACATTTAGAATTAATATCAGATGATTGAGGAGAAGTGCTATCGGGGTGTCATGTGGTAGAAGGATGTCAAACAAAGTGCAAGGTAAGTTTTTGAGAAGACAATTATAAGACCATCAATGTTATATGAAATTGAACGTTGGGCCGTTAAAGTCCAACACATCCATAGATGAGTGTTGCAGAGATGTTGATGATAAGATGGATCTGCGATGTACTAGATTAAACAAAATTAAAAATGGTCACATTTGTCAGAAGATGCAAGTAGCACATATTGAGGATAAAATGAAAGAATGTCGCTTGAGATGGTTTGATGTCCTATGTCGACCTCTAGATGTATCGGTTTGTAGGTGCCAAGCCATAGTGAGTGAAGGTGTTAGAAGGAGAGTAGGCAAGTTGTCTTGAAAGACCTACAATCTCTTGGAATTCATGCAGACTTAATGCAAGATAGAGCATAATGGAAGTAAAAGATCTATATAAGGCGATACTAATTAGTTGGGGCTATGTTTTAGTCATGCTATTACATTTTATGTTAAGTGCTATTACATTTATGTTAAGCCCTTCAGAGATTTTTATGCTAGTAAAAAACATTAAGAATTTCTATTGATTTATTTCTATTTTTATTTTTGCATAATATTAGTATGAGATTTATTTAAAATGAAAATTCATGATCGATGATGATTCATATAGGTGACCCCAACTTGTTTGGGATTGAGGCATAGTAATTGTGATTGTTGGTTAAATAGTTACATTGCATAACATATTGGACTCATATATTATAAATAAATGGCAAGAATTATCATAATTACTATAAATATAACATTGCAGAAAATGGTAAATGGTTGGGTCTATTTTGCAACTGGGACAGAGAAAATCTTAAATAGTATTAAAGAATATTTTGATGCTCACAGATGTGTTTGGAGATACAATTGGATATGACCATGCTATTATGAAAACATGGTTATTATACTATTCTTGTGTCCTGTGATGATGCTACATTAAAGATGGGAAGGAAAAAATAAATTTGTTTACCACTAATGCACCTTCCTTGCAACTGCAGTGTCCAAATCCAGATTTCAATAAGACAGAACACCGATGGAGGATGGTGCAGAGATCATTAGTTGAAGCGATAGCAGACTTGCTGGCTTCTGATGGGAAGGTATAATAAATGCAGCTCTCCACTTGCTATGCGTATGTGATATGAATTTGTCTTTTATTGAATTGTTATTCTGTGTGTGATTGAATAAGCAGCTTTGACATGATTCAAGTAGTAACACAAATAATAGATATTGTTAAGAAAGTGGACCTTGGGGTTAAACCCAATCCCAAAAATCAGCTCGCAAGGTGAGGATTGATCAAAGATCGTAATAAAGACAACCCATTCCCTCAATCAATGTGGACACTTAACACTCTCGGCCCCTGCACGTTCAGGACTAAATGTCTAAAGACCCATTTGGAAACATGACAACAAGGATGAGTTTGGCTCTGGTACCTTGTTAAGTAATAGGACCTTAGGTCAACTCAACCCCAAAAGTTAGCTCATGAAATAGAGAGTTTTGTTAGAATATCAAGAGAATGTGTCTAAATTCATACATTTCGAGATTCGTTTTACTTGAACAAGGAAAATCTTGAAGGGGGGTGCAATCAACCAACAAAGACTCCTTGAATTCACTTCTTTTTCTTGTTTTGTCCTTTAATGGTTTGGTGTAAGGTGAAAACATTCATATTCTTCATCATATCCAAAGGTGTCTTGGGCTGATATGTTTCGCATGAGACGGACAAAACTTATTTCATGAGCGAAGAGTGCTAATTCAGATCTGTTCTCTTAAGCACAGGTATTTCTCCAATCTGATGTAAAAGAAGTTGCAGTGAGAATGAAAGAAGAATTTATGAAATATGGCAAGGGCAAGCTCACAGTAGTGCATGATTTGGAAGATAGCACAAGTCACCGAGATGGGTGGTTGAAGGAAAATCCCTTTGGTATTCGATCGGATTGGGAGCAACATGTTATAGACCGTGGAGCTCCTATGTACAGATTACTGCTATTGAAATCTTCACCTTCTGGATGAGATAGTTGCAACAGGGCGGATTATTCACAAACAAAATCATTCTTAAAAGGACACCTACAGACCAAACTGTGGTTGTGGCTATTCTTCTATCTCCGAGGTAAATTGCATGCTAACCTTTCAATTTTGGTATATTTTACTCTGAAACAAATTGTACTTGTGCAGTAAAGGGAGCTATTAAGTCATTAATTCGTTTCCTTGTTGCTTTAAATCTGTTGTTCTGCCAAGAAGTGTTATTTCTGAATTGTATCTTTGATTTTCTCATATTCCATCTTGCAGTTTATCACTAACAACATTTATTTTCTTAGAATGATATCTCTTCTATCATGCATTTTAAGCTACCATTGTCGAGAACACTTTGTCGTTCAGAATGTGTAGTTTTCTTGTGTTTTTGGTTGTCATGGTATATTTTCTATTTCTCTTCTGGGTACAAAATGACTAGTAGAAGCATTATTCTTTCCTGTGTGCTGTGCAATTCAGCTTGTCTTAATAGTGTACCCTCTAGTAAAGGGCAGCCCGGTGCACACAAAGCATCCCACATGGGGTCCGAGAAGGGCTGCATCCCAAGAGATGTGATGTAGACAGTCTTCCCTAATACAAGCATTAGTAGCTGCTTCCACGGCTCAAACCAAAATATAACATCTGAAGTAACGATAAGGTACTTAGATTTGGTTTGAAAGATAATCTTCTGTGCTCTTAATTTTCATTGGATATATCGATGAAATGTCTATCTACGTGTTTGTATAAGAATACTGTTCGGAGCTCCTGCCCGTAGTTGCCAGTTAGCATTTTGGTTCCCAAACAGATGGTCTCGTAGTTTGAACAGAGGGCGCGCTGAAAAGAACGAGAGCTGAAAACCAGTACCAAAACTACCTGCTGGCACCAAAGTGAGAGTTCAGGTAGGGAAATAGAGAGCAGTAGGAGATTCATTTCACCATCTTCTTCTGTTAAACATGATTTGAATTTATTTTTCATTCTCTCTGTTCAAACAGAAGTCTAAAGAAAAGTAGCCTTCAACTAATTTATAATAATAGCAGGGCTTTGTTCAGTATATTGCAGTGACCTGAGTGTAGCAGAAGATGACAACAAGATGGATGTCAACTGAGGCTACTCAATTTTACCAGCAATCAGGGGCAGAGCAACAATATTGGATACAAGTTTCGGACGAACCTAGTAGCTTTTGCTTAAAACTTGTATAAATATTTAATGTGAACCCAGTAACTAAAACGAGCCAAGGGTTCAATGGCAAGTAAAGGACCCATAAACTTCAAATCTTAGCTCAGCCTCTACCTGCAATGTATTTAAAACAGAGAAAGAAAAGGATGTTGACACCAGACACTTCTTCCCATTACTGAGAGTAAATCATCCCTTCAAGACTTGTCATTTTAGTTTGTGTCACCTACATGCTCCTTATCTCTCATCTATGTATCTAACTATCTATGGCAATGCAAATATTAGCCTTAATGTTATGTTATGCACCCAAGGACGTGATCCAGTGGTCAATCGAGCTACAAAGAGGCGTCTCGAGTAACAAAAGTGAGACCTTCGAGTTACCCAACTAGTCAAATGAGGAATATATGCATTCATCGCTAAAAGAAGCATTTACTACAAAATGATTTCACAACATACACAAATGACGAAAACTAATCAGATGGATCTCATCAGGCTGTTGGAACTGAGAAATTGGTGTATAAACACATCTAGTCTTGCGCGGCGTACAACTGGGGAGCCAGCTCGATGAGCCACAAGTAATCGATTCTAGAAACATTACGGACATAACTATGGTTAGTATGGACGAGTTCGTTAAAAATTATACACTCTGGCTTGGCTCGGAACAAGACGGATGAGGGGTGTATTTGCACTATCAGACCACTTAATGTGACCCTGCCAGTAGATACAGTGAATGTCAGATACAAGAACGAATTGATACACTGATTGATGCCAGATAAAACCACACATCTTTACCTGTATGCGCCATCAGGCTGCTTCATAGCTGCTTTAAGGAAAAATGAGGCAGCAAGACATCTGCGGAGGAGAAGCATATCATCTTCACAAGAAGTGACACGAAGACCCATTTGTTCAACATTCCTCAGAATTTGACTGCAACATAAGTAGAAAGCTTAAGATTTTTCACATGCTCAAGGACCCCGGGAAATGAGAAGAAGCAGCAAATACATCATATAACAACAGAAATACGACAACCATGGACAGATTTTCAATCATATATTTACTTGAAGTTGAAGTACATAATGCCCACCTGTGGATATCACGAGCATGTTTTAGAGAGCGGCTGTTGATGAAATTATCCTTGCACCATTTTCTAAGATTCTTTTCAGCCTTTTCTTCACTATTTACCATCCTGTTCTTCTGAAAGAACTCATCAGCAGCATGGTATACATTAAGCAATGTCAAATGATCCCCCTCTGGACTTGCAAAGCTTTTCAATGCATTTCGTGACTGGGGAAAACAGGTTAAATCGTTCAGTGTGTTTTCTATTAATGTCAGATGCCAGATATTGTGTAACACATAAAACAAAGTCAAGGTGACTGCTGAGTTAAAAGATAACACAGGAAAAGAGAAAAGTCAATAACATGGCAACAAGATAAT
The DNA here is from genome assembly GCA_018107945.1 of Datura stramonium. Taxonomy (NCBI): domain Eukaryota; kingdom Viridiplantae; phylum Streptophyta; class Magnoliopsida; order Solanales; family Solanaceae; genus Datura; species Datura stramonium. The sequence continues at coordinate 304,935 of JACEIK010000790.1, forward strand.
ACTTGACAACAGTTCTAAAACTGCATACGAAATTCTTCTACAGCCCATTCTGCATTTCACACAACACGATTCACTTTTAACTTAAAAGTCAGATCTAGAAATTGAAAAAAAATGAAACTAGAACAGTTAAACGACATGAAAATTTTTGCCTACTGCAATTGTTAGGTACACAAAATATTGAGTGTAATTTTTGTAGATTCATGGCCAAAATCAACATTATAAGAGTCAAACCTTCAAAGGAAAATGTCTGGCACGAATTCAAAGCAGGGTTCGAGCTTTAAGCTTTACACTAGACAGACTCATTAAAAGCCTTTAACTGACAAAATCTATATTCGAATGTTGGAGCATGGAACTGAACTTGCTACCAAGAAGATGAAAGATCAAGTGCCTACTTCACTTATATAATTGAATTATCATATGCTAAGCCAAGAAACCAAAGGTGTCTCCTGTTTATTTGTTGGTTGAACAATAAGCTCCACCTGGATGCAATACATGTCACATTCCCTTCGTAATTAAGCCTAATGCATTTTCCGAAGCTGCTGACAGGCTAATAACAACAGGTAGATAAAGATTACGAGGTGAAAGAAATGGAGCGAATTTTTATCCCTTTTCCATGAGGTCTCAAGTGCAAATCCCAACAGAGACAAAGAACATTAGGCGATTTCTTGTCATCTATTTAAGCCTTGATGGACAAAGGTACCCGGTATCTGTTGTGATGATAGGTAGCAAGTATCCCGTGAAATTAGTCAAGGTGAGCGCAAACTGGTCCGAACATCGCGGTTATAAAATTAAAAAAAAAAGGAGAAGAAGAAGAAGAGCGAATGGGTAACAAGGAACAGTATCACAAGTAGTGCCTACATAGAAGAGGCAGACCATAGAGGGATCAATCACAATTTTATTTTCCCAAGGGTATCTGTCGAAAATCCAAATATCAGGCAACAATTTTTGCATGCTGCCATCAATCAGGGATAGACTCTACCACATCAAGTGTCTTAATAAGGGTGTACGAGATGGGTGACCATGAGCAGAAGCCCAGGTAAACAACTGGACCCAACACCTCTCTTCACAACAAAAAGGAAAACAAGGATATTCTTTCTTTTTCTTCTTTTATGATAAGTCAAGAGAACGGAGATATTTTAAGAGTTGACTAAACATATAAAGGAATACAAGATCCAACGAAAATTCAAAGCCTGCAACTCAACAAAGTACTAGATTTTGCTTATCATGACGCTCCCTAAGCTCATGCCAGGCAATATCCTTTTTAATAAGTAATGTGCCTCCTAATCTCATACCAGACAATATGATAATGTGCGACTTTCAAGGCCCAGGAAACTGAGGGGCATAGAAGACCCTAACCAAGACAGCTTACTTATCACTAGACCAACTAAAAAGCTTTTAAATCCAGGCCCATCTGATGGGTAGCCAAAGATCTCCTAACTTTCTCCTTAATGATTATCTGTAAGCTTTCTCAACATGGATGATAGTAGGATATGAGCCTTGGAAACTTCATCATGATCGGGAGATAGAGAGCTGGAGGAATTTATTACCTAATTTATCATGATAATATTGACGAAGGAGGTAGGGGCCATTGCTTGCGGAGGGCCAACATACAACAGTTTGTTATACTAATAAGACTGCTTAAGAGGGAGAACAAGGCAACTCTCACCAGAGCAACGTGGCCAAGTTAACCTCCAGTATAAGTATCTTTTTTTACAAGGATGATGACGCCGGATGGCCTCCACCAAAAGGACCTTTTTTTAAATTAAAAATAGAAGGTTCAGCATAGAATCTTATCTTAACAGCTGGAAGCCTCAAATAAAACAATTTGACACTCATTGGACTTATAGAAAGAAAGAAATTTGCTACAATCCTATGAGCACGTTATCTTTAACTATATCTTGAGCACACAAGATATTCCGGCACAGATGATTGGATGAGCTTTGTAGATAGGAACTCCTTGAGATGTTGTTTTCATGTAGACCTCTTGCACACAAATTCGCAAAAAATCATACTTTAATAAGCTAATTTTTTTCATCAAATAGAAATTTTAAGATAATATTTCAACACAGATAGAAAAGGAAAATGGTGGGGGGCTACCTCTTCCAACTTTTCACGTGGTGCATAGAAAATAGATTCCACTGAAAGCATTGCAACACAGATCAACATTTCTTTCAAGCAGCCGAATTGGCTAGCAACAATGAGAGCCTTAGAATAGACTGGATCAACGGGTAGTCTGGCCATTTGATGTCCAACATCTGACAATTTATTATCTTCTGTTACAGCACCCAACAAGTAGAGAGACCACAGTGAGTTGACTACAGCAGTCCTGTTTAAAGAGAATCGAGGAAGAAATTATAGTCAAGGATGAAAACAATAATTACACAACAACATCCAAGCACTGAATGACTGCATCATCAGTAATGTGATAATGCATGAATCGCAGGTGGTGCAATGTTCTGCTCCATAAAGGAAGGGGCAGGACAAATGTTAGGCTGCTATCCAGTAAATTACAAGCTTTTTTCTTCTTATGAACAGTGGGACACTTGGTGGAGGGGTATTTCATAAGATAGCTGCATAAGAAGCAACGATTTTCCAGCAAATAAGTAGATCTCAGCGTGCAGATAGAAATGGTTTTTATACATAAAACATGGCAAAGTCAAATGAAGTAAAAGAAATATTAGTACCAGACTATAGCCTTGAGCTGCAAAGAAAAGGCATCATATATGCTGATAGCCAAATATACTAGCAAAATGCACTGGAAAACCAGTCTCACTGATTGGGGTAATCACCTGTCTGGTTTTTCAATGAAGTCAAAGTTAATGACATCATCAATGCCTAGAGCCTTGAGCTGTAATACCACATTCGAGAGGTCACATCTCTTAATCTCAGGTAATGTAGAATCTGGAAGTTTCTCAAAGAAACTTTCTTGATACAAACGATAGCATTTCCCAGGTCCATCACGTCCTGCACGTCCACTATAAAAATTCAAGAAATTAGCCCTCGATCTGATATTTAACAGACAATATAGCCAAAAATAGAGGTCTTTATCGATTTCACTCCTGTATATACAAATCCTGCTGCATTGGTTCAACTTCTCAATCACCATCCTCCCATGGATTTTACTTCAGAGGCTGCACCATGAAATTTTTAGGTTCAACTTTGTCTCTTTTTTTATTGCACGCACCTAGATTATTCCACCGGGTACCTCCTACTTCCCACCAATACAAGTACCGGATAACTCTGCCCACCAAATAGTATGCAGAAGGAAAGAATACGCTACTTCTGTTTATAATACGCTAATTCTGTTTATTGTAATTTTAAAATTTTAAGTTTCTATCAGTTACCAGAAAAAGGAAAACAATTCCTCTGCATAAAAAAAAAAAGCTTGCAATTACAGTTTCCTATTTCTTATGTTGATCTCATCAATATTATGTTGGCCCTCTGAAGGATATTTGTACCTAAGTGGGTAGATATAGATCCTGAAAAAAAAATCTTCAAAGCATAAGTACATCCTGGTTACATATCCTTAGCCTATCCCACATGTCAAAAACGAATATGACATGCACGTGAGGCCTTATTGGTATATGCGCTTCCTTGAACAATGCGAAGTAAGAAGGGAAATTATGTTCAAACCACCACCATATTTTATTAAAGCTGGACAAAAAATGCTTCTGAATAAAGTTAGTAGAGGAAAGGAGGTGATTTAGTCAATGTGTATTGAGATTTAAATGCATTTGCAAGCACCTTACCTCCTTTGCAGAGCTTGAGCTTTAGATGTTGTGACAATGATCAATGAATCAACTCCCATCTTAGGATCATATGTTCGTGCTTTCACCAGTCCAGGATCAACAACATACCTAATTCCAGGTATTGTCACCGATGTCTCAGCAATATTTGTTGCCAGTATCACCTAAACACCAAATGAAAGAATTATAATCTGGTTTTACTGGACATTGCTTGCCAACTCAGAGAAAATACCAAATATTCAGCCTTGAAAACTTCATGCTGAGCATACCAGAGAAATTGGATCAAGAACTTGTTAGCATTATTATTTAACACAGCCAGACAATAAAAAATGCACATTCACAACGCTAAGCCCATATTGCAACAAGTACAAGATTACAAGCCAGCACATAACCAAACTTTATTTCCCTAATGATGGAGATAACCAAATGAATGCTTCTTTAGGTCAGGTATTGATTTCATATATTTTTATTGAGTAGATGGAAGTTTATAAAATTAATACACAAACGGATGCACTGGTATAAGCTCAACAAAACAAAGCAAACATCAGAAACACTAACCACTGACCACCCATACGCACCTATCATGGAGAAAAAAATTGACATATATGTTTATCCCCAACTGATCATATATATCCCCTTAATACATGTAACACGTACTCCAATACAAGTGCAAGTATCAGGTACCTCAGCAAGGTACTTGCAGTTTTTGTGGTGTATTTGAAGAATCCACACGAAATACCCACACACCAAAGTGACACCCGTTAGACATAACTGTACAAGTCAAACCATGGCATCTACATGAAATGCAGATGTTTCTAGGACAATGATACTCATATGAACTATGTTTATGTAAAAGTAATGGAAGGAATTCATAAAAGAATCAGTGGAATATCAATTAAAGCATATTAAAGTTTCATGAAGTGGAATGCATGAACCTTCTTTTCTTTCATGAAATGAAGTGTATGAACCTTGTTTTCAAGCATTATTTCATTTCAGTAGTGACAATATTTTGGCAAGTGGCTTATTCCTTTAAAACTACAACTCAATTTTGATTTTTCAGACAGATAGATGCAAGATGATTTCAAAGTTTAGCAACAGAGGATATAACCCACAATTATTATATTATCTTATGAGCAATTCAACGAGGTTCATTTAAGTCATGTTTTACACATAGACCTAAAAGCAACCCCACATTGACAAAAAAAGTAAAATACATCCATCTCAAAATGCAAAAAATAAGATATCCAAAGAAACAAATCAACCTTACGATATCCAGCTGGTGAAGGCATGAAAACCTTCATTTGCTTCTCAGAGGGAAGCGATGAGAATATGGGAAAAGTTAAGAGCTTCCTACTGCATTCAGGTAATTGTCGGAGGCGTTCATGGATAAGCCTCTCAACGGNGCAAGAACGTGGGTTACAGGCAGTTGAGGGGAAGCGATGAGAATATGGGAAAAGTTAAGAGCTTCCTACTGCATTCAGGTAATTGTCGGAGGCGTTCATGGATAAGCCTCTCAACGGATTCAATCTCTTCTTGACCAGTAAGGAATACAAGTACATCACCAGGACCCTCCTCTAGATGTATCTAGCAAAACAAGTTGGAAATAAGTGAACAGAAAATAAGACATTAAACTTAGCTATGGGAAAAGGCGAATGTAGTAACAAATCAAGCTATGAACTGACAAATAAGATACTATGAGAAAGCAGCAACAAAGGCACAAGGCTGCTGTGCCTTTGTGAAAATTTTGATGACACTATCGATCAGTTCAAACTCTAATTTGTGAGGTAACAAGATCAATGTAAAAACCTGAAATATAGTGATCAAAGCTGCATCTATGCAATCTGTCTCGGGCTTATGGGTGTAGAATATATCGACAGGAAACTGCCGTCCCTGCACATGAACAGCTCTTGCACCACCAAAGTACTCTGAGAAAACTCGCGCATCCAAACTGGCTGACATGATGATCAATTTCAATGGGTTGTACTTTTTCGCTTGACATGGCTTCAAAATACCAGTATTCTGATTGTCAATCCTTTCTTCGAAGGTATGCCCGTTATTAGAATTATTAAGATCAGTATTTACCACACCGTTAATAGACTTTGACCTTGCTTTCTGTACATTCTTTAACAAGCCAAGCAATACATCAGTGTGGATAGTTCGCTCGTGCGCCTCATCAACAATAATAACAGAATACTTGGAGAGGTATGGATCCAATAACGCTTCCCTGTAATAGTAACAAGTCATTCACCATTTAAAAGTTGATTTTTCCAGATACAGATTTAGATAATCATAAATAGCTCTATCATGTGATGTGAAGTAAACTCTGTGCGGAACATGAACAATCTCTCCACACATGCACCGTATATGCAACAATTGAGCCCACACACATGGGTATATTACTCTTTTTTTCTTTCTTTCAGGAAAGTGAGACTCACACATGTTATGCATCAAACTTTTTTTTTTCCTTGTTACCTCAGAAGTAATCCATCTGTCATATATTTGATCTTTGTTTCACCAGAAGTCACATCTTCAAATCTAATAGCATATCCAACCTTCTGACCCACGGGAACTCCACATTCCTCAGCAACACGTTTAGCAACAGTGATAGCAGCCACACGTCTAGGTTGAGTTATCCCAATGATACCACCATCACGGCAAAATCCCCCTTTAAAAAGGTACTGAGGTAGTTCTGCAAAGATACAGGCCACAACAGAATAAATCTGAGGAATGTCAAGATGGAAGCTAAACCATGCAACACGTACCTATTTGTATCTAATGAATAATATAAGACACATGTTTTAGAGTGAGGTGTTTTTTTTTTTGGAGAATGGACACATGTTTAAGAGTATTCTGGTGTATTTATTTCTATAGAATGAATAACAATTTTTGTTACTTAGGAAGTTTTAATAGAGAGAGAGAGAGAGAGGAAAATTAGCAAAAGAGAGTATCCAAGAATAATCTCAAAATTCATAGGGCAATACATGTAAATTCATTATCATTATCAGGATGTATAATTAGGACACACTCAAAATATCAAACCAACGAAACAGAGTGAGCTGTCTGACGACAACCCAGCCAATGCTTTCAGGTGCACAACTCAAGCAGTTATGACCAATCACTAATGCTCACTAACCACCACAAGAGTTCCTCAGTTTATGGCTAGACCAAGTTAGTGAGGGTTACTTGGATTTAACTGAAACTTTCTTAAGAGTATGGATTCATCATCCTTCCTGCTGTCAATCCTCACAAATCTCTCATACTCACACACACTCATCAAATAGAAGGTGAGAAACGCCCTAATTCTTCTAACAAGAGTCGAAAACAAAAATAATTAGCAAACATGAAAAAATAGAGGGTTGGATTCAACCTCAGCTTGCAATTGTGGAAAGTAAAAGTTTATAGTGCACAGATGACTTCCTTAACAGAAATCCAGATAGACTGGCTTTCCCAAGACCCAAGAGAGCTATACCTCATTTTAACAGTCACCTCAACTACTCACTACAAAAGAAAAAGACTCTAGGAAATTATTAAGTGTTCCACGCGTACATCATCCATTACATGTTCACCCAAGGATCTTCAAAATTTCACCTGTTCTATAATGCTTGACTTGCACAAACAGATAGAAAGACACCTTTATGTACCTCAGTAAAGACCGAATAACTTCTGTTTTTGAGTCGAGGGTCTATTGTTGTTGTTTGTTTTATAGTTAAGACTGATAAACCACAAATAACCCAACCTACAAGCAAACAGATAAAGAAGAAAGATGAAATATGCTTAAATCTTTTTATCATTTTTACTAAATGAAGGAGTGGAAGGCCTTAGAACTGACACTATGCAATATCATAAATGACCACCGTCATTGAAGTATTACTTAAAAGTACTGCAATGCAAATGATTCTGCTTCAGATGCATGTCAGTCAGTCTAAGAGGACATGTCGCAACGTACTTACGAGTTGTCTTTCCACTTCCAGTTTCTCCAACAATTATCAGAGTGTCATTGTTCCGCACCTCCTCCACGAGTCTCCTTTCAACTAGAGTTAATCAAATAACATGTGTAAGATGAAAATCTACAGAATACAGCAAATCAAAACCCAGAACAAATGAAAAAGAAATAACAGAATAGCATTAAATGAAAAATAATGCAAGCAATGTCTTGTCAAGAAATTACACACAGCATTCATGCCTGTTTGATTACGGTGCATCCACAGAACCCTAGAATACAACAAGTATGTCTCAGTTCCAAACAAGTTGAGAATTAATGATGAATTATCATGAATTGGCAATTTTATATTGGCTGCCAGCCTACCACAACCCGCCTCCTTTTTACAGGGTTAGGACCGGCAATGTGAAGAAGTTCACACAGGCGGAGCAACCACAGCACCCCGGAATTGCTAGATAAAATCGGCTGTAACCACCAGATAACAAATTCCCACAGGCCATACACTACTTGAATCAAAAATGCCAACTCCCAACAAAAAGCTTATTATAAAACAATCAATAAGCTGAAAAACAGCTCACAGTGATATACTCAGAACAGTTGGGGGAAAAAAAGAGCAGACATTAGACTAAAGGGTTCAAATTAATTAATTAAAACAATACCTGCAGCAATTGGTAGATTTTTTCTCTGTTGCTCATACTTTTGCTTCCTGCCAAAAAATTTCATACCAAAAAAATCAAACCTTTGAACATAAAGGCGTGCATATACATAGTTATATACCCACAAAAGGAAGCATTTTTTTAGCTTTCGGGACAGAATCAACAACAGATAAAAGTAAACTAAACAAGGGTATGCTAAAAAGTAGAAACCTGGCAAAAAAGATCAAACCTTTGAACATAATCTTGAGTAATATACATAGTTAAATACCCCCAAAATTCAGCTTATAGATTCTTGGATTTAACCAACAAGGAATAGAAGTAAATTAAACAGATGGGGTATGCTAAAAAGTAAAAAAACCTGGCCAAAAAGTCCCCTTTTGCTTGATGGTACTGAGTGTTTCTTGAAAAATTGTTAGCAGCCATTGACGGCATTGTTTCAAGATCAAGTGCCGCTCTGGGGTTAGACAGGTTAAGCCGCTAAGCCTTGCACTCCAAATATTTTTCTTTTTATATATTATTAATGAAAATTTCAATTTTTTTAAAAAAAAAATGTTAGAGGTCGGATTGAGAGTGCAAATGTAAGTCATTTGCACGTGGTCAAAGCGTTTACCTTGTTTGATAAAAAATATTACAGAAAAATTTAATTTTAAATTTTATCGTTTATTTATTGCTAAATTATTTATAACTAAGATTTTTTGATAATTCATTATTAATATATCACTAAATAGAGATTAGCTATGATTTTACTGTTTAACTTTCAATTGATAATTCAAATTTATTTAATAATAAAATAACTCAAATTATAAAAGAATATTGAGAGTTTCTATTTGTTATAACGAAAAAAATAACAATTCATGAATAACACAAATTTGAAAAATTGAATCTTTT
>JACEIK010000790.1:327588-341167 GCA_018107945.1 Datura stramonium
ATATAATCCTAATACAGATATCAAACACCGAATAAAAAAATTTAAATGGCAAATTTACCCTTTGTACATGGAGTTCAAAGGATAGAGGTTAAAATTGAATTTGGATAGTTGATCATTATTAATTAGCATTAAAGGAAAAAAATTCAAAAGTAGATTTTCTTTGTGTATTTTTTCCTCATATTTGTACTTTTTTTTGTTTCCTTTCGTTTTCAATTTCCTCTCTGAAGAAATCGATCCATTCGTAATTTTTAATCTACTTTCCTCTCTCACCACTTGCTTCCTCCTGCCGGTGCCGACTTGCCGCCGCTTGGGGATTCCTGACGGTGTTCTTCGTCAACCTTCTCCGGGTGATTGATTCACGGTAACTGTTCCAACTCTTCCTACTCCGAAACCGACTTGAATTTCACGAATTTTTGTTTTTCTCTAATTTTTCCTGTTTTTATTTGCTTACTATACAGATGCAAGAGCTTTAGTTTGATTCTTTGTTTCTGATTACTATGGATATGGAATTATATAGTACATTCTTCCTCAGGAAACTTGTATGTAGTCCATAGAAATTCGAAATTGGTGCTTTTAGGCTTTTTTTTTCTATATTCAATTTTAGTAATTGGAGCATTATATAAAATTTTTGTCTAAAAAACACACTTAAGGTATTGAGTTTTTTACTTTTCCTACCTGAACTGTCATTAAATGTTTATCAAAAACACAACTCAACTATTAATTACTCACTTTTCCTAATTGAAATATCACCAACGCACCATTATTTAGGTAGGAAAAGGGAACACCTGATAGTTTAGGTGTGTTCCGATAAACATTTGATATAGTTCGGTTAGAAAACTCGCGTTCCTGATAATTCATATATGAAACTCAAACTCAAAATTTGCTTGATTTCTGATGGATATAACTGAGACTACAATGTAATAGAAAACCAATAAATCTAGTTATTGTAAGCATAAAAAAAGACTAAATTAAACTGAATATGTTGCCAAGCTTTAAATTTTTTTGTCAAAAACTTATTAGGTAAGTGTGCAATTAGAGAGCTATAATATACCATGAGATATCGATGAGAATATCATGGAGCTATAATTGCACTTAGAACCGAGCATGAGAAAGTAGTAGCTTTGTGATAGGTCCCCTTGAATCTCATGTTTTAAGCTTGGGATTAGAGTCATAACTCCACCATCCTTTTGCCTTGGATTCCCTCACTACCAATCCCTTTATAACGTCTAGCGGGATTGAAATCTTGCCTAATTGAGTAATGAATCAAGACTGATAAATGAATAATAGCTGTACAATCTTGTAACATGAAAGGCTCCTTATCAAAAAATTTTTTTGTAACGTGGAAGGCTAAAAGCAATTACTCCCTTTGTTCCATTTTGCGTTGGTCGTTCCGAGGTGCGAAGTGGGAGAGAAGGGATGCCACAATTACGGTTTTGAATAAAACAATAGGTAAATTAACACCTCAGGTCGTGAAAGAATCGTCGTATGCCCCGGAAGATAAATTGTTACGAGCTATACTTGGTATTCAGGTATCTACTTCAAAAGAAACTTGTCTAAAATTACCTATAGGTGGCAGGGGTCGGGTTATTGATGTGAGGTGGATCCATCTTTAGTTTGTTCCAAGAAGGATGATATTATTTATTTTTAGAAACAATTTAGTTTTGAACTTTTCATTTTACGCTTAGTGACACAATTTTATAGCCACAAAAGTGTCTTGACATATTTAAGACAACAAGTTCCAAAAATTTTCCTTTATGTCTTAAACTCTGTGATCAATTTCACGTAAAATGAAATGGAAAGAGTACATAATGGATGAATTAGTTATGAGAAGCTTAGAGCCTTGTTGATCATAGTGCCACCTAACATGCATTCAGTGACCCAACCCAAAAGCTAGCGCATGAGGTGACAAACAACTCATCCCTCTACCGATGTCAATGTGAGACACTTGACCGAACTGCAAAGATGTTCGATTCCTGTGGTGGTGGGAGAAAGCAGATACCCTATCGAGGTGCGCACATGCTGTCCTGGACATCACCATCATAAAAAAATTTAAAAAATCAAGCACCTATAAAGCTTCTTAAAAATGTAATTAAATTAATTTTATTTAAGTGAAATAAATGAAGTACAGATATTGCAAATTAAGTTCAAAAACCAATTTAAAATTTTGATTTAGATGCAAAACTGCAGTCAAGTTTCTAATTCAATTTAAATGACTAGTATTGATCGCTAAATTCTTTGTCCTAAAAAGTAGAAAGTTCATAAATAGTGTTCCCTTAACAATTAATTTTTTTCCAATTATATTTGTTGTTTTTTGAACAATCGAATCAAGGATTCGGAGGAGAATTGGCCATTAAATCTTGTGAAATAATCAAGGTGGAAATTGAAAAGAGAGATACGAACGAAGAGGAATAACCAATCGATGAAAGAACGACAGGGCAGTCAAGAGCCTCACCCAAATAAATACTCCCCAAAATCATAAGGAAGAGAGCGGCCACCAAAAGGTTCCTTTGGAAAAGCTCTCACACACCAATTCATGGATTGAGCCAACCCATTCTTTCTATCTATTCTTTTTATGAGTAAAGAGGTGCCTTGGGCTCTTTTCCAAGGGTAAGAGGTTATTGAGAAGTAGGTAGAGAAGGAAGGAAAGATCCCTTTAAAAGCCGCAAGCAAGCTGCATATCTTTCTTCTCTTTTCAAAGATGGGCTGATGGGACCCTGCTGAGCTTCGTTCCTCGCATCATCTATGAGTGAATAGGACTGATGGAATATCACTTAAAAAAGGTTGCACCAAAAGCCAAAAGCCATGAAACATTCTCAAAAAAAAAAAAAAGAAGCCAAAAGCCATGAAAATGTATTTGATCTTCTGTAAAGCATCCACTTTCTCTTCGAAACATCTTGTGTTCCTTTCTTTCCACATTGTCACCCTCCTGGAATAGAGCCCCAGGTGATGAGGTGTATGCTTTAGCCCCTAGTGCCTTGATACCTACACTTAGGTGCTGGCTAAGCGAAGCGAGCGCACAACCTAACTTCACCTAGCTTCAGAACTTAAGCACGCTTAAATATGAGCCTTTAACACCACTGGTTCCTGCAATCTTTTCATGAACTGTAGGAGAATGCGGTACCTTTTTCAATCTTTCTATGTAAATACCAGTACCTTCTTAGTGCCTTTAATCATCAAAATCTTACTTAGAGAAAACAAAGCATGACACATAGGCTTCAGATATGAAGGAAAATGATCTAAAACTTTTTAGATCATGAGGAAAGATAATTTGTCCACTCCTCTAGGGTCACGATGCAGTTAGACCAAATTATAAGGAACTTGGAGAAGTCAATAGCAGGCAACATTAATACCATTCAATAACTTTATCAAAATAAATAAATAAATAAATAAATAAAAGAACATTAATACTATTTGATAAAGGGGATGAAGTGGTAAGATCTTTAAAAAAGGAGGCATTTGTAATAAAGGATCATGTATATGAGATTCAAAATATAAGTCTTCTATACAAATGGCTATAGAGGTTTAACCACTAAGAAGATTGTTTTGTGGGGAAAGGCTGCAAATGCTAAGTAGTCATAGAAGATCCCTGGTGCACTAAATTGCTTCCTGTACATATGGAGTGGAGCATTGGAAAGATATTTTAAATGTTCTGGGAGGAAATTAAAATAATATATATGTTGAATATGGGGATGGTCTGAAGATAATTTTTTCGCATGATCAATAGTTTGGTCTCACTCGTTTAAGGGAATAGTTGCTAATCCTTCAACTTTACTTTTGTGTTCTGAAGCTAACATAGCACACTGCAAAAAACCATTGTTGGACATGAAAGAAATTGTTAAGGGTGGAAGAGTGAGAGCTTGATTAATCTATTGAGGAAAGTGGGAGGATAAATGGATTGCAAAGCTTCATTCCATCAAGTGGAAAAAGTAATTGTAGAGGTTTTTTTTTCCTGTGAAGGCATGTTCTGGTAGAACAAAGAGACCATGGCATTGCAATTGGTTTGGAAGCACAAAGCTGTTTTCCCCCCAAAGTCTCTAGCGTTAGGTGGAGAGCTAATGAAGCATGCCTCACAAGAGATAGTCATTAGGAAGAAGGGGTTCTGGCTTCTGGTTCACCAGAGATCCTAATCATGTATTGTTACACTGCGGTACCAGTGAACAGTGTACATATTACATGTAACCTTTTGGCTTCATCTTGGTGCATATTTATAAGGCTATACTTTCGAATTGTAAAAGAAAAAGAAAATGTGTTCCTGCATTGTGCGTAGCAAGGAGCTGTGGTATATGTTCCTAAACCTGTTAGGGATCCATTGGACAATATGCATATTTAAGTTGGTTTGGGAGGATGACATAAAATCTATACTATTCCCAGCATCATCTTGTGGATCTTGTGGACGGAGAAAAATCAGAGATGTTTTGATGGCGTATCCATTTCTGCTCATATTGAAGTCGACATGTTTACGGACTCTTGCCTTTTGCTGTAGGTGTAAATATGTTAACAATGTAGATGCTTTAATTGACCTTATTAATTCCTAACATTTTTTAATCAGAGACCTAACCACGTATATTTATTCCGGTACATGCTTACTTTATTCGTTTTTTTGTTGAGAAAGGTAACATTACATGCGTACTTTATTCTTAAAAGGAAAAGCCAATAGTTTGTGCACAGAAGAATTATGATGTAGAGAATAGAGATAAGACATGAATTCTTCAAGTTTTAAAACATTTATGTATTGAATGGAACCTCTGTATATAATTTGATGGTTTCTATAAATAATTTGTGACATTATTACGAATAAAATAACAATATTAATAATTTATTACTTTATTGCTACTGTTCCTTCTAGCTTTTTATGCATTCAAGCTTTTATTCGCATAATGAACTAGTTTCCTAAGTAAAAACAATGTTAATTTTAATTGATCTTCTTTAGAGATTTTTTTCTGTGCACATGTGTTGCATGCACACATATGGACGTGTATATTTTTTGATAAGGACATATATGTACGTACATATGTATAAAATTTAGGTCATGAACCAACATGATTTGAACTTTGTTGCATGTTCTCACAGTGTGCATTGTAGATTTGTGAATATTTAATTATCAAATTTACTGCTTTAGTAAGTTGTCATATTGTGAGCATGTGCTAATGCATGGATCTATACAGAGCAGTGTTTTGATATATACAGAGATCGATGTTACTTTCTTTATCTGCAAGTCTGGCTATAAGTGACTTAATCAACTTAAATTTTTCTGTGTGAATGTTGAGTGGTCTTTTATCTGCGCATTTTATCTGTTGGAGGTTTGAGAAGTATCTTCTGGTGTTTGCAGTTGAAAATAGAATGCAAAGCTAGTACTTTGGATGACTTCAACATGCAAATGGAGCAACGGGTTTCTTTAGAGTGCGACACATGCCTCCATCCTGAGACTTTTATGTGCAAGGATGGGGTTTCTGGTGTAACACAACATCCTGCAGTAGCACTGCCGGTGATACCCTCAAAAGATGATCCTGCTTCACAGCAGTCTTTGCTGACACATGATCATGCGGTGACACAGCTGGTACCATCCTCCCAAGACCAGCTTATGCTACAGAAGCCAGGTACATCATCGAAATATTTGCTTTATCTTTGCTGTCTTACACTTAATGGTTCTCTAATTGTGGAAGGTTAACTTGTCGTTTTTGCTGCTGGGATATTAATTACTAATGCAGCCAAACGACCGACACGTCAATGGGCTGCATGGACACGTCAGGAGGAAGAAAGCTTTTTCTCTGCATTGCGACAAGTTGGCAAGGTAATTTCACTGTTTTGGTGTATACATAGGCATATAGATGGCTTCCTCTTTTGTTTTGTTTTTCTCATGGGATCAATAATTACTGTGTCTGTGCCACTTTCTTTTTCAGAATTTTGAGAAAATTACTAGTCGTGTGCAGAGTAAAAACAAAGATCAGGTGATATATGGTGACATTTATTTATTTAATTAGCCACTTATCTTTTCTTCTATGATTTTTGCTTCACTTATCTTTTCCTTTTTTTTAAACACTTCTATTCCTTTGATTTGGCAGGTCAGACATTATTATTATCGTCTTGTGAGGCGTATGAACAAGTTGTTGGATCCAGAACTTTGTCTTGATGCCAAAAATTCCAAGGATACAAATGCTGCAATGCTGCGATGGTATGTGGGAGCCATTACCCAGTCATTCATCTCTCTCCTGGTTGTTTCAAACTGATGAAACTATTGCCGGAATATTTTTGTGCCATTTCGTTAGCAGCACGATCCTCTTTTGGTCCATTTTTTGTGACATAGAACTGTAGAAGCATGCTATGCATTAAATATAAGGATGGTGTTGTGTAAGAAATGAAGTTATGGGATCAATGCTATCCTTTTTTAAGCTTTTAAAATATAGTATTATTGCTGTGATAATTATGCGTTAGAGGCATGCTACACTTGTACTTCTTTCCCATGGTGAAGTAAACCAGCAATATGTCCTATTTGCTGGTTTGGAGAAGTAAACCACTGACTTTGTCCTATTTGACAGCAAACTCTATTATGTAAACTTGGAGCAAAATGTAGTTTACTTCTGACACTTGTACATGTTAAATAGCTACTTTTAGTGATATAGCTATCTTTGGCTTTGTCTGTAGGTGGTCTTTACTGGAAAAGTATAGCTGTAAAGCTTCAAAGCTTCATTTGAAACCACGGAGATTTAAAATATTTATTGAAACTTTGGTCAGTCAAGAGCATCAACTTTTTTTCCTTTATAACGCTCCATGTTTCAGCATGATTTATTTTATTCTTAGCTGGACTGAACAACATTATATCTTGTCATAAAGGAGAGCCAGCTGTTGAAAGACCGGAAAAAGAATGTAAGAAGGCGTCCTTCTCAAGGAGAAAGTAGTTCTACAGCTGCTGGATCTCCTTCAAGTCATGGCAGAGTGTCAACTAATGATAGTCGGACAGTTAAAGTGGTTCTTCTTGACAACCAGGACGTACAAAAATTTGGATCTGGAAAAGGCTCTTCTCTAAAACGCCATGTCACTATGGGTATAAATAGAAGCAACGCAAAAGTAGACTCTTCTGTGAAAAATGCTAGACATCGCCGGAAGATAGGTTTGTTATTTATAAAGCTCATGAATGAATTGCATTTGTTGCTTCTTTTGCTTTTATGCTTGCCCTGCATCTTTTTGCAAAGCATATGTTAGAGATATACATTGCTTCATATTGGATATAATAGGGTATAAGTGGTTTATAAAGGTCTTAGGCTACTCCTCCCATTCTGTATGTTTTTAGTTGGTTGCTCAGAGTTTCTTACATATGCTAAGAATTATTCTTGGTGTGGACTTCTATATAATTATGAGTATAGGTGTTTACTTTTACATGGGAATATTTGTTTTGTCCTTCTTACGCTACTTCCAGATGTCATCACAAAAATATCTGTCCGCGTTGCACGTGTCATTGCCATGACAAACCAAACATTGTCTTCCTCTCACCCTCCATACCTTACCTGACATTGTTCAGAGGAGTGTTAATTGTGATATTCCTATTACTGATATAGTCTGCCTACTGCTTTGGCTTTTTCCTTTTGGTGTTCAAAGTTGTCTCTAAGCTCAACTCGCGATTGTATTGTCTCTGGGTGGCAGGTTCTGCATCAACAGCTGCATATAGAAGGTGGGAGAAGGCTGCAATTGCTGGAGTTTCATTGGTAGCTGATGCTGCCGAGCATTTGGAACGGGCAACTATTGATAAAGATGTCGGACTACAGAATTCACAGGGTGAGTAGTTAGTTGAAGCTTTGTTGTTTCCATTGAGGGTTGTTGATTCCGTCAAATGCGTATAACTTCTAGCCATCCTTTATATGAATGACTTGCAGGTATAAATGGTTTCGAACATGTTGGCAAAGATGTGCATTCCTTGCCGACTTTATCACAAAATCTGTTAAAGGAGCCCAATTTACAGAGTTGTATGAAACTTAAGCTCCAGCTGTTTCCTGTTGATGAAGGAACTAGAAGAGCCCTGGAAATGGTAGGTTAAGTAAATTCTTCGCTTTTCTGTGATTTACTGGTTACAACATTTGATGTAAAATTTATTTGCTGTCACTTCTCTTTTCCTTTCTGTGTCAGGATAATCATAACCCATACTTGGAACTCACTCTAAGTAATCGAAAAAAGATGTCATCCGTTTTGGAACATCTCAATCGTAAATGGGGAAGTTCGAGTGTAGCAACTGGAGAACTGGTGCTTTTCCCTTACCATGTACAGATGGAAAACCTGGTGCAATCCCTGAGATGGACCAAAGATACTGCACAAAGTGCGGCAGATGTGCATAATCTGATTGGAAGCCCTCCAGTTTTCCGTCTCAGGTCTGTGTTTTACGTTTTCTTTCTGTACCTTCAGAAGTTATCTCTGCAATAATTGTGGGACTGATTTATTTTTCCTTCTTTTAGATATGGTTGGTTTCCAAATGCTGAGCTTGGAATGTCTCAAGAACCATTGTCATCTACCATTCCATTTATGCAAAATACTAACACTAACATAACAAAAGAAAAGAATGCGGAAATACTAGCATCATCCCATGGTAAACTTGTACGATTTTCTGAAGAACCACTAGCTTCTAACCCAAGAATGACTGTGACATCCTCCTCAATCAAGCTGTCTGGTGAGTCAAACTTGCAAGCTAGCATGGGTCTGAATACCTACACTTTTGATCGTGATGGAACTCTGCCATTGCATAGAAGGGAAAACGGGGATGCAACCACAGTGGAACAAGCTGAGATGGTATTTTTTTTCTTTAGTTTCATTCTCATTATCATTCTGGCTTGATTTGCTTTATAGAAACTCAGGGGACTGGCAATTCAATTGAACTCCTGTTGGCTCTTTTACTTTCAGCTTATCCTTGTGTTTGCTTTTATTGTATACATTTTCATGTGATGAATAAAGTCGTAGCACACATTTTTGTAGCTTACTGAGTCATCCTATTACATGATGAACTTAAGCAAACTTGGTTTGACCTTTTCACGGGCTATTTCTATTCTTCTAGTATGCGGATTTTGCTCTAGGTGAGATATGTTGAAGACCACCTTATCTTGATGATGTAATAGCTTATTAAGGAAACAATTTTAGGTGCAAATTTTTAACAAGATGGTTAGCATTGGGTTTTGGTCTGAGGTAGGAATCAAAGTAAAATCTGCTGGTAAAGCATGTCAAAGGGGATAAGGACTTCCATAGAAAGAAACTGACTAGTTGAAGTTGCATCCCAGGACAAATCATTTTTAAAGGAGGGCACTGATCATGAAAACGTGTTGATATGAATCAGGGAGTGAATTATTGACAAAGTTGGCTCAATTGGAAAACCTGCTTACTTTAACCTTACTGCGCATGAGAGAGTGATTGAGGCGATCTAGTGATTTAAGTATTATCCCCAATATAGACTGGGCCGATCCTCTGCCACTTTCTCGAGAAGTTTGTTCCGTGAAAAATATTTATGAGTTAATTTTTTACAGTCTAATTTTATTGGAAGATTGTCCAAAGGCTAAAAGCCTGAGTAGTTGATCTGATATCTCTAAAATGATCAGTAAAATCCTGATTGTAAAATTATCCACATGTAGAAGGAACAAAATTAGACAATAAAAAATGTCCCCTTTAGATCAGCTATTAAAGAAGTGAATACTCAGTACCCGATAAGGAAACTCATGAAATATTGTAATACATTTTATACTTGGCACTTGTTTGTCTGACAGGTAAATAAAGCTATCCGTTTCCCATTCAGGCCAATAGAATGATTGTATAAAAATGCTTTTACTTGCTGGGAAGACATTGAAGTTTTATCATCTGATGTTCAAATTGAAACAAATGGGTTTTGAGGTTCTCCCTGTTTTATTCTTTTTTTCGTGTGTGTGTTAAGGGGAGTAGTTTTTGCTTTAAAAGAATGTTGGATTGCATATCAATGAATAAGTTGCGAGTTGCTCATTATTCTATTCCTGAATATTTACTTACTTCCTATTAGCATGATATGCAGGGAAACAAGGCCTGTGTTTTGTCAGTCGGGGATTGGGAAGATAGCCTTACCAACATAAGTGTTGGAGATCTTCTCTTTGATGCACCTGATGGTGAGGAAACAGACTGCATTGACTCAGCTTTGCCTGGAAGCTCTCATTTTCTCCCACAGATGCCATTAAGCTGCGACTCGTTTGATGCAGCGATTGCTGCTCATATATATAAACATCAAATCAAAGCTGATTCTCAGATGGCTCTTCCACCTCAAGCATCTTCCATTTGGAATGCTGAAGATACATGTGATGCTTTTGCATTTAAGAAAAATGTTTCTTTCAGTGACAAAGTGCAGCATTTATCCAGCAATGTTGGTCCAGAGAATTCCCAGCAGATTGCTCAGTCATCTTCCCTGGTATTGGATGCAGGAATCAAGGTTTATATCGAAGAGAATCTTATCAAGTATCACTTTCTGCTAGTTAGAGATGGAGCTGCTATACATCATTTTTATTTTCTTTTGCAGGATTTGCCTGGGAACATGGAATCATTTACTGGTGAACCTGCTCATGAAGACCCAGTGAATGAATGTCAATCCGATGCACAAGCTTTGGGTGGTTCTGCAAAGGATCTTAATGGGCTCTCTGACATATATTGGGTAAATGATTTCTTACTTGTCCTGCTTATACTTCTGAATGGAGGTGTTTAGGATAATTAACATCCGCCTTTCTGCTATTAGTGGTGCTTGCATCACTTATATCTACAACCATCTAGTATGTTGGCTTTGAGGTATGTATGTACCTAATTCCTCTTTTTCAACTCTGCAGACAGAGTCTTTAGGACCGCTAGAATTGGACGCACCTTCATGTAGATATCATAATGAAGACATAACTCTGAGCGATAGTCTTGGTGGCTTGAACCGCTTCATAGCTAGCAGTATGGATGCATTTCAAAACTGCTCGTTCTTTGGATTGGACAAGAAAGAGCCTGGATCTACTGTTGAAGCTGTAGAGACTTCAGATTTAAAGATCGGTGCTAAAGTCTAAGCTTCTCGACTGTGGAACTTGGAGTAAACGCGGTTTATTTGTTAAAACTTAGTTCAGCTAACTTATAGGGGTGTCACAACAATATCAAGTCCAGAACCTCCTGCATGCGCGCAAGTAAGCATGGCTCTTGAAGGGTTGAAACGGGACAAACGTTTCTTTAATGTACAAAATATAACTCTCGAGTATATTTCAGGCGTCTCTGGATGTGTACATTATGTAGAATTTATGTGCAGCAGGTGAAAAATGCCAAATCATTTCGTTTTTGCAGTACTGATGGATCTTGGGGATTCTTGAATTTTGGCAAAGACAAGATTGATACTGATATCGGATAATTGACAACAAAAAGAATGTGGTTATTATAAATGGACATGGGAAATTGTCAATGCTTGCATTAGGGTAAACTGTTTTTCTGTTGTTTTTCTACTCTTTGCTAGTTATTTTACAAAAAAAGTTTTGGTAAAATACTCCCATCCTATTGTAAATATAATGTGTAGAAACCATATATTCTGCTGTCACTTTTTGTTTCACAGAAACAATATTGCAGCAATTGGCTCGTCACACAGAGCCTTATGGCCCATGGCTCAATCTTACCTTTAGCCATTTGACCCGGGGATTTACAAAAATGGTCTTGGAGGTGGTTGATTTTGAATTTTTCGCTTTGCTTACTCATAAGTAAAATTTCATGTTCTAACAAGTTTTGATTTGACATTGAAACCGCTCATGAAGCAGGTGGAGGTTAAAAATTTAAGATCACTCATTTTGAAGGTCATCGATAATTGATTGTAGTTTCATGCATTTGACCAGAGGCACATGGAGCATCGGGTCAATTGTACCTAACACTTTCGAATTTTAGTACAATAACAAATAATAAAAATGTTACTTGGTGTAATATTAGAAGTAAAATTTGAAAAAGAGAATGTGTATGCATATTTTACTCGTATCTTCTGAAGGTTTAGAATTTGTTTTTGACATAATATTAATAACAAGTTTGAAAAAGGAGATATACTTTGAAATATCACTTAAAGATTTTTCAACTTTCTTCTACCTTTTCGTAGACCGATTCGTGGGCCCCACTAGACTTAGAAAACAATTTAAAAAGAGAAAGGAAAAAAAATAAAAGAAAAGGAGAAAAATCTAATTCTGTTTGTTTCATATATTCAATAAATTCAAGGAGGAAATTTATAACATGTCTTGCAATTTTCTCATTTTAAAAATAATTTGGTTTAATAATGGAATATGACTTTAATTTGGAATATCCATTTAGCAAGATAGGGTTAGTAAGAAACCTACAAAAATTGTAAAGACAATTTAAGTTGCTCTCCATCCAAACTCTTATAATGACAAGTTGGATGTAAGTGTAATGAGTGATGGGAAAGAGAAGAGAAGGCAAACATGAAATTTTAACATGAAAAAGAGTCTTATGTATTGTAAAAATCTATTATTATGAGGTTATTAACAAAGGTGGTAAAGTTAGTTCATGAAAATTTGATTAGTTCAACTCATTCAACTTATGACGGGTTATTGATTCGTTCAACTCATTCAAGTTTGGACATGTTATTGATTTGTTCGTTATTTATTTGAAAAATTTTGACCTATCCAATTCAGCTAATTTAAATATAGATTGATATGTATTTCAAATTAATTCATAAAAAATCTTGTCAAACTACTTTTAAAAAGATTATTTTTGTTTGATATGTGGCATACGACCATCTTAAAGAGATTTTTTTAATTAGGTTATTAAACAAATTATAAGAAAATAATATTTTTAATAAAAATTGGGTGAATTTGATTATGACTCATTTCTTAACCTATTTTAGTCCAAATAATTTTGAGTGAGTCAATTTATTAATGCAACTCATTCAGTCAATCTAAATTCAGCACAATCTGCTCATTTGACAATCCTTGGAGTCGTTTGATTGCTGGTTAAAGAGGAGTTATTCATGTATTAAACTAAACATAACTTTATACATTATTTATATTTAAAAAAAAATAAAAAAATCTCCACACAGAATCTAACATAAGTTACATGACATAATATTTTTTCTCTTTCCACATAAAATATAAAATATAGCATTGCTTAGATGATGTTCGATTCATGTTTTTTTTTTTTACATAACTGGTATATGAATAGCTACATCTTGCATAATTAATTCATTATTAAAAACTAGTTCCTACTTGTTTTTTGCCATAACGCCCCTTCTGGGCCAAGTTGGAAAAAGAATACCTAATTCTTACACGGATGAGACTGATCAAACCTGATTAGACGAAGACCGGCCCATTTGTTTCACAGTACTGCCATTGTCACAAAGCACGACCTTGTAGTCAACTTCTGTTCCGCTTGTTGAGAGATTCATCTGAATTTTATTAATACCTATATAATTCTACCTAACAACCGAACGATTCAATAATCAAATCTTGAATAAGAAAAATATGAATTTTGATAATGTGCATGATATTTTTTTATACTTCAATAAATTTAATATTGAGCCGGCAGGGATCAATTTTAATTTAATATTCTACTATAGAAAGTTACATTTAATTGTCTTATTACA
>JACEIK010000791.1:5632-19466 GCA_018107945.1 Datura stramonium
CTGTAACACAGTTTTTGGCGGACCATTCAATCTTGTGAAGACACCCAACAATTCTCTGCTTTCTTGTTTTCATCGACAGCAACTTCACCCCCCTTCAAATCTACCCCACACCCACCTCGTCTTTCATTCCCATTTCTCTGCTTCCCCATCTCTTTCTCTCTGTCAAAGTAATAGGTACCACACTAAAGCTAATTACAGTTCTAATTGCTTGTTTTCGTCATTTTCTTGTTTTGCATTGTTTTAATTCTTTGTGGGTCTTGCATCAATGTTGTAAAGATTTGTTCTTTTTTCTTGCCCACCTCGTTTTTGTACCCCATGTCTGCTTCTTCCATTTCTAGCTCCCCTTCTTTCTCTCTGTCAAAGTAATAGGTTACAGTTCTAATTGCTTGGTTTCTTCATTTTCTTGTTGAGCATTGTTTTTATTCTTTGTGGGTCCTGAATCAATGTTAAAAAGATTTGTTCTTTTCACAGTTATTGGCAGGAATATAAAGGAATTGGATTACATTGATTAGGAAATGGACTCCGCAGCCATGACTAGCGTTTGTGGCAAATCTGCTCTTTGCTCTACTCCAGTAAGACCATTTCTATATATAATTTGTGTTATTCCCTTTGGTCCATTTCCGTTTATATGAAACAAATCCTTTTTGGTTCACTCTAGAATGTCACTTTTTCCTGGTTTACAATCTCTTTAATCTTAATGATATGCTCTTATGGGAATTGACATGACAGATTGAATACCACTAGATACTGAAAATACTTTTGGTATTTAATAATTTCTAACATAAATTGAGTTTATGTGTTAAAGGTGTTCCTTTTTTTCTTAAAACTACTTGAAACATCATCATATAAAAAGAGAGGTAGGGACTTATATTCTTTTCACCTTGTTTGGAGTCTGCTATGTCAGCACATTGTCTATTTCTTTCTGTATGTACGTGTTCTTTCATAAGCTCACTTCTTTGCTCCTTTCTACTTTGGATTCTTTCAAATGCTTGTCATGGTTTGCACTAAGCTACGTAATATTTGGCTGCATGTTTACAATAGGGTTTATTTTTGGGGCGAGCGAGTGGTATTAGGAGCTCGCAGTGTAGCTTTATAGCAGGAAATAGGATAAACTTTCCGCGGCAGACAGCTCAAGCATACAAAGTTAGTACTAAGTCTAGCAAACGTGGTGGTGCTCTTGCTACAACATGTCGCACCGAGAAGATTCTGGTGGCAAATAGAGGAGAGATTGCTGTTCGTGTGATTCGAACTGCCCATGAGATGGGAATTCCTTGTGTTGCGGTTTATTCGACCATAGACAAAGATGCCTTACATGTGAAGCTAGCTGATGAATCTGTTTGCATTGGAGAAGCACCTAGCAATCAATCGTAAGTTATTATGAGCTTGTTGTTCCTATTGGACAGAACTAAGTTAAAAATTCTTTGCATTTTCTTATCTTTGTTTGATCTTCATTTCATAGTTTCATCTCCAAGAATTATGACATTTACATCTCCATTTACCGTGTATAGGTATTTAGTGATACCAAATGTTTTGTCGGCTGCTATCAGTCTCGGATGTACAATGTTGCATCCTGGATATGGTTTCCTTTCCGAGAATGCAGTTTTTGTTGAGATGTGCAGAGAACATGGAATCAACTTTATTGGGCCGAATGTAAGTTCTTACACGCATGTCATTATCTTCTTACCTATATCAAACCTGTAGGCATTGGTATTTTTCCATGGTATCCGCATTGTATACAGTAGGTACTAACAAAAAGGGAGCACAAAGGTCCCCCCTGCAGAAATATGCTGAGTTTGATCACCATTAACTGAAATATCAAGTGTTATTCTATCCTTTTACTTTTAATCAATTCATATTTAGATATTAAAGCCCATCAATCAAGACATTAAACTTAAAAAGTATTTATTTAGTATTGGTGTATAGTAATTCCTATGCAGCGGCTCTTGATCACTGCTATACCAATTTCTTTTTTTGATGAAGTAAGAATATTATCTACAAAAAGGTGTTAACTAGCCCGTATAGAAAAAGTATATCATAAAGTAGAAAATCTTACACAAATACATGATTTTCTACGAAAGCCACCCAATCATTTATGCAAAAAATAACCTCATGGGTGCACCAAAAGGACTGCTATACCAAGTATAGTAGTACGTTGAAATGTTAATATGTTTTATCAATCTGTGTTTGGTTTGAAGAAATTCACCTGACCCCCATGCATTTGTATATATAAAAGGGGAGCTTCTAAGAATTATCTGGTGTTTTTGTGGCAAATTATATTCCACCTTGGTGCTATTTGCGGATTTTTTACTTTTTGGGAAGGAGAAGACTGTAGGACCTTGTATTTCACTTCAAGTCTAGTGGGTGTATATTGATGTACTTCTTGCTCTAGTATTTTTCCATTAGGTTGTAAACTTTTGCAATGACAGAAAGCTTCCAGAACTTATGCCCACTTGTGCACCAATTAGCCTCTTCTGAAGAATCATTCTAATATGTATCTTTTTGTTCAGAATCTACTATTTAATTAAACTATCTCCTTTTTGGGGAAGAAATAAAGTAAGGAGCCTGCAAATATTGGCAATTTGAATTGCTAATAGGCTGGTCAAATATTTGGTCAAAGAGAAGAAAATACTGGGATAAATTGAATTTTTCAGCCATGAGAATTTCAAATAGAGTTCTGTGGAATATGACCCAGATAGCTGGTTGTATTATGCTCAATAAGATCTTTTGAATAGGTATATTTACATCTCTTATAACTAAACTGGTAGTTCTTTGATAATAAGATATTTATTTCAGTACAATCTGAATGTTTTATTTCAATAATCTGGCACTCCCAGGGTACTCCCTCCGTATCAATTTGTTTGTCTTACTTTTCTTTTTAGCTTGTTTCGAAAAGAATGCTTCTTTCCTTTTTTGGCAACTCTTTAATTTCAACTTCCCACATGGCATATTTAAAACCACAAGATTAAAGGACATTTTTGTAGATTCTACATATCTTTAGTTTAAGACCACAAGATTCAAAAATATTCTTTTCTTTCTTAAACTCCGTGTCAAGTCAAAAACCAGGAAAACAAATTGAAACGGAAGGAGTAAGAAAGAAGCATCAGTTTTTCTATGGAGATTAGTGACTCATAGATAGAAGTCTTTATTCTTGTTTCTTTTCTATGGAGTCATACACATACACAACAATGTTTTTTCCTTCCCTTTGTTCAACAGAAACATATGCACCCTTCGCCTCAGAATGTGTTCTGCTATATTTTGATTAATGGCCACATAAACTAAAAGAATTAGCTACATCCTCTGTCTTTTAGCAATAGCTTTCTCTGGCTTTTAAGTAAAAGCTTATTTTTATGAAATCCACTTCAAACCCTGTCCACCAAAAAAGAAAAGCTGTAAAGGACAATGTTGTGCATTTTACTTAACCTAGGTCCTAGAGAGTCATAATAAACATGGTTACTTGTCCCAATGGAATGACCTAGTGGATGAGACATGGGAGTAACAACGTGGAGATCCCTGGTTTGAATTCTAATAGCAACACTTGGTGTGAGCCTGTTCGCTCCAGCCTTGCTAGACAGGATTACCTTGGGAATCTGTGATTGTGGGCTGAACAGGGTGCCCCGTGGATTAGTTGAGGTGCGCAAGCTGGTCTCAACACCACAAATATAAAAAAGCACATATGGTTTCTCAAAATATGAGGAAATGTAGAAACATCATTTAAAAAGATTTGTCTTAAAATTGCAGCCAGACAGTATAAGAGTCATGGGTGACAAATCCACTGCCAGAGATACAATGAAGAATGCTGGTGTTCCAACTGTGCCAGGAAGTGATGGACTATTACAGGTATCACTGTGTCATGCCATAATTGTTTGAGTCATTTCCTATCATTTGGACATCCACATGCACGTTTGCATTTTTATATTTGTTTGTACAAATGTTTCTGTTTTGTGGTTACTTATCAATAACTAGATAATCCCCATTGTAGAGCACTGAAGAAGGTGTAAGGCTTGCCGAGGAAATTGGTTATCCAGTGATGATTAAGGTAACTTTTCTCAAAACTGAAGTATCTTGAAGCCTTGAACTATCACCTGCTCTGTGCTGTGTGGTATCTTATCTATATCCCTTTTACTCTAGTGACTATCTCAATATATGTGAAAGACCTGGCTTCAGTATTTTACGCATTTGGAGACTGATTGGCTGTTGGATCTGCGCGCTTTTGTTAGACTTGTCTCTTCGTTGCTTATAGTGACTATCATATAGACTTATGTGAAAACATTTCAGTCTTCAGCACTTTCCTGCATTAAGAGACTGATTGTCTAGTTTTATCTACACTTGTCATCCTTATCTCATGCATAGTTTTGCTGCTTTTAGCTACCGAAGTAGTATATGACATGAAACTTCTTTCTTGCATTCTATTTCTGGTGAATGTTCTCTTCTAACAATGAGAGGGCACTTCATGCAGTAGACTGTTCTTAAATGATAATTACAAATAAAGGATCAAGTCATTAACTTGTACACTTAGTTGAGCATTTGTATAATGATTACCAGCTAAGCTTGCATGTTTTCTGAGTAGTAAGAGGTCTAGTATGGGGGATAGCTTAAAATTAGTCATATTCATGCTAACTCACCAGTTTTATTTGTGGAACTTCACTGTGTAAGCAGTTAATCTATGAAATGGAGCAATATTAAGCATTAAGTCTGATGAAGGCAAAGTTTTAAGGTTAAAAGCAATTAAAATCAGTTATAATGTCCAAAACAGAAAATAACATATTGAACAAAAAACCACATTCATGTTAATGATCAAAAGAAAAAACCACATTCATGTTTCCTCATTTCGCTCCCTCCTTTTCTTCCACTACACCTTTTTGTCTTTCTTCTTCCTTTCTTTAATCCTCTAGCAGCGCAAGCTGC
This sequence comes from Datura stramonium, assembly GCA_018107945.1. NCBI lineage: Eukaryota > Viridiplantae > Streptophyta > Magnoliopsida > Solanales > Solanaceae > Datura > Datura stramonium. The sequence goes on from JACEIK010000791.1 coordinate 10,538, forward strand.
TAATGCATCGGTTTTCTCCCTTTATTCTCTCTTTTCTCTTCGTTGCTGTTAATATTTTTCCTTCAAGACGTCCTTCTTTCTTCTTCGTTCCTTCCCTTAACGAATAGGAATGTTTCATTCAAAAGCAATTTTCTCAGAGTTTAACTTTGGTTGTGATCATTATTTTTCATTTAATGCATCATAGATCCTTGTCGAGGGCAATCAACAAAACATCTATGTTTTTCCTTGTTCTTATTCACTTTCCTAAAGTACTATGTCCTAGAACATATGAAAGAGAACACCAATCCAAAATCTTAGGGCCATGATTGGAGCAGCGTAAGACTTTTATAAACCCCTTTTAGGATGCCCTTATATAGTTGGCGTGGAAGGCATTCCAGATAACTAATATCATCGCCTACCTTACATGTAACCTGGTATGGTTCACAATTAGAGATAAAGACTTCTTTTTTCATTTAATCTTCTTTTCGGGCTCAACTTTTTGGAAGCTTCAACTTGCTCAATATATTGAGAACCAGAAAAAGAGTGGGCTCAATAGGCTAATATGCTAAGAATGTGCTGGAGTAAATTTAGTGGCTTGTAGTCTGATTTGTGATGGAGAAGCTCAGAGCGACTTGATGATGACTTGAGAGAAAGAAGCGTAATGGCTGGTCAGCTGTACGTCGAACAATTCGTTTGCAGGCACACACTGAACGCCACTGAAGAGACAAGGTAGAAAAACTATGCAATTAGGTTTAGATTGGAGTGAAAATGTAGTATGAACAAAAGAAAAGGTAGTATGAATAGACTTTGGTAAGTCTGACTTTGATATTATTGGAAAAAATGTCAGCATCCAATCCAAAACCTTAAGGCAATGAATGGTGTATTCAGGATCTTTATGCATAGAAAGAGGCCAATAAGCTACACTATTGACAGGAACAATTGTCATAACTTGACACAAGGGAACCCTCCATTTACTTTGCTCATTTTGAAAATTTTACTGGACTGCTTCACTATTTGATGTTATATTTTAATCCAGCATTTCTTTAGTACGAAAAGTTACATAGTTGAATATCGGTACTGTGGTACAATGAAAATAAATCTGCTGCTATATCTGGTTCTTATCTGCCTGCTATGCTTTAATATTGTAATGCTTAATTTCGGACAAGAATATAACAATGGGAAACAAATGAAAGGATTCACAATTAAGGGAACTATTGGCTTGAGATAAAGTGATACGAGTTGTTGAGCATCTGAAAAGTTGTCACTGAACTTGTGAAGCTTTTATTGTTTTGAAGGCAACAGCTGGTGGTGGTGGGCGTGGAATGCGTCTTGCTAAAGAACCTGATGAGTTTGTAAAATTATTACAGGTACTTATCTTTGCATCATATGTCAATCTTTAAGTCTCAAAAAAAACATGGTAAGTGAAGATTAGTTCTCTTTCTTTTGACTTCTCACTGTACCAAGACTTCTTTAATCTCTGAAGATTCATCCAATGAGATTTTTGGAATTTTTTTATGGATGAAAGTTATATCTGCTGTACTTTGTTGCCAACGAAGCTTATGTGTACCAAAAAGAAAAAAAGATGAAACTGATGTGGCTGTTGCACATCCTCTTTAGCCTCTTCCTGCACTTGCTATGTTCAGATATTATTATTAGTATTCCATGAGCATTTGATAATCTCTCATATCAGCTGTGCATTCTTTACTTCCATATTATGCCCATGCATGTGAATGGAAACTCTTCTTACATAAGCTGTGATTTGCACCATAGTTCTTCCATGATTGTTTTTAATCAATCTTTTTTTATGGACGATACATAATCTAGCAGATCCACAAAACTTATCCTGAAGCATAATGGCCTTAAGCTAGAGTTGTGAATTTATCTCTAAACTTGGTCTTTTTCAACTTTCAGCAAGCTAAGAGTGAAGCAGCAGCAGCGTTTGGAAATGATGGTGTTTATCTGGAGAAGTACATCCAAAATCCTAGGCACATTGAATTTCAGGTATTGTTGCTCATATTTCATTAACCAAAAGAATCTTCTAACTCTGGAGAAAAAGAATTGACGCTACAGAGATCAAATTTTTATGTGAGTTATTGGAAAGAACTGGAATACATTTACTAGTACTTAAGGTAATGAAGGAAGATACAAGAGTAACACATGACTATGATTCTTGTAGTAAAGCTTTATCATGGTTCCTTGGGAAGAGAAAGAAAGACTGTTCCATTAACAATCTGTTTGGACATATCACGGTTTTATGTATTAGATATTAAAAGAGCAAATTGGTTTGTAGAAGAGGGAAATGGAGGCAACAAACATGTTCTGGTTCTTGATCCCTTTCTACTTGTCTTCTTTTACTTTCAGCTAGCCTGAGATCCTTCTTTTTCTGTTTTATCTGTAATTCAACATATCTTTATATGAGTTTGCTGTTTAGTCAATTTGGTGAGGAGCTCGGTTGCATCTTTTGCTGTTGGCATCCACAAGTGATAATCATTAATTAGATGACCATTAGAGTGCACTTTTCTTTCTAAAGTATGATCTTTAATCTCTCATGCAGAAAATTATATAATCTTGGTCTACTGCTTCAATGTATTGTATCTACTTTATCTTATAGGTGGTATCGTTGTTAGTTTTACCATATGGACATTGTATATACAGTTAATATGCTGGTTGAGAACTATATTTTGGTGTGGGCTCTCTTGTTTTGGTATACGGCTTGTGTACGGGATTTTCCCAATTGTTAGTAAAATTATTTACCTTATCAAGAAAAACAAAGAAATGCTGATTTACAGTGTCGTGCTATATGCAGGTTTTGGCGGACAAGTATGGTAATGTTGTACACTTTGGAGAGCGTGATTGCAGTATTCAGGTAGGTACAATGTTAAAGAAATTTCTATTTCTGATCTTTTGCATTTATTGTGATTTGCATCATCAAAAAGCTCTTCCGTATTATACATTCTGTTAGTAATTCGTGATGCTTCATTTGTCAAAGATGGTAGGTCGAATGGTCAGACATTCCTGTTTTAATTCATTGATTATGCTTAAGGAATTCAATACTAAACAATGTTAGTAAGTATTCTAGTCAGGTCAAGTGGCATAAAATGGCTCACTGACAAACTAAGCACCTTTGAAATGGCTTATTTGTGCAGAGAAGAAACCAGAAGTTGCTGGAAGAAGCACCCTCCCCTGCATTGACACCAGAGCTGAGGAAAGCCATGGGTGATGCAGCTGTTGCTGCAGCAGCATCCATAGGCTACATTGGTGTTGGTACTGTAGAGTTCCTATTGGATGAGAGAGGATCCTTTTACTTCATGGAGATGAACACTCGTATTCAGGTGAAAGAAGCTCTATTCAAGATTTTGGCTTTGCAGATTGTTCCAAGTTCAATGACAACAATGTAATCATTTTTCCCTTTTTAATATTATCTTAGCAAATAATATAATATGTCAATTTGCTGATATCTAGGTAGAGCATCCAGTGACAGAAATGATATCCTCTGTTGATTTGATAGAGGAACAAATCCGTGTGGCTATGGGAGAAAAGCTCCGGTACAAACAGGTAACACAGAACAGACAATTTTTTCTTAAAAATTGGACTTCTGTTTCTGGAAAAAAGTGGACAAGGAAATGAATTGCTAGCCATTTCAATGAAAAGATTGTGTTTTAACTTGCACATTATCAAAATGAGAGTTCAAAAATCTGGATTGCTTAAAGTAAGTTGCATGGGTAAGTGATTCAACCATTTGATGGTTGAATTCTTAGTAATTTGGGTTTATCAAAGTAACATTGTAATGTGTAAAAATGGTCATGTTTATTGCATTGAACTATATAATGTTGATAGAGAAATAGAGAAGAAATGATAAATTTTTTCTTTGAGTAATGATATCTTTAAGATTGCCAAAAACAGAATTAAGATTGATTCTTTTCTTTTGTTTATTTTTGTGTTTTTGTTTACAGGAGGATATTGTTCTTAGAGGACATTCAATTGAATGTCGTATAAACGCAGAAGATGCTTTCAAAAATTTCAGACCTGGCCCAGGTATAATTGAATTTTCTGTCTGTACAATACTTTTTGTCTTTTTATATCATGATTAATGACCTTCAAAGCAAAGTCTGTCAAATTACTTATTTGCAAGTTAACGTTGAATCATACTCCATGGTGATACCAATCTAGCTGAGTAACTGAATCACTCTATGTTTTCAGAAAGTCGTACATTACACTAAAAGAATCCTTAGATGTTTTAACAAGGTAAAACTGTAAAATTGTCCCTGCATGTGAATGCTGTCAGAGATAAATATGCAAATGCCATAGCGATATAGACATAATTCACGTCTTTACTATTAAATTTCAGTTAATATAGAGATGATAGGTAGTTGATCACTTCTTAATTTCTCTTACCACCATTCCTTGCCTATTAATTATTATGGTGGATTTTATGCAAATTTATATTGAAAACCATCTGCATTAAAGTGAAACTTGTGAAAAGAAAAATGACATATGATTTGTATGACTGAATTGCACTTTGTTGGATATGCCCATCCTGTTTTACTTGATGGAAGCCAGATTCTAAAGCAGAATAGACATTACTTTCGGCTTTCTCTGTTTTGCATATAACCTGATATATCTGGAAACTGAAGCTTGTTTTCTTCATGAATAGGGAGAATCACTGCATATTTACCAGCTGGAGGTCCATTTACGCGTATGGATAGCCACGTTTATCCTGACTATGTGGTTCCACCTAGCTACGATTCCCTGCTAGGAAAGGTGAATTCCTTTCTCTTTTACCTGTTTCATTCTCCATGGACCCCGAGCCTCTTATATTGTTTGAGACATGTCTTGTGGGAGCATTTGGAGGTCACAAATCTCTTCTCAAATTACTTCTTAATGCTTTTCCAGTTTCAAAATATCCAAATACAATTGCCACAGTCCGGCAGAAACCATGGAAGTTGGTACACATGTTTGCTTAGACCACCAAATGAATGTTCAAACCAGAAGTAGATGTGTGCGGTAGTAAACCTTATGCAAGCTTTGATCGACCATAGGGCCTATTCTACCCTTACCGAATTCATTCTATTGAAGCATAACGTAAAAAGCTCCTTCTCATCTTGCATCAGTGTGACACAAGACTCTTCTTTAAGATTTCCCCTTTAAATGTTTCACAATGAACTGTCACGAATCTCAACATTTTGTGAGCTGTTGCCCTATACAGAATCATAGCAGGACATAACTGGAAAGCTTATAAGATAGGGATAGGAAAAATGACCTACCAGAGGTACCTAAAACTGAACAGGATACAAACCATTTATCCATTATATTTTACACATTCTAGAATAATTCCAGTATAACAGTTCTAGAATGTGTAAAATGTAATAGATAAATGGTTTGTATCCCTATCCCTTGTTTTTCATCTTTTATTTATCACCAAGTTTCGGCTTAGATATGTATGCAAATTCAAAGTAAAGGTGAATATGTCTCTTACTAAACAGAGAATAGATAAAGTTTTGAGACTACTTATTTTGTTATTTTGATGATTAGTATATACAAACATAAACTAGTACATGGAAGTGCCTAACAGGTAAGAAAGGGTAGCCCGGTGCACTAAGCACTCTCTATGCGCGGGGTCTTGGGAAGGACCGGACCACAAGGATCTATTGTACGCTGCCTTACCCTGCATTTCTGCAAGAGGCTGTTTCCACAACTCTAACCTATGACCTCCCGGTCACATAGCAAGAACTTTACCTATTATGCCGAGGCTCTCCTTCGAAGTGCCTAACAGGTCATGTAACTAAATCAACATTCTTACTCTAAACCGTGTCCTCTCGGTCACATGGCAAGAACTTTACCAATTATGCCAAGGCTCTCCTTCGAAATGCCTAACAGGTCGTTTAACTAAATCAACATTCTTTGTTGAAAGGAGCAATGTGGGCATACTTTTGGGTAAATTAGGATGAGCTAGATATAGTATATTTATGACCTTTGTAAATGCTGGCATCAGTTACACTCCTGACTAATTAAATATCTGCTTTATTTCCTAGTGAAAAGAAAAAGAGTAGTCTCATGACTAGTTATCTTCATTTTGTATGTTCAAAATTAGTTTGTTCTATTTTCCCCATAATAACTATGAAGCTAGTGACATTTATACAGCATTGAGAGAATGGCCCCAGTAGGTATATATTTACAGAATCCATCTTTTGGAGCTCATCAAGTTCAAGGCATGGTGCCTGTGAAGAGCATGCTCATAATGTGATTGGAATGTCGCATTGGATCTTGTTATGTCCTTCGCAGTGTGTTAACCGAATTCTGTAGGCACATCGACGATTCGTTTATGTAGATATCTTTACTGATTTTGAAAATCTTAGCCATCTTTCCTTAGTCAAGTTACAAGCATTTAAATGGATTCTGTGGATTGGACTTGAGGGAACTACTCATGGGGAGAGATCCTGGAAATATGTGTGACTGTTTTGCGATTTCTTATGTCGATGTTCATGCTTTGAAGTTGAAAATTCAGCTATTAAAAGCTGTTTGATCTGTGTTGCTGCTTGTTCTACTATCTCCTTCTACTAACATCTCTTCTTTTTCCCAAATATTTTTTTAACAAAACTGTTGCAGCTCATTGTATGGGCTCCAACACGTGAGAAGGCTATTGAACGCATGAAAAGAGCACTTGATGACACCATTATTACTGGTAAGACCAACCTTCTATGATTTTCCTGAATTTATGAGTTTGCACCGGAAAGTAGAGTTTGTTCTTTAAGTTGCCATGGGAGATTTAAAATCCATGCAGCACTCAAATTGGGATTTGCCGTTTGTGTTTGTTTAGTACTCAGAGGAGAAAGATGAACAGTATGTGGTATCAAGAAAAACCATTGGATTGGAGATTAAAAGATTACTCTATCATGAACCTTACATGGTCAAGTTCAGTATTTTATGGTTGTATGCATACTGGCTCCCAATTTAGGCAGTTCCCTTATTTCTGTCCTGTGTCAATTCCTAATTTATTTAGATCCTCATCACCAATCTTTCATGTCCTTTTTCTTTGTGGCCAATCTTCTTTTATCATTCATTTTTCTCGAAAGTCAAGTAATAGCTTCCACAGGCAAGGACTTTGGCATTCATATAGGATGTTAATACTTGCCTGCTATATTGCCTGCCGCGGGTTGATGTTTTTATTGGCAATGTCTCATCTATCTCCTGATGTATGTATATCTGTTCTGTCCAAAATTTACATTTGCTTTTTACAGGAGTTCCTACCACAATAGAATATCATAAACTCATCCTTGATATCGAGGTAGGTGGACTACCATGTTCTTAACGTGTATACAGACTTGGGAGATTTCGGCGAACTTAATTTTGCTTTGTGTCTGTTGTTCAACAGGACTTCAAGAACGGGAAAGTTGATACTGCTTTTATTCCAAAGCATGAGGAAGAATTAGCTCCGGTAAGTAATGGAATTGCTATCTTCAAGCCTTTAACCTATAATCTAACCATCTCCATCGTCCATTTCGACTGCTATTGCTTACTTGCAACTTGTGATGTAGAAACGCGAAAGATTAGATGAAACAACACTTAGAAACTCAGTACTGGCTGTACTAACAATAAATCCCAATGTTAATATTTCTCTTGTTTTTTTGCAATCTTGTAGGTTAATCAAAAACAAGATTTACACTAAAGAGGAGAAAATTCTCGTTTATTTTGTTAATAAGTGAGAAGAAAAACCCCTTTTTGAAATTCTTATAGTTGTAAAAGATTTTTGGAAGAATTCTCTGTCAAACTTTACAATAACAACAACATTACCAAGTGTAATCCCACAGGTGGGGTTTGGGGAGGGTGTTTGGGGAGGGTGGGGAGTGAGGAGTGGGTAGATTATACGCAGATCTTATTCCTACCTCTTGGAGGTAGAGAGGTTGTTTCCATCTCGGCTCAAGTAATGCATATCGAAGTAGTTCGTGAAAGAAATCAGTCAAACTTTATAAGTTAAAGAATTAGGTAACACTTCTATGTTTTTCTGATGTGTTATTCATTTAAAAGGTAGTTGATGCTGGACAGAACTTCTACTCTGCTGTGTTATTCATTTAAGTATTTTGTGTAGCTTACTTTGTCTGAGACCCTGCATATGTAGCATGAATAATAGATTAGTGGTAGAATTTCGAACTCATACTCATAAAGTTCAAATCCCGGATCTGTCTTTGAGTCTGTCTCTTGCTATCCTTGTTGATACAGTGTGTAACTATATGTCAAATTGTTCTTGAAAGCTACATTTTCGCGCACCGACATTAAGTGTCAGTTGATATTTCAACTTTGTGATTGCAGCCTCAGCAAATTGTTCCAGCAGCAACCAAGGAGTTGATCAGTGCCAATGCTTAATCGTTCTTTGATCTTTTGCCTTCATCAGTGAATATATAGAGTGAAAGAAGATTACTCCTAGTGGATCTTGAAATAGTGACTGTTTCTGGATAAACATTCATCTCCTTGATCTTAGCTTTGATTATATTTTTTAAGATGCACAAAAGACTAAAGTGAAATTCTTCCCTTTTTCAAAATTGCCTTATTATGTGATTTCTATCGTATCTCGTGGAATTAGTCAAGGCATTCGTAAGCTGATTTGTCAAACAGATGATTAAATTACTATTAAGGCATTAATTTTAAATAAGTTGAAGTCGGTTATATAAATTTTCAATGATCATATTTCTCCATTTAAATAGGTCTTTCGCCAACATTAAAATAATTAAAAAATATAATGGATTATAAGTTCTATATATTTTCTATTGATAAAAAAGATTCTATCTTTGATGTAAACTCGTCGTTGTAAGTTATAGTTTTGATTAAGAGTTCAATAAAATTTAATAATTTTAGTTCAAATCTTATATATGTGAAGGTTTAGTCAAAAACATATGTAGATTTTAATCTTTGGTGATAAATTTTCTTTAATCTTCATAGTAAGAACATAATATTT
>JACEIK010000791.1:24897-43894 GCA_018107945.1 Datura stramonium
TTAATATGATGAAAAAACATTTTTAAAATTAAAACATGACGAGTATTTTGGGACGAAAGAGATATATTTTGTGACATGGTTCATTACAACAAATTTCAATAATATTCCTTTTCATTTTTTTAATGGCATAATACATAAATAGGCACGCAAATCTCAACTAACAATTAAACACTCAAATTTTAAAAATGCAAATCTAGACACCTCAATTTGGTTTCACCGTGTCAATTGAGCAAACCAATTTATAAAATGATCATCTAGGCACCTTAATTTGATTTCACTGTGTCATATGTCACGTCAGCATCGTGTGCCTACAAGACATACTAAAAACTAATTGGAGTGCTTAGTTATCTGTTGAAATCAAGTTGACATGTCTAATCGTGCATTCTCAAAATTTAAGTATTTAATTAACGATTGAGGTCACGTTTAAATGTCTATTTATGCCCTTTTTTTAATTAAACTTCACCAAAATTTCCCTATAAATTGAAACCCAGTTGAGTATTATTACTATTATTTCTGTATACTCCTACAAAAAGTCTTGAGGTGAAAGAGGCTAAGAAAAATCTCTCTCTTCCGGCGAAACTATGGCGGCGTTGAGTCTCCGAAAGGGCAATACCCGGCTACCGCCGGAGGTGAACAGGGTGCTATACGTTCGGAACCTTCCGTTCAACATCACGAGTGAGGAGATGTACGATATCTTCGGCAAGTACGGTGCTATAAGGCAGATTCGTATAGGTACAAACAAGGATACACGTGGTACTGCTTTCGTTGTCTATGAGGATATATACGATGCAAAAACCGCAGTCGACCACCTCTCCGGCTTCAATGTCGCTAATCGGTAAAATAAACCCTTTTGCCCCCCTTTTTTGGTCTTATCTCAGTTGGGTTTAAATTATTCAATTTTCGGACTCAATTCAGACATCGCTAGTTTATTTTTAACATAAAATCTACAGTAATAATGTGTTATTGTAAAAAAATATATATAGATATTGTATGTACAATTCGTAGTCGGAAGAAGTGTTTCCAAAACTGAACTAGTTGGGGTCTGTTTTTTGAATCCTTGATCTTATTCTGCTCAATTTTGACTAGTTTATTTCAATTGTTAGTAGATTGTCTTTTAATATGAATAAGGTGTCAGTTTTTGAAACTAGAGGTACCGGCCTACTTAAATTGCTGTATATTTGGTGTCAGTTCTAAACTAATTAGGATCAGTTATATGGATGTAGCATTCATTGTGCTATATGTGGACTTATTTTTCAAGAAAATTTGGATATTTGAAAGGGTAGGTATTATTGATATAGCACAAAGCTTGTGCCCAAAAACCTTGTAACTATGTTAGCTTTCTATACACTGTACTAAAGTTTCCACATAATTTAAGAACTCCATCTCGATCTAACTAGATTGCCAAAAAAATACAATCAGATCTCATCAGAAAATTGGGGGTTGTTTAGCACTAGAGGTTCTCTATATTTTCCAATGACATACTTATACTTATCTTGATGTAAATTTGGTGTTTTTGTTATTGGGCAGATACTTGATAGTTCTGTATTACCAGCAAGCGAAGATGAGTAAGAAATTTGACCAGAAGAAGAAGGAGGATGAGATAACAAAGCTTCAGGAGAAGTATGGTATTTCCACCAAAGATAAGTGATAGGGAAACTTCTATTACTGTTTTCTTTCCTTCATTATGTAAATTGAGGCACTCTTAGCAAGAACTGCATCACCTTTTGTGGAAACTGATCAAGGTGCTCTGGCTACCAAATTATCAGAAAGAATAGCTTGTAGTGCTGTATCTTATTGGAAGTTTGTAACAGATAGTTTTTGAGATGATTGAATGTTGTCAGATGTTTCTACCTAAATCATGATGTTTTCTCTCTCTCTTTGCTGTAGTTACCTTAACATTATATGATGAGTGCATTTACTGTGTGGTTTCTTTCTGTGTGTGATGCTATAATCGTGCTCTCTTTGACACCCTTTTTTTTGGGGGTGGGGGGGCTTTTACCTTGGGCTTCCACACATTCGTTGTTAAAAGGCATTTCTTTGTTGCTTTTAAGTTGCCGCAAATGGATGCTTGCGAATGATGGCCTTTCCCTGCAAGTTTAATACCAGTAACTTTTAAGCATTTTTTTTGCAATATCTTTATCTTCTATTTCGACAGTGAAGACCATATAGATATGCACATATCCAGATATCTTGCTCCTTTAATAGCTGATGAGAGGAGATTGTTAGATAATTCAGTTACAATTGCACGAAATATTGATGATAATCCTTCGCATATGCTAATGAAGGGGTGATTGCAAACAAGCATGAGCTTTCCAAACAATTTGAGGCATGGAGCCTGTCCTTAAATCTTTGGCCAGATCATTCTGAATTTTTATCTGTAGTTAAGGAGAGCTGGCATGCTGATTTAATTGGTCACATTGTTTGACTTCCACCTGAATGTAGTCATGATTTGCCCTCAGTTTGGATTTAAATCTGGTAATTCAAGGTGTATGTTAATGTCCAAAGGTTTGAAAGTCATATCTCAGATGCTGATGTTCTTTTTGGTCACCTAATTTAATAGAAAATAGACGTACTTTTTGGAGTTCTGGCCAATCATGTTTTATTTGGTGGATTATTATGTCGGTTATTTGTTGATTTTGTCAATGAAGGAAAATGGCACCCATATACAAGAAGTAAATCAGAAAGTAGAAAACCTTTTGTTTTCTATGGAAGGCATCCAATCTTCTATACACATGGGGACCTCTTGAATACCAAAGAGAAATAAGAGATAAGAGGCGACGTCTCAAATACACAAAATCCTTTCCTACTCCATCAAAAGCTCTCCTATTTCTCTTTCCATATGGTCCAAATAAGTGCAAGTGGAGCAACATCTCATGTCATGCGTCTTCTTTCTGTCTTCTGAATATTAACTGTGCTTGACATTGTTTCTTAAGACCAAACCATCTCAGTATTTCCCACCACATACAAGGCGCTATCCTACAATGTAGGAGGAGGTTATTTCAATGTCTGTGCGCGTAGCTTTTACACATGAAACACCAATTGGTACATGTAATTTTCTCTTCCAAAAATTGTCAACCCTCTGGATCACTTCCCTTGCAACTAGCCAGGTTAGAAAAAAAACATAATTTCTTGATACCTGAGGAATATGGAAAGGCTACCTTTTTCTCATCCAGTAGCTTCTCATAATAAAACTCAACAGAAAAGATGTCATTATTACCCTCCCGTGTTCCCCGTTACATCATGATTATCCTGTGTAATTCTTTGTTTTTGGAGCAATTCCATCAAGTTTTTGAACTTTGCGACCTCCAATCTAGCGAGTTTCTCCTAAACTGCAAACCCAATGAACTTCTCCACCTTCCCCATCTCCATTACATCGTGACTTTCATACATAATGCTTTGTTTTTGGAGCAATTCCATCAAATTTTGGAACTTCACGACCTTCAATCTTGCAAGTTTTTCAAACCCAAAGAACTTCTACACCTTGTATCCTCCGTATTCATTGGACTGGCATCTTCTTTTGGCATGAATTTTTGTACACGCTAGAAAAAAGCGATACCCCATCACAAAGTTTTGGGGTTGTAACTTAAATTTTGGAAGGACATCAGCGATGTGGAAGTACCTAGAGGAAAGTGCATGTAAATTGGCATGCCTTGGGTGAGGTTACAACCTAAAAATAAAATGCTTCAAAATATTATGCAAGGACGACTCTTTTTCTTCCAAATATGGTCGAATGCTTATATGCGAGTCTCGACTTAGATTTTTGGAGCCAGATCCAGTTTGAACTGTTTGGTATCTCCTGTGAGATGTATAGCCTACATGTGAAAAAAATTTGGTAGTAATAATAATTCTTGTTCATGCTTTGCAAGAGAACTTGCTACTTTTGATGAAGATCGAAAGCAATGTTGAACTTTACCTTTTGTTTGATGGAATATGCTCTTCATTTGTGAAGAAAGCCCCGTAGTGGTCGAGGAATGATTGAGTGCCTTGTACTGCATGGACTAACACAAGGGACTTTCATGCCGTAAGGGACTTTTGTGCAAGTTATGATTGTTCTGGTAGATGGTGATATCTGCAAGGTTGTTTCTCTTTTCTCACTAGATTAGAGAATCCATTGTCCACAGAAGATGTTAGGAAAATGTAGACAGCAGTTTCCAAGAGCTAGAGTTTCACCTGATGTTTGATTTTCATTGGGGAACATTTCCCTGTCCTAGGATGTCATGATCTCTATTTTTCCATATGTATTTCTTCATATGGTAGATGATGAAAATAGCTAGGTAGTTTTGTGCAAGTTATGTTTGTTCTGGCAATCTAAGATTTGCAGCAATCTATCCAACAATATTTGTCTTGTCTGAACTAATTGGATGGTTTATCACCTCGGCATTTGGTGAAAGCAGGAGCATTTTGATATGTATAACTGAGTTTTGCCCAACTTGTTTTCTGATGTTAACATTTGATTCATGAGTTTCTGCATAGAGATTGGAACTTCTTATGCCAGATTTTACTTCTTGTTGAGATGTAATGCAATGTCTCTCCTCATTCCATGCCTTTTTGAACTGTAAGTTCTCCACTTGAATTGCATTGGAATGCAGATGTCTTATCCAGTTCTCCTGGATTGCAGAATTTGTCTCAATTTCCAAGATTTGTGGCATTATAGTGCTGCTGGGGATTTGTGTTAGTTTTGGGATATCCCATTTTCTCCAGTTATCTTTATCTCATGAGGGAGCTATTTTCTCACCACTTTGATTTTAAAGTTTGTTCACACTCTTTCCCTTGCTAATTTTCCTGTATTCGAATTTCGTAATTTCTAGCAAGTGTCTCTCTTTGGATGGTTTTTGTTTTGAAAGTTTGAAAGATACTTCTCATTTTGTGGGTTGTTGTTTTCCCTCTTTTCCTCCCTATGAGAAATTCACCATGAAATGAATTCTTCCATTTTGATTCAGCACTGTTTTAGGTTCTGAGTATTTGCTATGCTCGGAAAAGTAGAGTGATTGAGCATAGCTTTTCTCCTCTTGTCAATAAAAACCTTTCTTGCCCGACTTGCATTTGGTAGAGTATCTTATAACATATGGTCCATAAATATGCAATTTTTCTTCTCTCCGTTTCAAAAAGAATTACTCGTTTCTATATTAAGTAACAATTTAATTTTAAAATACTCATTTTATCCTTAATGAGATACCACATAAATATCTATAACTTGTTTTAGACCATTAGTTTCAAAAAAAAATTCATATTTTTTAAATTTTGTGCTGGTTATAAGCCAATAACTATGGAAGCATGCCAGTGTAAAATTTGGATTTGGTTTATGACAAGAAAGGTTATTTCGTTATGCTATTAATAATTGTTCTACTATGTTGTTAAGCGTGGCATAGGAGAGCTATTAGGTCCAGAAGCTTCTAGTTAGAGACCAACACCTTGGGGCTTGTGCTCACGGACCTGACCTACTAATTTAGGTAAATATCTAATGTGTTCCACGAGAAGATGTCATTCATGCTCCATGGTTGGAGCCTCTAAGGTGTCGAGCAAAAAAAAAAAAGAAAGATAGACACGTATCGAGCATAATGTTGCATAATGATCTCTCCATTCACGATATATAATATATAAGCTCGTAAATTTTTTGAAAAACGAATATCTTTGATCACTTTCATTGTCAAGTAGGCTTTTCCTTCGGGAAACCTACTTAATCGTTCAAAATGGTGAATTAAGGGAAAATAGACAAATAAAGTTGGGGCCATTTAGCTGACTACGAAAAACACCAAGTGTAATTTCACAAATGAAGTCTATTCCACAAATAAGGTTTTGGAGAGGACGATTATTTTCGATAAATCCTCAATTCAAAAAAGCTTACACCAACTTCCTTAGTAAAAAATATGCTTCTCTTCTTTTTCCAAATAAAAGCCTATTCTAGGAAGAGGATTAGAATAGGCAACTGCAACTCGAAACACCAAGACTCCCGCTGAATGCAATTAAGAGAAGTTCGCATACATGTATTTTGGGTATTCAGTGATGGATGAATTCAATTCATACACGACGCGCCAACATGTACCTTCGTTTTGAGCCTATGTTTTAACTAAATTCAGGAAGAAATAAAAAGGGAAGAAGTTTCATCTGTTAATACAAAAGAAAATGATCTGTCGTCCATCAATCGATCTAAAATCCCACTGGACAAGAACTTCTAAAATCTGGAGGAACAAAGCTATAACAGAACAGACGAGAAAACAAAAAGAGTTCCTCCACGTGCGAGATGATCACAAGGCAGATTCAAGTTCCAATTGCAACTAGCTGCAAGTGCTGGGCAGTGAATGAGCAAAGAGAATTGGGCGGTGTTGCTTAGCTTCCAGCTGTAGTTGGCACTGCAAGAGGCTTCGAATCCTCAGCCTTTTCGTGTTCCTTGTTAAGCATCTGAAATGGATATCACATTCCTCAGAGTCAATCCTGATATACATGGGCTGGCTGTGCAATATTATATGCAGTAAAATGTACTCCCTCTGTCCCAACTTTATGTGGAGTTGTTTGACAGGAATAAAGTTCAAGAAAGAACGAAAGAAACTGGTGGTTTTACAAGTTAAATTGTTTCAAAGTATAGAAAGATGTCATTCTTTTATTAACCGGACTAAAAAGAAAGGTTTAGTGGAAGCCAGGACATAACATCAAAATTCTAGGTATAAGCAGGACAGTTGTATCCGCTGGACTGAAAGGACAACAACAGGGTTCTAACCATGTTCAATTGTAGTTAAATTGAAGGCATTGACACTAACCAACTGAACTAAGTTGCTGGAGTATTCATAATTGAACTTTTTTTTGATATGCACTTGAACACTCATTTAGATCTATGTTACTGCACAACAGAGTTTTCCTAAACATAATGACAAACAAGTGAAACTACAGAGTAAAATGTACCTTGTTGTTGATCAAGTTATGGAGAGCAATTACACTTCGGATAAGTGAAGATAGATATATGACCAACATCATATCATTCGTCTTCACTGCAACAAGAAATTAAATGGGCACTCAAAAGGTTAAAAGATGATATATCGAGGAGATTCTCTAATTGAAACGAAGATGGAATTCCTCTAGTTTACCTGAAAATGATTTAACCAATTCAGCCACATTTAGATTTGGCAATAGGTTGAAGACATCCTGCAAGAAATTTTTTTATTTTAGAATTCAACATGTTAGCATCTTTGAATTGGATGGAAAGTCTGTTAAAAATCAGCCTATCGGCCACAATAAAATGAAGAGAACACTGGCAGCAGTTGGTGGATCAACAAAGCAACACTTTTGTTCAGATGCAGAACAGGAGTCGTTTCAAGTCAAAATTTGGATTTCACCTAGAAGTACACTTGGTGCCTAAGCTTCCCACATCTTACTTAAACAAAAATCACCATACAATGATTCAGGAAGATTGCCACAAGCAATGACCACATGTGCAACCAAACTTGCATGCAGAAAATTCTTTTTAGAAGACATGTTGCCACTCGAGCCAAAGAACAAGATATTCCTAAATCTAGAAGCTTAATTTGTTCAAAATAAGGTCCTTATAAGCAGAGAAATCTACAAGAACTACGTCCTCTGCTTAAGGGCCTTATTTTAAACAAATTAAGCTGCAATATTTTAGGAATATCTACAAATTCATTGAACTTTTTACTTACAAAGTTCCTTATGAACGTCAACAACCTTTAGAATATAGATGAAGTTGGTAGCAGAAAGAACGATCATGAAGCCAGAAGAGAAGGAAAATTGATAGTAATGCTAACCTGCAAATGATATAGAATCTCATGGTTCAAGGGGAGCTTCCCCTCAATGACAAGATCTAAATAACCCCGTATCTCTTGAAGTCGAGCATCCAATCCCTTCAAAGCTGCCAGTTTCCCAGTTACCTGGATGGAAGTGTTCAAAGTTCTTATTGCCCTCTACTTGTTAAGAATCCAAACATATAATTATCAATTTTCTATAATTGAAAGGTCATAAGAAGGTTCTGGAGGAAACCTCAGTTGCAAGGGTACTGATTGTAGTATCTTTCACATCCCTGAGCAAGTGCTCAACACCTGAATACATGATACGTAAAATTTTAATGTGTATACACTGTGAAAATGTCACTTGCAATGGAGAATGACTGGACACTGCTAACAATTCAAACAAAGGAAATAAGTTGAATTTTGTTAAGTAAAACAATGGTAAACTAAAGAGTAAAAGATCAATCTTGGAGTTGTACCAATTTCTTCAACTTCGTGAGCAGCAATTTCTGAAGGAACATGCACAAACACATTCTGACTTTTCTGAGTAGCATTCTGTAAGTATACCCATCCAGCACATCAAGTCCATTGCAAAAAAATTATGAATATCAATAAGCACGAACTAGACAATGAACTACTAATCTAAGTTGTTACCTCTTTAACTTCCTCAACTGCATAGTATGCCTTAGTTGGTATTCCTAGCTCCTTAGGCTGGACATCAATTATAACCAAGACTGGAGTAGGGACATAGCTGCAATAACACCACCAATAATAAGCAGCATATTTGGGTGTGAAACCTTATAATATAAAAGATACGAAGCTTAAAACATTGTAGCCACAAGTTAGAGAAATTTACTCTAGAAAAAAGCAACAATTTTAAGTGGCTTTCTAATTTGTACCATGTGCTTTACATCATTTATCCAATTTTTAAGTTTTGATATGAGCCCCCCTCCCATGTCTTACACTATAGCCTGTCTCTCATGATTAATTCTGTTTAAGCTGGTTTTCAAAGGTGTAATTGCCAGCATAGCTGAAATTTCAGTTTCTTTGGCTTGGGCAGGTTGATTTTGCAATTTTCTTGCTAAACCTCAAGATTAGCATGTTTTAAGAAAATCAATCCACGAGACAAGTAACTTTTCCTAGGAGGACCAGCATAAAACTTGGTAGCTTCTACAGAGAAGACAGCTCTGATGAGAAATTATACCTCTGTTGGCCTGCCCATTAAGGCGCATAAGCATAGAGCAGGCCTTATAGCAGGAGAAGAAGTGACCCCAACAAGGACACAAACTTTTGTGAAAATTCATACAGCAATCACATTGCCTTAATAGAACAGATACATGAATAGCACTTCAAGAGAGTGGAAAGCTAGTTCTTCATAAAATGAACAAAATTTATCTTATCATAATACTAGAGATTCTATGTTACCTTCCCCGGACCCTGTATGAATATGGATGCTTCATACACAGGGCTGCCTTTTCTTTTAACTAGAGAATCTATGCTACTACTGTATTCAGTAACCCAAAAAGCTTTCCAGTTCTTGCTACTCATTTCTTTAACTTTGAGTTAAATGGAGCTTTTTGGAAAGCTGAAATATCACGACATGTCAAGTCCTCAAAGACTTCTAAAAGACTTGGGACAAGGTAAAAAGTAAAAAAAATAAAATGGATGTGCAGCACTAATATTGCTCAGAACATTTTAATAGGCGCATATGCAAATTGAGAACCTTTTCTAAGCAATAGGTAGAAATTCCCACTGGGGACATCTACCTAGCTTTTGCATAAGTTGCTTCCTTAAAATGAACTAGCAAATAGGAAAAGGACAAGCCACAACCACAACCCAACAATCTCCTTTCAGACATCTTATTTGCTAATGGCATACTATTATCAAAATCTACACTAAGTTAAACTTAATGAAATTTATTAGAAAATCGCCATTTTGAGCTGAAGGTTTTATCAAATACCACCTCTCTACCTCCAAGGTAGGGGTAAGGAATGTGTCCACTCTACCCTCCCCAGAACCCAATTTGTGAGATTACATTAGGTATTTTGTTGTTGTTGTCGTCATCATCTATAAAGTTGTTTTGAGTTCACACTAGAAGGTGATATACTACCATGAATTTAACTTCCAAAAAGTTGTTTTGAGTTGAAATTTTTGTATATACACGAAAATGCTATTTACATTGCCTGAAGGGCTTGGGAGGTCAACAAGGAAAGTTGTTCTGTTAAGTGACTAGTACAAGATCAAGAGGGAAGTAAAGTAGTTTGACTTGTGCATTTGAAATGATTTGTCCATTTTCCTGTTACATAGCCTGTTAGTCTATTAACTTGTTCGCTTTTTAGGTATACCCCTCATTAGTACTGTAAACAACTCTCCCCCCAAGTTGGATAGTATGTTAACTTAGGCTAGATGATGGCTATTACGTACTTAGCTGTTTCTTTGATTTTATAAACCTTAATTCACGATAACTGTGGGGATGATGATCCAGCAGAATATCTTTTTTTAATGTTCTGTAAACGTTCACTTGGGTAATGAACTTGTTAGTTACCCAAAAAATAAAATTCTGTCCCCAAGTTCTCTTTTTTCCGTTTCCCGATCTCTTAACAGATTCATTTGATAAGTTAAGCTTGTGGCTTGAGAAAACCATCCAGGCACAACCAATCACTAAAGATTCTCCTGTTGCCAAACTAAATATGCCATACATGATCTCCGAATGAAAAATAAATAAAATAATAATAACAAATAATGTCCTTACTCATTAAAAAGCGCATGAATGTTGAGGTCATTTTCCCGAAGTTTGGGACCAGTGCTATACCAACCAACGACATGCTCCTTTGCTGATAGAATTAAGTCAAAGGGAAGTATGAACATTCAAACAGGTGAAAATACTTCTAAAAAATCATGAATTGCAAATCACGCAAGTAAGGGATAACAATACCATTTATCCTACGGAACATGGAAAACATTGATTCATGATAGTTATGGTCAAGAAACCAGATACTTGGGTCCCTGTCATCCTCCTCAAAGGGCACTGCATGAAACAGTGGAAGATGTTAGGTAAAATCTCAAAACAGATCCATATCTGTGGACTGAACCAACTCTTCATTTAGTTAGATGGAAAACATGGAAAACGTTAAAGTGTGTTACATACAGATAAACCTATGTCAGGAACCTGCGCAAGTTTCACAGTTATGTCATTCAAATAATTATGCAGGCCGTCTAATTGATACTGCAATACATCTCCACAGAAAAGCTAGATGTCAGTCCTTCCCTCAAAATTCAGTAGTCCTTCCCTCACAATTCTGTAATCAACAGTTTAATGTGTTGGTGACCAAAGTATGTTCTGAATTTCTTAGTTCCATTCACTTCAGTAAGAATAAGTTTGAGGAGTTGACAAGATTAGCCATGTATTATCTTTCCCCAAACCAATATAGATTTCCTTAATCTTCTGGAATAAGATTTACAATATAAAGCCAATTAAATACACATTTATAAGCCTCTCTCATCATGAGTACTTTTTCCTTCCTTGACAAGCTTAACAAAGAGACAAGAACATCTGACAATAAAGTGACAAATCTAAGGAATTACCAGAACACAGAATACACCAATTCCTCCCTCCAGAAATGTCGGATAATTCATGTGAAACATTAAAACTAAAAAAGTACCCACTCTATACCAACTTCTAGCTTCTCCATCCCCATTCCAGAACCAAAAAATTATTGTTTTTTCCAGCTCCAGGCAAGACCTTCGCAACAGAAAGAAAAAGCACATCCACTCTTCAAAAACCATATTTTTCTCTAAATTGTAAGCATGCATCTAAACTTAAAGTCAACATTGACCACTAAACAAAGCTTTGTCCCTAGGGCCAATTCAACAATATTTGGCTCCACTTCAGTTTTCTCAACAAGGAAGATTGAGAGTTATTTTTACAATTCTCCATCGATTTATACCTACTTCAAGGCACGAAGTTCACCATTACCTTTTCCTCTTTTTTTTTTCAAAGCAGAGAACTTTATCCATATTCTTTCAGCAACTTAGCTCAGATGAAACCCAACAAACTTGTACTTCCATCAGAAGACAAAAGACCCTATTAATCAACTACTCTAAATCTCAAACTAGTTGAGGCCAGCTATATGATCTTAGTGTCCATTCCACTCTATTCAGCTCAAATCCATTCAAATAAAAAGACAGGAACCAAAAAAAAAAAAAAAACCAATTAATCTCTTAAAATAAAGGCACATTGATTGCTGTTTTACAATTTCCCAGCACATTAGTCACCTATTCCCAGTTCCAATCTTAAATTTAGCTCATAAGAAACCCACCTTACTTTAAATTCCATCAAAATGCAAGAACAAAAAGAACAAAACCAACCCAATTAATCCCTTAAACAAAGGCACATTGATTGCTGTTTTACAATTTCCTAGCACATTAGACACCTATTCCCAGTTCCAATCTTAAATTTAGCTCATAAGAAACCTAACTTACTTTAAATTCATCAAAATGCAAGAACAAAAGCAACACAATTAATCCCATAAATAAAGGAAAATTGGCTGCTATTTTACAATTTCCCAGCACATTAGACACTTATTCCCAGCACATTAGACACCTGTTCCCAGTTCCAATCTTAAATTCAGCTCATAAGAAACCTAACAAACTTCAAATTCCATCAAAAAAACAAAAGAACAAAAAAAAATTAAAAAAACTCAAAACCCCATGAAGCAAAATTTGAACAGATCTGAAAAGGGTCTGTAACAGTGAGACCTGCATAGCTATTGGTAACATCAACGGTGCCTTTAAATGAAGTCCCAAGCAAAACCCCAACAACACGTTTCCTTGTGTCCCTTGCAACTCTGTTGTAGTGGTCTACGATGCTGAGAAGCACAAGCGGATGAACTATCACCTTCTCAATCGGCCTCGAAGATATTTGCTGCGATTTGATTACGTCCATTATTGCTTCTCTTTCTTCGAAATCTGAACAAAAAGGAAAAGAAAAAACTTCTTCTCCAAGGGAAAGAGAGAATCAACCGGCAGCTCTGCCTAAGTTTCTTCTTTTTCCCTCTGTATATATAAATAAAAAACCTCTTTTTGCCAAACAGACCTTTAAGTATGTTTCTCTTTGTATTTGATTTTTGAACTCATGATAATGGGCTTAGGCCCATTTTTTTGGGACTAAGGCCCTAAAACATAGTGGATTGATTTTCTCAAATAACCATTTATGAGGCCACCCTTTTATAATTATATTTTGACACTACTTTTTTTTTTTTTTTTGAGGGGGATATATAGTCTAGGTGCTTTTTGAGTGATTAGAAAGAAATAATAGGTAGTTCAATTTGATCTATAATCTTAGTTTGATCGTATGGCGTTTCTTCTATTATGATTTCAAATTGTTTTTATTTTAAAGGTGGCTTCATCCTTTAAAATACAATCTCGACAAAGAAAATGAAAGTACAAGCAACTCCATCCTTTTTCTTCTCTTACGTGCTCCAGGTTATCAATATCGAAATGGTAGGCAGCCACATGTTGTTTAAGCGTGAATATATTGTAACATTAAATATTTTTTCTAGAATCAAATTTATTTTAGATGAATTTGTATACCATAGAATCTTGAGCAATAATAAAAATTAAAGTTATGATGGTTACATAACATATTGAATATACCTGATATTAATCAAGTGGTTGATTTTATTAAATAGCCTTTGTTGAGCCCACTTTTTTATTTTGACATCTATTTTAATTTTTTTGTTCAAATATAGTCTAAGCTCTTCACGAGAGATGAGAGAGAATTAATGGAGTAGTTCAATTTTAAAAAACGTCTTCGGTCATCGAACATTGAAACAAGAGGTCTTACGTATTCTTTAAGCATACATAATGTTATTGTAACATATAAACTTTTTTTCTAAACAAATTATTTTAGATGAATTAGTATATCATAGAATGCTTAGCAATATAAAAATTAGAAGTTATGATGGTGACATAGCATATTGAATATACTTAATATTAATGTTGTATATTTCATATGCGTATGATCTTGAAAAATTATATATCATTTCGTATCTTTTATTTTTTTGCAATGTAAACATTAAAAGAGAGGAAATCTTATTTAGTTACTTATCGAATTTGTGAAAGATGATCGATCATACTTTTCAAAAAAAGATTATCAGTTATTCCTCCGTCTTTGATCACGGGTTCAAAACGAAAGTTTCAGTGATTCCTTTTGTTGAACCAAGAACTTTAAACCCACTCATCTAAAGTAGAGGTTTATTCAAGTTTTACAATTTATTTTAAAAAAAATAAAAAAATTTTTTTAATTAAAGTTTAATAAATATTCTAAATTAATAAATTATATACTAAATTAAATTTCATAAGATAAATATAAAATTTAGGTCATTAATTCACCCCACTAGTCAGCCAACTAGTGATCGATTCTTTCAACCTTGGGAGGCCGAGGTCGGGTTCTCGGTGAACCTCTGTTCTTACAATAAAAAATTATTTTTAGACTTTTTATCAATATAAGATTAATATAACATAATGTATAAATTTGCCTTAATTCCTATTGAATCGTGATCCCTATATGGGCGTGATCGAGTCAAAATTAATTATTAGGACGAGATGGTGATAAAGCAAATATGTTGAATTTCATATTATTGACAATGTTTTAATGGTGGAATGCCAAAACCATAAATAAACCTTAACATATGTTTCAACTTCTGCCGCATTTTATCAAACACTTCCAGGCACTTAATCGAACAAATACACTCTCTTCTCACAACCGGTGGTCATCTCCTCCTTACTTCTCAATGGATCAATACACTTCTTTACAACACTCTCATCAGGGGTTACCTCAATATTGTTAAGCCTCAAACAACTTTCGCCCTTTTCACCCTATGCTCTTTTACCAAGCTCATTGATATCCATCTTTCTCTTCCCTTTGTAAAGTAGCCTCATTTTTTACGTAGGCAAGAACTTTCATTGGCAAGTCTTGAGAAGAGGGGTCACCGTGTGTACGTCTTAATTTTATTGGGTTATACGCAATCGTAGGAGAGGCGCGAAGGTGTTTGATGAAATTCTCGAGCCTATGTACTCATGACAAAAATTCTCACCTCACTTCTCTTGATTTTCAGCTGAACATTAATTTTTATCGGTGAATGAACTCCACTTGATATTTTAAAGTAGGGTCGTTGATTTTATCCACCAAACTTTAAGTACTCCTTGAATTAATCTCTTAATATTATTTTCTATCATTAAACAAGAATGTGTTTATGCTAATGTTTATCTTACCCTCAATCGTTAATTTCCTCTTTAAGCAACATCCTCCAACTCACTCTTTTTTTCAATTCTAAAGTAGTTTAAATACTTCTCAATTTAAAAAAAAAACGCGATATGTGGGGTGATCAAACCGACTCATCAACTCATCTTTAAAAATGAGAACTAATTAATTCTTAGTCCCAGAAAGTGAAAAAAATCAACACCAGCTTCATGATTATTTGGCTGATGTTAAATGTGGTATAAATATAGTCATCTAGGCGGACGAATTGATAAACAAGTTATAGAAAGGGGTTATCATTAGGATTATCATTAAATTTTGACCTCTATGACTCACGATACCACGTTGCGAACATAGTATTTTTGGAGAATTACTTGTATATTATTCAATAAATACAATAATGATTTAAATACGGTGAAAGAAAAGAAAAATAAGGTAACAAAATAATTAGAAATTCCTAAAAAATAAGCTAAAATATTATATACAACAAAAAATATATCACTTTATGATTCTCTAAGAAAGCAACAACACAAGTCTCACAATTTTTAATACTTGCATAAATTTACAGTACGATGCGCTTTAAGAAAAATTTTGCTCCACACAAAATATAAGAGGGGTCATGTATAACAAACATTCTTTTCACTCATTCCAATAACTCGTGAGAATAATAGAAATTTAATTTTTTTACACTTTTTAATTTTTTTAATTTTTTTAATTTTTTTAATTTTTTTAATTTTTTTAATTTTTTTAATTTTTTTATCTTTTTCTAAAAAAAAAGAAATTACACTTCGATGGATTTTGTAAAAAGTTGTTTTTAATTATTTTAAAGAAAAAAGTACACTTAGTTGGATATTTCAATATAAAGTTTTCTTTCTTTAATCTCTCTCTCTTTTTTTATTTTTATAGATCTAAAGAAATACTTTTTTAAAAAGTAAAAATTTACACTTTGTTGGATATTTCTACGATGTAATTTCTTTAAAAATCTTTTTTTATTACATCCTAGCAATTACTTTTTAAAAAATAAATGAAATTTACACATCGTTGGATATTCCAACGAAGTACCTTTTATAGAAATAAGTAAATCAATAGATAAGTATTATAAGGAAAGCTTGGAACATTGCGAGAGAGGAAAGAATAAACGAGTGGGCATCATACATAGATGCAATAAATTGCGGAAAGAAAATTTTCTACTTTTGTGATAGGTGAAAAAGGATCATATATAGATGCATTTAGCTAACTTTTTTTGTGAAGGGTTATTAATTGATGATTCACAATAAATAAATTGTAGAGAGTAAATTTTTGAAAAAATTGGAGTAACATTCAAGAATGTGTGGTTCGTTTATATCTATGAATAAGATGTTACTTTGCTAATGCATTTGTATCATTGAAAATCTACTCTGAAGAAATATTGTGAACCACAAATTAAGCAAAAAAATCTATCAACATTTGCTTTGGAGTAATAAATTCGAAGTTCACTGGTCACTTTCGATCTATTTTGAATTTCAAAATTAAATAATCTTAAAATTAACATTAATTTTTTAAATTATTAAAATCTATTGTTTTATTTTTAAAAATACTAAAAGCTTAATATTTATTTAGAATGTGTTCAAGGTTTAGAGTTTTTATTTATTGTAATTTTCTTCGACTTTAAATTATATACATCAACAATATAAATTATTTAAAATTGCTATTATGTTGCTTTGCCGCCTACATGTCACTCTTATTCTACTTTCTGAATGTTACTCAATGCTTGTAATAGAAAGTTTGTTGGACGTGATGGTATGAATTTTTTACATGATTAATATATTGAAGTTAAACTAATAAAAAAAATAAAAAAAATAAAAAAAATAAAAAAAATAAAAAAAATAAAAAAAATAAAAAAAATAAAAAAAATAAAAAAAATAAAAAAAATAAAAAAAATAAAAAAAATAAAAAAAATAAAAAAAATAATATAATTTTTAATACCTCATGTTTGTCTAAAAGCGTCACAATTTTAGTCTACGTAAGTAGTTGTCCCAATTGATACGCACTATTAATCTTATTAAGTCTACAAGAGTGATATGGTATAGAGACCTTGATGAAAACATTTCAAATTAAAAATGTGGCATAAAATATAGTCATATAAATTCTAATTAAATATTATAAAATTTATACATCTAGAGAAAAAATAGTTTATCATTAGGGACAATTAAATTTGAGTCCATAGTGGCTCACGATACCATGTTAATGAATAAAGTATTTAGGAGAATTACCGGATTTTAAACATTTTTTAATTTTTGCTTAGTTTGATTTTACCAAAAGAGCGTAAAAAAAGTTGAAAGTGCTTTAAAAAGCCAAAAGCTAAAAGTTGTTGGCTACCAACTTTTTATTTTGGCTTATAAGCCATTTAAGTTTGACCAAACTATTTACCCTTTTATCCCCATAGTATTTTTCTAGATGCAAATTACAAATAAACCAAAAATAAACAAATCAATAAATATCAAATATTAAAAAACAAAAAAAACCAAAATAAATAAAAAAATTAAAAAAATTGAGGTAGTTTTAATTCATTTAAATTGTATATTCGATTTTACAAATAAAATAGAACTATACTCTTAATAAAAAGTAAAAAGGAGATTTGCATAATTTTGTTCAAATTATATTTTAAAAATTAAAAATTTTAAGAATTTTGAATTTTTCAAAATAAAACATTTTTTCATTTGATGATTAAAATTTTATTTTAATTATTTTAGAAAACAAATATCATAATAATTCGCTTTTTATAGTGTTAGTAGCTAAGAGTTGACTCAAAATAAGTGCTTAACAACACTTATGTACCAAATACATCGGTAATTTTTTTAGTTTCAACATTTTTATCCAAACACATATACCTTATTTATAAAGTAAGTTTTAGTATTTAAAGTGTCTTAAACACTTAAGTTTAAAAGCCATTTTTTCCCACAGTTAAACAAAGCGGGGGGCGTATCTAAGAATACAATGATTTAAATACGGAGTAAAAAGAAAATGCTAATTAAGGTAGTAAAATAATGTAAACCGTAGAGATTAGCTAGAATAGTTTATACGGAAAACATATTGCTATGATTCCTAATGAAAACAACAACATTGTATACACTTATAATAACATGGATTTGTTTGATAACTTATTAAATAAAATCTTGTACCACACAAAACATAAGAGGATCATGTATAACATGAGTTCTTTTTTTGTTTGATAACTTATTAAATAAAAAATCTTGTACCACACAAAACATAAGAGGATCATGTATAACAACAGTTCTTTAACTTTATTCGACAACTTATTGAGGATAACAGGAATAGAATTTTTTTTACACTTTGTTAAATTTTTTGATGATGTACTTTGTTATAAAAATAAAAAATTATACTTCGTTGGATTTTCTATGGAAGTACTTTAAAAATAAAATAAAATAAAAATTTACACTTTGTTGGATATTTCATGGCCAAATACATATTCAACCCCTTAAACTTGACTCAATTTTTCATGTTGGCACCTTAACTGGGGTTTGTTCCATTTTAACCCTCCAACTCTATTTTTAATGTTCCATTTAACACAAAGTACTAATTTTTATGTTTTTATTATTTTTATTCATACTCTTCAATTGTAATTTTACATTTTAAAAATCAATGGGCGTTCGCTAGTTTTCATAAAAATAAATAAAAAATTGAGTGTAAATACAAAATATTATTCGATATAAATTATTTAACGCGTGTTAATAAATATTGTTAAAAATGTACCAAATATTCAATTAAATAATGTAACGTGTTTTTTTTATATCATCCAACTCATCTAGATTTAACTCAAATACCCTACTTTCTAATTTTTAACTCGCTTCAATATGAGTGAAAAAACTCCTCTTCAATATGGGTGAAAAAAAACTTCAATTTATTGTTAATAACATTACTAAAAAATACTAAAATTCAACAGACTTCATCGGGTTGTCAATGATTTTTTTTTTAAAAAAGAAAATTGGCAGACATTAAAAAT
>JACEIK010000791.1:44070-58415 GCA_018107945.1 Datura stramonium
TAGCATAAAAAATAGAGTTGGAGGATTAAAATAGAACAAGGCTGAGTTGAAGTACCAAAATAAAATACGAAGATAAAGTTTAAGGAGTTGTGTATGTATTTCGCCATGTTTCAATGATTGTAATATTTTTTAAAGTTTTTTTTTTATTCATCTAAAGAATTACTTAAAAAAAAATAATCTTTTTAAGTACACTTTAAAAATAAACAAATCAACAGATGTGAGCGGGGCATCATATATAGATGCAGTAAATTGCAGAGACAAAATTCTCTGCTTTTGTGACGGGTGAAAAGCTTTGCTTAGAAATGGTAGTGCGGCGGGAGTGCGCGGAAGGTGTTTGATGAAATTACTGAACCGTGTGTTGTATTGTATAACGCAATGCTTGATGCTTGTCGGGAAAATGGGGATATGGGCTTTGGGTTTTTTAATGTTTTCCCACATGCCTTGTAGAGATGTTTATTCATGGACTAGTATGAAGAATGGGTGCTCTGAGGTTACTGTTAAGTTTTTCGAGAGAATGATGGTACATGAGGATGTGAAGTGTGGTTTATTGAAGCCAAATGAGGCTACTTTTGTTAGTATTCTTTATCCTTACACGTTTTTGGATGTTGGTGTGGCCTTATATCTAGGGAGGCAAGTACATGCTTACATGATAAAGAATGAGGAGTTGAGTGTCTTCATGACGACCGCATTGATTGCGTTTTATGGGAAGATGGGTTGTTTGGTATATGCTTAGAAGGTATTTGATGCAATGGTTAGCAACCAGGTTTGTGCTTGGACTGCTATGATTTCTTCCCTAGCTTTGAATGGTAGAGAGAAGCACACATTAGCGATGTATGAGAAGATGAAACCAAAGACGCTGCAACCAAATGAGATTACCTTCGTGGCTGTTCTATCAGCTTGTGCGCATACCAAGCTTGTCAATTTGGGTTTTAAAATGTTTGAATAATGTCACATGAATTTTGACTTGTACCTAAGATGGAACACTATGGTTGTGTGGTTGATTTCTTAGGAAGAGTTGGGCTGCAGAACTATTGCTTAAGTCGCAACCGAATCATTCAGGGGAAATTGTGCAACTCCCAAGAATTTATGTTGGCGCAGAGAGGTGTCATGCTGCTGCCTTGAGAAAAGCAATGTTAGATGCTGGAAAATATAGGTTCCAGCCCACTGTTTTTTTTAGTGGGGCTGATAACTGCAGCAGCTTTTATTTTCAAAATTGTCAATGAGCCTGCTTGATGATGAAATCTCGACTCATCAAAATCAGCTAAAAGGATCCTGCATATGGGTTTTGCACAGAGATTGAAGCACTGCATAAAGAAAGCGGCAGTAGCAGCATATAAACTTTCATCACTTTTTGATTTATCTTTGAGCTCAAGCTAACATAGCTTGACAGATCAAGGGCTTGATGTATTTTTGTGAAAATGCACGGCAAACCTGGTTCCCAAGTCTGTTTGAAGAGGTATTTCTTTTTGTTTTCTGCTTTCGTTTTTCTGGATCTTTTTGTTTTCCCCGAAACTTTGAAATTATGGAGTGGTTTGCTAATTAGTTGATCTGAACAATAGTTGATCATGATAAACATCAATTAAAGGCAAGCGGTTCTGCTTGATTTCTTCCTAATTGAAGTGTCAAATCCATTTGTGTTTCGACCACTAACAATTCTATCACTCAATTGTCTGTTCATATTTAATCTTAGTTTAGGCTTTAAACATTATTGCAGGTCAACTTGTGTTTTGTTCGATTAATTTAACCGGTATCGTCTACCTTCCACCAATAGAGATATCGGGTAACTCTATCATCGGAGACATAGACTGGTAGAGTTCTTCCAGTGTCATCTCTGCGAGGATTCTAACCTTTGTTTTCGAGGTTTTTTCTCCAACTTTTCAACTGCTAGACCAACTTCATTGTGGTCATCTCTATACAAGTTATTGTACGTTGACAAATATCAATAAATACCATCTTCATTTTGCTGTACACGAGACATTATGTTGGAACTCTTTTAGGAACTTTATTGTGCTTTCTACTGTGGTTCCAGTTTCCTGACAGATTGTCACATATTTTAGTAATTTTGTCCTTGCGTGTTGTACGTGATCTCTAAACATTTTATCATCAACCAATAGAATTTTACCAATTCATCGTATTTACACTCAAATTCTTCTTTAGGTACTTAAATGACACAAAGCGCTGTGAGCACTCCATAAATAAAACATATGATTTTCACTAATAAACCTCATTATTAACATCGTTGGATTATGAAATTCTGCAAATGTTATAGATAAAAAGTCAGCCTTAGTGCTGTCTGAACCTATCACTGTCTTGCATATATCTCTGTTGCTCTTTTTCTTTCATGTGATAAAGTAATATAGCATGAAATTTTATCTTACAGCATGCGCAAGATTTCCAGGACACAAGGAACAAAAATGAGGTGGCAGAACATGAGGATAAATCTATCTTCAGAATTATCAATGCCTTGATACTCTGATAATATTTTTATAATAACCAAGAAATTCTCGATAGTCAGCCGTTGCAAGTTTCAAATCGGTGGATAATGGACTTACCTCTCTGCCCTTCTCCACTTAAATACCAGGTACGCTCTTACCAGTGAACCAAAATCCTTGGGGTTTGGCAAAGATGGCATTTTGTTAGTTTGTGGTGGCCTCAAATTTCATTAATGACCTCTTTCTAATTTGGAGGACAGTTATTGATGGAAAATTGTGATGCTTTATCTTTATAGTTGTGGCATGTTTTCTTTCCCTTAATTTTTGTGACACTTTTTGCTCCATGTTATAGTCTGGTCTCATGAGAGGCTGCCCCTATAGCGTGTAATGCTGAACTCAATTGATTATTGTAACAGAAGATTCTCCTTCTGAGACAATGAGGCCGTGTTGGATACTAGATTTTCTGAGTTATGGATCGGAAGATTCCATTTCTGAGATCAAAGTCTGTTTACTATATTTTCTGAGTTAGGGATCGGAAGATTCCTATTTCTGAGATCATAGTCTATTTCTCATGATGCATCTGTTGGGCATATTTCTGCTGCTTTGATTAAAAAAGTTAGAGATTGAAGACTGCAACTTTGGTCCATGGTTTTCTGATGTTTCTTCGATCTTTTGATGAAAGACCATCATGAGTGTATCAAAATATTTTTGAACTCAAAGTTAGGTGTTCTATGTTTGTGTTATCATGTCATGTGAAAGAGTTGAGAAATACAATGTTTTTGAAGTATTGAATTTATTTCACATACCATAGACAAATGAAAACAAAATCTGGTTGAGTTCCAAAGGAAGAAAAGTCGCGTCTTTATTCATAGGGTAACAAAAAATTTATGAAACGTCACAAATTATGAAAGTAAAAGCTTTTATCTGCATCATCTCCAGCAACTTATTGGACTTTCATCCTGCAATTTTAAAAATGTAGAATTGACAGTTAAGAGCTAGAGAACATATTGACTTATAATCTTCTGAAAGATAAAATGTATGGATTGTAAAAATGTTTTAAGAAAATGCCTTTTAGAGACAAGAGCATATGTCAATTCATAGTTAAAAATAAATCAAATGAAATGCTAATATCTAATAAGTCAAACCAAAAGAATCTGTATAGAGATCTAAGTTGAATACCTCGAGGTTACACACTAATATTTTTTCTTGTGCCTTTTCATTCTCGTAATAAATTTGTGTTCCAGTTGTTGAACCATCCTTGAAAAACATGCTGGATTTTGAGTTGACAACATTATGTATATTATGGAGAGTCCAATAACTAGTCCACAACCATAACCCATGAGAACCGCCTGCCAACTGATCATTGGTGAATCTCCTTCTTCTTCTTCTCGATCTAGCTCAACCGGAGTTGTCCCTTGTGGTACCCCATCACCACCACCACAATCTCTACTGAGTGGAGATCCACGTAGCCCATCATTCCCTTGGTATGAACTGTTCTCAAACGTATCAAATTGTTTTCCTATGGGGATGCATCCAACAAGATGATTGTGTGAGAGATTTAAGACTGCAAGAAATGTGAGGGATGCAAGTTGTTGCGGAATTTCTCCGCCTATTTTGTTGGATGAGAGATCCAATGATTCAAGTACAGATAAATGTTGAAGTGACGCTGGTATAATACCTTCCAAGACATTATGGGATAAGTTCAAAGTACGAAGCCCAGTGAGATCTCCAATGATGTTTGGAATAGGACCTTCAAATCTATTGTTGGAGAGATTAATAACTATGTTATTATTCAAAACTCGAACAAAAAGAAGATCCAATCCCTTTGTTGTAATTGTCAAAGACTCATCATCATAATTAAGAGAATCATTTTCTATGTACCTTCCGCTTCTCATGTTCTCATCAGTTACTTTCATGGCTTGGAAATTCTGAAAGAGATTTATTGGTAAATTCCCACTAAATCCATTAGATGAGAGATCCATAATTCGAAGTTGTGCAAACAAGTTTCCAGTCCTTGAAGTTTTAATGGGACCGTGCAACTTATTAGAAGTCAACTTTAAAATCTTCAAATTTGGTAGGATTCCTAAACATCTTGGAAATGTGTCATTCAACTGATTGTTAGCTAAATTAAGATGTACCAAATCTTTGCAATTGATCAAAGATCGTGGGACTTTCCCCTCTAGCTTATTCCTGTCCAATTTAATGATATTGAGTTGGTTTCCAATACTAAAAGTTGTATTAATTTTCCCACCGAGAGCGTTGTTGCTTAAATCCAAAATCTGAAGTCCACTAATCTCACCCAAACATTGTGGGATTGGTCCCTCCAAATTATTGCTACCCAAATCTAGTACTTCCAATGTTATCACATTGCAGACAGTTGAAGCAATCTGTCCACTGAGATTATTTTGAGAAAGGACAAGATAATACAGGCCCTGCTGTTCTAGGAGTGACTTTGGAATAGGACCTTGCAGCTGATTTTGTTTTAAAACAACTAACATCAGTGTTTTGGACTTGAACTCCTGAATTTTGCCACTGAAATGGTTATAGCTCAAGTCTAAAACTACTAGTGATGGAGGGGAGAATATCCAGGAGGGTATACACCCATTCAAGTAGTTTGATGACAAGTTGAGCCATTTTAGGTTTTGCAGACCACTTACATTGGATGGAATTGGACCAGTTAGGGAATTGGACGAAAAATCTAAGTTTCGAAGTTGCGTCCAGCTTCTGTTGAAGGATAAGAAGTCAAGTTGGCAATATAAGTTGTTATTTCTAAGTGATAAGTACCTGAGCTTTCCAAATCTGAACAAGTGGGGAATTGGTCCTTCAAGATGGTTATTATCAAGTTGCAAGAACTCTATGTTGGTGAGATTCCATAGAGGTCTTGGAATGCACGGAGTGAAGTTAGATGGCTAAATGATGCAGGTATCCTACCAGTTAAAATCGTACCACGGAGATCTAACTCCATGAGTGATGCACTGCTATTCCATTTGGTCGTGGGAAACCTAACAGTGAGTTGGGTATTGTCCGATAAATCAAGATATTCCAAGTTGGAAAGGTGGAAAACTCTTTCAGGCAATACCCCATGTAACTGTGTCTTTGAAAGATCCAGATTTGTTAAATAAGAAGAGAAGTTTAAAAGAATGGCGGAAGAGATGTTCACACCGTAAAGGTCAAGCTTTCTTAATTGGGTCAGGTTCTTAAGGAGCAATTCAAAATTATGAGGACCAAGACTAAGCTCATACGGATCATAATTACAGATACGAAGAAAGTGTAATTTAGAAAGACGAGTGATTTCAGAAGGAATTAGACCTGAAAAATTCGAACTTGATAGATCAAGATGCGTCAAGCTAGAAAACTCACCAAATTTAGGTGAAATGAGCGACCCGGAAAAATCATTATAAGACAAATCAAGACTTTTGAGATTGGAGAGCCGAAAGAGGCTACTGTTGGAATGAAACTTGCCTTGAAGTTGGTTGCAAGTGAGGTTGAGCTCAATCACTTGTCCCGTCGATTCATCACAATAAACTCCATCCCATGAGCAGCAATCCATGCTCTTGTTCCATGAAAGAGTTTTTGGATAAGAAGAAACACAATAATCAGAAGCATTAGGATTTATGGTAAACATGTGCTTGAATTGTAGAAGAGCAAGGGATTGATCGTTGGGGCACAAATGAGGGAAGGATAATGAGGAGAAAACAAGTTGATAGAGAATAAAAAGAACAAGTTTTCCATGATCCATTTCTGCACTAAAATGATCAAAACTAATTAAGTTGGTAGAGAAGAAATCAAGAAATGTTTGCTTTGTGTCTCTATTCAATAATTTTGATGACGTATATATAGAAAAATTTAAGCAAAGAAATTTACTAACCACATTTAACTGTTGATTTGGATTAATCAATTCTAGGAAGGTCACCTTGTCATTTTCAATCAATTACATATGCACATTCAATATGTAAAGACTATCTCAAATCATTGTGCCGTAATTTAAATGAATGCTGGAAACTGTCAATAGTTCACATTCTCAAGTCAATGCATGGAATTCAAATGAAAGTACAACACAAAGTGTAATAACACATGCATTTTGTTTGATACTTTATTAGACAAAAAAAGTCTTTGTTTTGGCTCTCTTAACAACCCCCCATCCCCACATCTTTCCCTTTCTAGTACTAAAACACATGAAAGAAGACAATTTCTACTTTGCTTTCTCTGCACAACCAAGAATCTCTCCTCCTCATGATACACATGTAAGCACTTCACCTTGTGTTTGTTGGCAAATTCAACTTTTAACAAAAGAATGGGAGTTTGTTCTGATGAAAATATGAAGCTCAGTTTAAATGCTTATTAAAATAGTACTAAAAGTTATGATATTACGTAGAAAAATCAGAAATTAGGATAAATGAAGAGAGAATAGATTTGTGTTATTAATAATTTTAATTTGATATGTCATATTCTTAAACCCCAGACCCCACTTGGTGGGATTATATTGGGTGGTTGTTGTTGTTGTACGTCATATTCTTAAAGCTGGAAAATATAAAGAGATCATGCTTGAACCTGTTCAGTGTTTGTTAATTACTTTACCAGTTTCAGATTTCCACAATTTTGGAACCAGAGGAAGTGATGAAGCGGAGAATCAGGTATGAGCTGCGACGGAATGCCTTTATGTTATGCCAGTTGGGTGTATGCCACGAGTAAGGAAAAAATTCAGACTGAGTTAGTCATGCTGGAAATCTGCAACACCTACTGACACTTTTGCTCGATTTGGAAAGGAAATTGCATATGCTAATAAACATGATGTTACTGTAGAATGTGTATTTCTAGTACTTGTCGATAGTTTAGTTGTCTCTCTAGTTCAAGGCCTTTCAGAAAATTAATTTTCCTAGATGGATTTTGTACAAGGCCTGTATCCCTTTAAGCAGCAACAGAATCAAGAGTATAATTTGTGGGGTAGAGAGCTGCTTCCGGTCCTATTATGACTAAGGGATTGAACAAAAGATGCTGAGTATTCCACACAGAGTGCATAAAGAGAAATCAGTACCAGCATCAAATTTAAAAATAACCAAACAAAAGAGCAATTGAACTATCATACTTGTTCTCAACACAATTCCAAAACCTCTGTGTCTCTTATTAACAAGTTTAAAGGACGGAAACTTGGTCGATTAATCAGTTTGGTGGTGGGAAGAAAATCTTCTGCAGTTCTCTACATCTGGTGAAACCTTGAAAGCAGCCTGCAACACTATGTGTGCGTCTTTCATTGGCTTATAGGCAATCACTGGTGAACTCGGGGAGTGCACGCAAGACGTTTGATGAAATTCCTGAACCGTGTGTTATATCGCCTATAATGCGATGCTTGATGCTAGCGGGAAAAATGGGGATAGTTTTTGACGTTTTCTCGCATGGAGGTTTATATGATTCATGGGTACATGAAAAATTACTAGTAGTCCGTGAAGAACAGGTGCTCTGAGGGTGCTGTTAAGTTTTTCGAGAAAATGATGGTACACAAGGATGTGAAGCATGGTTTATTGAAGCCAAATGAGGCTTCTTTTGTTAGTATTCTTTCTTCTTGCACGTTTCTGGATGTTGGTATGGCGTTATATCTAGGGATGAAGGTACATACATGATAAAGAATGAGGAGTTGAGTGCTTCATGATGACCGCATTGATTGCGTTTTATGGGAAGATGGGTTGTTTGGTATAGGCGTTGAAGGCATTTGATGCAATTGTTAGCAACCAGGTTTGCACTTGGAATGGTCTGATTTCTTCCGTAGCTTTGAATGGTAGAGAGAAGCACGCAGTAACTATGTATGAGAAGATGAGAGGAAAGGGGCTGCAACCAAAGGAGATTACCTTCAAGTCATTACTGACCTCTTTCTAATTGGAGGACAGTTACTGATGGAAAATTTGATGCTTTATCTTTATAGTTGTGGCATGAGAACATAGTTTCTTTCTCATGATATGTCAGTTGAGCATTTTGCTGCTGCTTCAATGAAAAAAGTTAAGATAGCAGACTGCTACTTTGGTCTATCATGAGTGTATAAAAATATTTTGAACTCTAAAACTACAGATTTTTATTTTTCTGAACTTAAAGTCAGGTGCTCTGTGTTTGTAGTTAATGATGTCATGTGAGAGAATTGAGAAAATACAAAGTTTTTGATGTATAGAATTTGGAAGTGAAAAGTTTTTGTGTCCGATTTCTGTTTATTAGTCGAATAAGCCTTGGGAGATAGTTAATCAATATATTTCTCCGTACCCCATAGACAAATGAAAACAAAATCTGGTTGAGTCTCAAAGGAAGAAAAATCACGTCTTTATTCATAGGGTAACAAACACTTTATGAAACATCACAAACTATGAACGTAAAAGCTTTTATTTGCATCTCCAGCAACAAATTGAATCCTGCAATATAAGAAAATGTAGAATTGAAGTTAAAAGCTTTAAGGATGAAGGAGCTAGAAAACATATTGATTTACAGACAATATAGTCTTCTGAATAGTTTACATTTAGCTCAAGGCATTAATAAGTTAGCAAAATATTTTAAGAAAATGCCTTATAGAGACAAGAGCATATGTCAATTCATAGTTTAAGAAAAATGATGAAATGAAATGCTAATTTGTATTAGAGATCAAATTGAGTACCTGGAGGAAACACGCTAATTTCTTTTCTTGTGCTTTTGCATTCTCGTAATAATTCTGTGTTCCAATTCTTCAAACATCGTAGAAAACCATGTTGGTTTTTGAGTTGACAGCATTATGTATATTACGGACAATCCAATAATGAGTCCACATCCGTAGCCCATGAGAACCGCCTGCCAACTTATCATTGATGAATCTCCTCCTTCTTCTTCATCTAGCTCAAATGGGGCTGTCGCTTGTGGTACCCCATCATCACCACCACAATCTTTTGAGAGTGGAAATCCACGCATTCCATCATTCCCTTGGTATGAAGTGTTATCAAATGTATCAAATTGTTTTCCTTTGGGGATGCATCCAACAAGATGATTGTGAGAGAGATTTAACACTTCAAGAAATGTGAGGGATGCAAGTTGATGTGGTATCTCTCCATCCATTTTGTTAGATGAGAGATCCAATGATTCTAGTACTGATAAATATTGCAGTGATGCTGGTATATGACCTTCCAACTGATTATGAGATAAGTTCAATGTATGAAGTC
This sequence comes from Datura stramonium, assembly GCA_018107945.1. NCBI lineage: Eukaryota > Viridiplantae > Streptophyta > Magnoliopsida > Solanales > Solanaceae > Datura > Datura stramonium. The sequence goes on from JACEIK010000791.1 coordinate 53,669, forward strand.
CAACGAGATCTCCAATAATATTTGGAATATGACCTCCGAATCTATTCCTTGAGAGATCGATAATTATGTTTGAAATCAAAAGACGATCAAAAACAAGTTCCAATCCCTTTGTTGCAATTGTCAAAGAATTTGTGTAATAAACAGAATATCCATCTGCTACATACTCTCGGGTTCCACTGTTCTTGCCAATTATTTTCATGGCTTCAAAATTCTCAAAAAGGCTCACTGGTAAATCTCCACTAAATTCATTGGATGAGAGATCTATCACTCGAATTTGAGCAAACAAATTTTCAGTCCTTGAAATTTTAATGGGCCCGTGCAACTTATTTGATCTCAACTGTAAAATCATCAAACTGGGTAGGGTTCCCAACCATTTTGGGAATGTGTCATTCAACTGATTGTTACCTAAATCAACAACTTTCAAATACTTGCAATTGATCAAAGATTGTGGGACTTTCCCCTCTAGCTTATTCCCATCCAATTTAATGATATTGAGTCGGTTTCCAATACTAAAAGTTGTATTAATTGTCCCACTAAGACTATTGTTGCTCAAATCCAATACCTCAAGTTCACTCATCTCACCCAAACAGTGCAGGATTTTTCCCTCCAAATTATTACTACCCAAATCTAGCACTATCAGTGTTTTCGCATTGGCGCAGATGGCTGAATCAATCTGTCCACTGAGATTATTGTGGGAAAGGAGAAGATATAGTAGCTCATGCTGGTTTAGGAGTGACTTTGGAATAGAACCTTGCAGCTGATTTTGTTTCACTGCAACGTAAAGTAGTTTTTTGGACTTGAACTCCTGAATTTTGCCACTGAAATGGTTATTGCTCAGGTCTAACACTTGTAGTGACGGAGGGGAGAATATCCAGGAGGGTGTACTCCCGTTCAAGTTGTTTGATGACAAGTTGAGCCATCGTAGGTTTTGCAGACCACTTACATTAAGTGGAATTGGACCAGTTAGCGAATTGGACGAAAAATCTAAGATTGCAATTTGTGTCCAGCTTCTGTTAAAGGATAAGAAATCAAGTTGGCCATAGAAGTTGTTATTTCTAAGCGATAACTCTGTGATCTTTCCGAATCTCAAGAATTGGGAAATTGGTCCTTCAAGATGGTTATTATCAAGGTCCAAAACCTTTATTTTGGTGAGATTCCATAGAGGATTAGGAATGGGCCCTGAGAGATTACAAGAACTCATGTCCAATTCAACAAGTGAAGTTAGATGGCCAAATGCTTCAGGTATCCTACCAATAAAATTCACATTATCGAGATATAAATTCATGAGAGATGCACTGCTATTCCATCTGGTCATAGGAAACGTAACAGTGAGCTGGGGATTGGATGATAAATCAAGAGATTTCAAGTTGGAAAGATGGAAAACACTTTCGGGCAATATCCCATATAATTGTGTGTCCAAAAGTTGTAGAGTGGTTAAATAAGAAGAGAAATTTAAAGGAATGGTGGAGGAGATGTTCACATATGAAAGGTCGAGCTCTCTTAATTGGGTCAAGTTCTTAAGGAGCCGTTCAAAATTGTGAGGTCCTAATCTAAGCTCATTATGACTCGTGATACGAAGAACATGTAATTTAGAAAGATGAAAGATTTCAGAAGGGATTAGACCTGAAAGATTCGAATCTGATAGATGAAGATGCGTCAAGCTAGAAAAGTCACCAAATTTAGGTGAAATGTGCGACCCGAAAAAATCATTACCAGACAAATCAAGCCTTTTGAGATTAGAGAGTTGGAAGAGGCTACTGTTGGAATGAAACTTGCCTTGAAGTTGGCTGCAAGTGAGGTTAAGCTCAATCACTTGTCCCGTTGATACATCACAATAAACTCCATCCCATGAGCAACAATCCGTGCTCTTGTTCCACGAAAGCATTTTTGGATAAGAAGAATCACAATAATTATCAGAAGCATTGGGATTTATGGTAAACATGTGCTTGAACTGTAAAAGAGCAAGAGCTTGATCTTTTGGGCACAAATGAGATGAAGATGAGGAGAAACCAAGTTGACACAGAAAGACATATAGCATAAGCAATGTGAGTTTTCCAATGCCCATTTCTGCACTAATTTGGTAGAGAAGAAATCTAAGAAATTTTTGCTCTGCTCTTCTATGAAATACCTTTGAAGTAATATATATTTACTTTAAGATAAATAGTAAATTCAAGGTTATGTATTTTACTACATTGCTTTTGCAGTAGTCAATATTCCAAAACTGAAAGTTCCTTTTTTGACATCTTTACTACTCTTGCTTTGCTGTTTAGTCACTTCCAGGAAACTCACCTGGTCATTTTCCAGACTTTTTACTGCAGCACTCAAAAAAAATAAAAAAATGTTACAACAAATATCTATTGTTTCACTTAGATATATTCTCAAATGGTCACTCAATGAAGGGTATTTGATTTCTCTCAGAAAGTCACTCAATTTTAGTGAAAACAAAAACCAAAAGAGTTTCACGTTGTTCACAAGGATAGCCTCTGTAGTAGTGTTTCTTAAGAACAATAAATATCGATAATATAGACTTACTATTCATCGGTTTTGAGCATAATTTTTCCTTTCAAAATTCGTATAACACATCACACATTTATTTTAATCTGTTTTAATTATTTTTTCAAAAAAAAATTATATTCTTAGTCTGAAATACACGTGCAAATCCTATTTCTGCATTACTTTCCAAAAGGAATAATTTTAATTTCGTGGTGATAAATTATTTTGAGCAATTGAAAGCAATTTATTTGATTAAAAAAAAGAAAAAGATGTTTAAATCAACTATGGAGCTCCAGATCTTTATATATATATATGAAAAGTTTGTTCTAACACTTGTTTCAATGACCAAAAACATCGTAGAAATACCGTTTGATAAAAGGTAAAAGAATAATTTGCTTTTACATGAATACTTAAATACATGCATTATATGTATATTTCATGTCCAAACAAAACTTTAAACTTTATCTCATATAATGTCATATTATGATTTCAAATCATGATTTTATCTCGTATGGCCAAACGGCCGTGCATATATCAAACAGTTCACATTCTCAAGAGTGTGAATGCATAGAAATATTCAAATGAAAAGCTATAATAACACATGCATTATAGACAAAGGTTTCACAGAAAAAGTCTGTGTTTTGGCTCCCCACACACACAGACACACAACTTTTCCTTTCTATTAAAGGGAAAAAAACAAAGAAGGAAGACAATTTCTAATAGTTTTTCCCCACATGCATAGAATGAGAGTTTGTTCCAATGAAAAATGTGAAGCTCAATTTAAATGTGTTATTAAAATAGTACTACAAGTTATGAAATTATGTAGAAAAAAAAATCAGAAATTAGGATAAAATAAGAGAGAATAGATTTGTGTTCAAATTTGACTGAAAGTGATTAGTTGAGCTTCTCGTAGATTTTTCTTTGCTCAGCAAAGCAATAGTAGATTTTTCTTTAATTAATTTGTAGTTCACAATAATACACCTCATCAAAATTACAACCATCCGCCACATCCGTTGGTGGTTCACAGTAGATGTTGTTTAATCGAAATAGAAGAGGGATTTTGGATCGAGTCTAGAGGGGTAAAAAAAGATGTGAGGTAATTTTTATAAAAAGATCCACCCTCTTTCTTTCGGGAATGAAATATTAAATAAATTCTAGATTTTTTTGTGTAATTTGTGGTTCACAATATACCTTATCAATATTACATCCATCCGCCACATCCGTCGGTGGTTCACAATATTTGGAAAGAAAAAAAAACATGAATGACAAAGACCTTTTTGTCCTGACTACTCTTTTTTTCTTTAAAACATGAATTATGGACTTGTAAGTCAAGGTCTATGGAGTATGGACAAATCAATACTCTTATTCTAAATAATCAAACTTAGACTTTTCTTTTTTCCCCTAGGAATTTAAATAACTGTTTTTCACTCATTGTTTTGGAGTAATCAATTCTAGGAAGACCACATTGTCATTTTCAGTCAATTTTAGACTTGTCAATTATATACGTCTATTCAATGTGTGTCACACAATATGTAAAGACTATCTCAAATCATTGTATTGTAATTCAAATGTAAGCATTTCACCTTGCGTTTGTTGAAAAATCAGAAATTAGGATAAATGAAGAGAGAATAGATTTGTGTTCAATTTGATGTGTTATTAATAATTTTAATTTAATATGTAATATTCTTAAAGATGGAAAATTAAATATTTAATTTGTCAGCTCAGATCTGTTAGTCAATAAAATTATGGTCCCTTCATAACACATTTTTTTTACATAATACATAAATAGACACTCAAAAACGTGGTCTCAAGTGACAATTAAGCACTCAAACTTTGAGAGTGCATATCTAGGCACCTCAACTTGGTCTCAACTCACAAATAAATGCTCCACCTAGTCCCGCTATGTCTCATAGACACGCGATGCTGACGTGACACATAAATTTTGAAAGTATCTAGATGATCATTTTGTAAGTTGGAGTACTCTACTGAAACAGTGGATATGAGTTGAGGTGTCTAAATGTGCACTCTCAAAGTTTGAGTGCTTAATTGTCAGTTGAGACCAAGTTTGAATGCCTATTTATATATTATATCTTTTTTTTTTCACGATATGTCTTTCTTTAATTTTTTTTTTCTTTTGACTAGAAGGATACGTCAAAACGTTTGTTTTCTTCTTTTTTTTTTCGTTTTGTTGCCTCTTGTGAGCTTCTCGTAGGGTCCATGAGACCATATAATTTTATCAGATCTTGCCGAGTGG
>JACEIK010000791.1:60846-120341 GCA_018107945.1 Datura stramonium
GAAATTTCCTACCGAAAAAATATAAAGTAGCTATTCACACTGTTATTAGTGGGAAAAGAAAAAATACTAGTGTTTCCAAATGAAAAAATCATGAAGTTTTCTAATTACTTCAGTGGGAATCTGTTTCCCACCATGCGTTTTCCCAGCGAACTGGTTCGGTGAGAAATGGGTGGGAAAATCACATTTTATAACACAAATTTTTCCCTGATTTGCGGTAGGAAAAATCTCTATTTCTAGTAGTATTTCATTAGAGAAATCATTTTCCTTAATCTCCTAAAAAAATATTTTTCAAAATTTTTGACCAATCGAAACACGACAAAATAAGAAAATATTTTATTCCGTACCAAGAAATCTGTTGGCACATGTCAACTATTGAATGGAAATTTAAAACATAAGAAACAGATGTCAACTATTCAAGAAAAGTGACATCCAAGGCAGGTTATATCCTTTTGTAGTACAATCTGGACTCATGTTAACCTCAACATGGTGACTTCACTTCTCTAGGAATTTTGTGAAAAATTATCCCTAAATTAAAACAGATTCCTATCTCCAAGAAAATCATTCCCGTCGTCTCAATTTACGTGAATTTTTTCTTTCTTTAGTCAGTTTCAAAAGTAATGATATGTTTTTGTATTCAGTAACAATTTAATTTTGAATTTTTCAGTTTTACCCCTCATGAACAAAAGTTATGGCTTATTTTAAACCATATATTAAATTTCGTATCCGTTCAAACACCGTACTGAAATATTTCTTATATATATATATTTCTAATATTGGGGATTTGCCATTTTGCAGTATACAAGTATGGAAGAGAAAGGAGTTTCATATACAGAGGATGTTAAAAACCCACTCTCCCTATTTTTCAGAGATATAAGGTAAAGTTTTTGCCTTTTTTATTCTTTTTCTCTTTTTGGTCATAAATTAAATTCAACATTCTGGTATTGAGCTTTACGATTTACTCCCTTCGTTTTAATTTGGTACGGAGTTTAAGAAAGTAAAGAAGTTTTTTGAGTCTTTTGTGATCTTAAACTAAAGAGACGCGAAATGTATCAAAATGTCTCTTGATCTTGTAGTCTTAAACACGTCGTTTGGAAAGTTAGAAACAAAGAGTTGTCAGAAAAAAGAAAGAGGGCAGTCTTTTTCAAACAGATTAAAAAAAATGTAAGAAAAACAAATTGAAACGGATGGAGTATCATTTAAAAGGATTATACACACTTTTACATGTGAGAAATAATAAAATTGATGTGTTTTTTTCTCATTTTTATTCTTGCCCCACACCTATAATGTTGCTCAAAATCTCTAAAAATTTTGTCGCGCTCGTGTCGGTACCTCCAAAAATGCACTACTTTCGGAGGATCTGACACACCCTATGACTACAAAAGAAAATTCTAGATTCAGCTACGAACTTTGTCGCTAATCCCTCGGAAAACCGCTCGTAATTAACAGAATCTTCAGATAATTCGTAGCTAAATAGGATTAGCGGACGAATTGTGCTATCGCTGTTTAGCTACAGAATTTGTCCATCGATAATTTCTGTCTATTTTCTAGTAGTGGTTTGAAGAATCCGAACAACATAGCCCCACATTGTATGGAGCCAAATAAATGGAAATGTTAATGAGATCTGATAAGAGTGAAGGATGGAAATATTTGTTTTGATAGTATTTTTTTTGTACATAAGAGTGAAGGAAATATCAAAATATTTTCTCAAAAAGAATTTACATTTCTGATGAATATCTGAATATAAAGCCACTTCTGATGTATACGGAAAATAATAGCCGATAAATGTATATCTTTTTGTATATTTGACTAGCGAATGTAATTATTTTTAGCCGATCGTGTAACTTGCTTTTTTTGTTAACCTTTGAGCAGATCAATTTTTAAATTGGATGAACTTGGGCAAGAAATAGGAAGAATTGCCTTACCTGCTGCATTAGCTTTAACAGCAGATCCTATTGCATCTCTGGTTGATACAGCATTCATTGGCCATATAGGTATCAATTTCACAAAATTTAATATGTATTCCTATTGTCTTGCAAGCAGAGGCGGAGCCACGACTTTTAGCTTATGCGTTCTGGATCATTAAAATAAACTCTAAATTTGTTCGACACAGGTCCGATTGAGCAGGCTGCTGTAGGAGTTTCGATTGCTGTATTCAATCAAGCATCTAAGATTGCAATATTTCCCCTGATCAGCGTAACAACTTCTTTCGTTGCTGAGGAAGATATGATCACGAAAGCAAACCAAGACCTGCAGGAAAATAAAAATACAGAGCAGAATGAAGGAGATGCTGAAGTATTGGAAGCCGAGTCACCGTCAAAGAGTGAAAGCAAAAGCCTGATACCTAAAAATGGTATGTTGGAAAGTGAAACATCCACACTCAAATTCTTGAGACCGTTTGAATTAGCTGAATCTAAGTAGCTTTTAAGCACTTTTTAAGTGTTGGAGCTGAATTTATGAGTAAGCAATATACGTGCTTTGATAGAAGTGCTGAAACTTGAAAATAAGCAGCTTGTTACACGCTCGAGAATGATTCACATGCATGTTCCTTCTACTTTTTGATAATGACCCTATCTTTTCGTTTACCTTCAGATTCTGTGAGTGTATGCAAGTACGGAAACATAGCTACGAGCTTTGAAGTAGTGAAGCCTAAGTCCGAAAAGAGACACATTCCATCCGCATCGTCTGCATTGATCATTGGTGCTGTCCTTGGCATCATCCAAGCAATATTTCTAATCGCTGGAGCAACGCCTTTCTTAAAATTCATGGGAGTCAAATCTGTAAGTTGATCTCTTCAAAAGCAGAGAGGGGAGGAGAAATTTCTTAGTCTCTCCGACCAAATTTATGTGAAAGGTGTTTGATTGGGCACGGAGTTTAAGAATGAAAGGAAGACTTTTGAAACTTGCAGTCTAAAAACAAGTCATAGATATTTGTGTATCTATAAATGATCTCATTAAGGGTAAAATGAGAAGTTCAAAGTTAAACTGTTACTAAGGGTAAAATGAGAAGTTCAAAGTTGAACTGTTACTAAATATAGAAACGTGTCATTCTTTTCTGGACTGACGAAAAATAAAAGAGTGTCACGTAAACTGGGATGGAAGGAGTATTTTTTTTTTCCATAGGAATTCAGATTCTTGTATCCTTCTTCCAACTATTGGTGCCATTTTCTTTTGCTTTTTCTATTCCCGTCTTTGTGGTGGTAGGTGAGAAGGGGGTTGAGAGGCTCTCACAGTGTTAATTTCTGGTTGTATGTGATAATTTTACAGGGCTCAGCTATGTCAAAACCAGCACAAGATTACCTGAGATTGAGGTCACTTGGTTCACCAGCAGTTCTCCTCTCGTTATCCATGCAAGGGGTATTTCGCGGATTTAAGGACACCAAAACTCCACTATTTGCAACTGGTAAGTAATTATTGATGTGTGACAGTGTCAGACATCTAAATCTTAATATTCAGATTCAGACATCTTAATCTTAATAAAAACAAATGAGGCCTAAATCTGACTCAGCTTTTTTCTTTTTCTGTGTGTTTTGACATATCATACAGTGGCTGGCGATTTGGCAAATATAATCTTGGACCCTATATTCATGTTTGTTTTCCATCTCGGTGTCAAAGGTGCTGCAATCGCTCATGTAATTTCTCAGTGAGTAGATTCTAGTCTCCCCTGATAAATAAAATTGCGAGGCAACAGTTTCACTGATAAAAGAGTTGTGGGAAATGTTGGACAGATGTTCTTACTTGAATTTTTGTTATAGGTACCTAATTTCAGTTATACTCTTCTGGAAACTATTGGAAAAGGTCCATATCGTACCTCCTAGTCTCAAGTATCTTCAATTTGCTCGATTTATTACAAATGGTAAGGATTTTCTTGCTTCTGTATACTAAACTACTGGAATTTCCATAAGGTCTACTGATGCTAGTTCAAGAAGATCTCTTCTATCTACATGTTCAACAGAAAATCATCAAAGAAACATGATTTCCTACATTTGAAACTATGGTCAGAGTGTATGTGCTTTAAGGCGTAAAGGTGGTACTCTGATGACTATATTAAGTTAATCTGAGATATCAAATCTTCTGAGCTTCCGCCGTGCATTTGTTTTCTGAAATGTTGAACTGCTTCCATTCACCAGATTTTGTTCTTTGTTTCTGTCTATTAATGAATCTTCACTTCAGCTGTTATTTCAAGAGTAAAGGGCACGTTTGGTTGGGGAACAAGTTATCGTGGGACTAGGTATCCCAGGATTAGTTATCCCCGGATTGTTATCCCACTCTCGATGTGGGATAAAAATAACACTACAATCTGAGGATAACTTATCCTAGGATTTATCTCAACCAAACGTGGGATAAACTCATTTAATCCCGGGATTAGTTATCCCTTATCCCTCATAATAAACGCATCGTAACTGTATCTCTTTCATATTCATAATAAAACCTAACTGATTTGTTTTCTCTTTTCTTCCTCCTAATTTCAGGCTTCCTATTGTTAGTGAGGGTCACAGCGGTAACATTCTGCATAACATTAGCTGCATCATTGGCTGCAAGATTAGGACCTACACAAATGGCTGCATTTCAGGTCTGCTTGCAGGTTTGGCTAGCTACATCTCTTCTAGCTGACGGGTTAGCTATTGCTGGACAGGTGAGACATGATCCCCCCAATCAATACTTTTCAGCTGTCTCAAATAAGCTAAAGAGGCAGAGGAAAAGAGAAAGACCAGTAACTAATAAAACGGAAGAACATCTAACCGGATGTATCATTTTTCTGAGAAATCTTAATCAAGAATAAAGGGAACCATTATTTGCTCCAAAGGCCTGGCTATAGTGGTGTGAAAATCCATAAGGTCTTCCTGTGGATCTCTATACAGTCAGACCTCTTTATAACAGTCATACTCTCGAACAACATTTCACTATAACAGTCATGTTTTCTGGAGAATCGATCATTCATGTTATGTTATATAATAAGTTCTCTATAAAAGCATTTCACTGTAGCTGCTGAAAAAAATCGGGACAAAAGATGTTGTTATAGAGAGATTTGACTGTATGAGTTTCATACTATCACTAGTGAAACACATTTGTACTTTCATATTCGCCACCACGAGAAAGCATCAACAGTCATCATATTATGTGAACAAACTTCAAAACTTCAACCTTCCTTTTCCCCTTTCAGGCAATACTTGCAAGTGCATTTGCTCAAAAGGACTTCACTAGGTGTACTGCAACAGCATCAAGGGTGTTACAGGTACTAAATTTGTTCAATAGCAGAGTATTCATATACGAGTATATTTTTAATAGCAAATGAGATAGTAACCATCTAGTTCTCGAAACATGCAGTTGGGAGTAGTTCTAGGGTTGTTACTAGCACTCGTTCTTGGAATTGGTTTACACTACGGAGCAAGATTATTTACAAAAGATGTCAATGTCCTACACCTAATTGGCATTGGCATTCCGGTACAGACCATCTATAAACATGTCATTTGATACATTTACAAATCTTTCACAGTAAAAGACTTCAGTTCAGAACTTACCATTTCTTCCAATTTCAGTTTGTTGCAGCAACCCAATCAATCAATTGCCTGGCCTTTGTCTTAGATGGTGTAAACTTTGGCGCATCTGACTTTGCATACTCTGCATACTCGATGGTAAGCTCACACGAGATAATTCATTTCTTGCTGTCAACACATAATAAACATACTATGCTCAAAATGGTATCAAATTTTCTTGTACATTCTAAAGGATTATAATGTTGCAACAATAGTCTCAACTGCATTTCAGTTACTCAAACTCACATTTCAACTCAATTAATAGTCCTCCGCCCCCGTCCTCACACACATATCCAAATAGCGAATTACCCTCTTTAACAAATCTTTCTTCGTGATGATCTGGGGATATTATCATTTTTTTTGTAACTTATCCTGATCAAAGTAAACATTTACTGACAAGAATACTTTTGATCTTCAGCTTACGGTGGCTCTTTTCAGCATTATGTTGTTGCTCATTCTTTCATCAAGTTTTGGATTTATCGGAATTTGGGTAGCTCTAACAATCTATATGAGTCTACGAGCTTTAGCTGGCTTCGGAAGGTAGGCATCTGAAAAAAACACAAACTTAAGAGACTATAGGAATGCAGAAGCGTAATCTGTTTATTTTCCGCTTCACCTTTTGCAGGATAGGCACTGAGACAGGCCCCTGGAAGTTCCTCTCGAGCTGAAAGTCTCGGTTAGACAGTTAACAGTATATATATATATTACTTTCATACTGTAAATTTGTACAGTAACCTTAAATCCCTTGTAAGGACCAAAGAAGGATTAGGAGGGACCTTATAAGGCAATTTTGTTGAATGTTGTACCACAAAAGTAACATATATAGACTCAGTGCATTGGAAAATAACATCTGTACTCTTTAGTTCCATTATATAGATCCTTAATAAAAGTTTTGCAGATTAATCTTCCTTTGTAGTTGGGAGGAAAAAGAAAGAATCAAAGAATGAGATTTGGCAAGGAGATTCATGGATAATGAGATATAGAAGTCAGGGAGTGACGGTCAGCTCAATCAGCGCGGAAGTGGTCAGGCAAGGTTATTGTCGGACAATGTAGTGCAAGCGATGATGCTTTTTCTCCTTCCATTTCATTTAATTCAAGCAACACTTAGGAAATGTACTCATGTTGGTTATTTTCCTCCCAACACTCTTTTTTGATAGGATGGTTGTTATAAAGATTAGAATCTCCAAGTAATCTTTCTTTTGTAGACTTTAAAAAGTATTTCAGATCACAAGTTTCAACAGTCTTCTATTTTCATCTAAACTTCGTGGCCAAGCAACACCTTTACATAAATTGAGACATAAAATAAGTATATATATAATAACCTGTTATCCGATTTGGAAAAAACCATGTTCAAAGATTCACAGACATAAAAGCCAAAAAGAAAATGTGAAATACACAAAGATAGAGCACGAGTATTACATATTGCTATGCTACAATAAGGGAGGATCCAATGTTGGGTTCACAGAAACCAGTAGCTTTTGCTCAAATCCTACATATCTATTAGAATATTCACTAAATATTTACAAAAAATTTACAGTGAACCCAGTTATTATTGTATATTAACTTGAAATTGTTATAAGATCCTACAAGCTTTAAGTCTTGAATCCGACTCTGGGCCTACAAGTTGTGTTATACTAGTGTATTTCAACGAACAATTACATCTGTATTTGCAGAATCAGAACAACTCTCAAGCAACTTCACAGACTCAGTTGAATTTGTTATGGACTAGCCATGTAAACAACGCGGATTATGTACATAATGTGATGTCAACCAACAATTACATCTATTTTTGCAGAATCAGAACCACTCTGAAGCAACTTCACGGACTCAGTTGAAGAAATTGAAGAACTTGTATTGAACTCCAGTAAAGATGGTTGCAGCGATTCAGAGGGCCTGGGAGGCGTTTGCAAAGCTTGTACTTCGCCTTCAAGCATTTCCATTACTTTAGTCATTGAGGGACGATCGAGTGGATTCATTTGTATGCACCACAAAGCAACTAATGTCAGCTTCTTTATCAACTCCTTTTCGTTGTCATGTGTCTCGTCTAGTACTTCAATTTCCTTTTCCTTGTCGAATTGATCATAAATCCAATGTGGGAAATACTGAGTTGACACATCCTCTGTTGCTGCAAGTTTTTTTTTTCAAGCCTACTATCTCAATTAGTAGCATTCCAAGCTATAAACATCACCTTACGCAAGATATGGGACAATGCTTCTGTTGATCAATTCTGGAGCTACATAACCAATTGTTCCCTGGCTGCTGTTAGAGTAACAATGCTCTTATCCGTCGGGTATAATTTGGCAAGACCAAAATCAGATAGTTTTGGAATGAAGTTCTCATCCAAAAGAATGTTGTGTGGCTTGATGTCAAAATGTAGAATTTGAATATCACAACCTCGATGCAAATACTCAATACCTCGAGCAACTCCAAGAGAGATTTCAAACTTTCTTTCCCAACTTAAAATATCAGCTCCTCCTTCTCGAGGTGCTATGTACTTTTCAAGTGATCCGTTAGGCATGAAGTCATACAGAGGCCTTTGATCTCAGCACAATAGTAATAAGTTACCACGTTAACATGATGAATCCTCCCCGATCAGTAGCAGCCTCATTCATGAAGTCTTTCCCATCAGCTTTGGGCTTACTCAATATCTTCACTGCTACATTAGGACCGCTTTGAAGCTTACCTTTATATACTCCAGACCATAACCTCCTTGGCCTAGTTTTTCTTTGAAATTCCCAGTCATCTTCCATATGTTGGCATATGGGTATCGAATGGGCATGAAATTTATTCTCCTATGCAGGAGGCTTTCAATTTCGTAAAAAGCGACAAATGCCTTCTTCGTAATTTGATTATCAAGAAACACAAATACGCATGGAAATAGAACGATTCTTGCCACGAGCGCTAAGCCCTGTGTACAACTTCATCATAAATAAGCACGAAAAATTTGTGAATGGTTAAATTAATTGTTCAATAAGTAGTAGTAATTGCTCAAGAAGTTCTCCATCTCCTTTCCAGTACATATACATTTTTTCCACTATGCTACTTTAGGAAATGTTTGACATTAGTTCATAGTTTATATATCACTTGCACAATTTTCAGAAATGTGGATTCATTAAAGTATTCAAATTTTAAACTTTTGCATGATTTTCCTTGTAAAGTTAGTTTTCAACTTCTCCTCATTCCATCGATTTATATAAAGATGTTTAGTGACTCAAAATAAACTTTTGAAATGAAGGGTAAAATGAGTTAATTGTTACCAAAAATAGAAAGTGTTATTAACTTTTCCCAGGTATTTCAAAAGAAAAAAGAATACCACATAAATTGGTACGGATGGAGTATTACTTTTATATCTATTAGAGTGAAGGGTGAAAAACACACACGAAATATTATGATTTTCGAGTTTCACACAGTGCCAGTGTTTCCTACATTATCCATAAAATGTTTATCAGCTCACATCTAGCCCCATCGGTAATTAGCTTTTCACCACACAGCAAAGTGATATTTGGCGAGCTCGCTTTGCGCGATAGTTGGTGTCTTTTTGATAAACGATGACAATAATTCGGTAAGCTTCACGCACCTGATAATTCAGGTGTGAAACTCAAAAAGGCTCAAATACTTTGAGGTGTGTTTGACAATGCTCTATCTGTTATTATTATTATTATATTATCCTTTAATTATAAATTAAATTAATGATTTTAACAGCATATCTAGTCAAAGTTCATCATATATAATTATCAGATGATAAAAGGAACTCCCGTCTATGTGTTGGTTCAGATTGATTTCTAGTCCATTGGTCTGTAAGTCCAGATTCTTCTCAGTGAATTTGAAAGACAAAAAAGACATGTCTTACCAGCATTATGGGAAGTATCCATGGGATGATTGCTGCAAGAACACCAACAATCAATAACACAGTTAATCTAACTCACAACTAGTTACCGTTTATATAAAAACTGAATTGACAATAGAACGAGTGCTTACTTTAGAGCGGTATGTCTTTGAGTTACTTGATTGTGGTCATCGAAAGAGAAAATCAAGAACCGGAAAAAAACAAAAAAAGGTAAGACTTACACAGAAAAATTTGCTAAGTGTGTTATATCCTAGCATGATATTGGGAATGTTCTTACCACACAAGGTTCTGAAGAATATAAAATTGTAAACTTTGCAGCTGAGATCCATGCAACGAACATCATGAATTTTCACCTTCACAGTCATATCCACCGGGGCACACGTCACAGTAAACATCACGAAACCATGAAATCTCAAACCCATATGCAAAGCATTATCAACTTAAAATAAATATTTGCATTTGCATCCTGAATATGCCATAGAAGTCAGTGACATAGGGTCTACACTACACCCCACTTCCAAATCGGATGATAATTGCGGCCATGGTTGCGTACGTGTGTCCCTTAAACAAATCAGAAGAAACATTGGAAAATAACTGCCCTGTTGAGACAATTAGTGATTTGGAGCAAGACTGGAGAATTTATGGCAAATGGACAGCTGAAGAAGGTGATCGGTACTGTTAAATGAACAAAATCAGGCTAATAATAGATTAAAACCAAGAGGGATAGTGTAAAACGTAATCGAATTCTGAGGAAGAGAGCAAATAACTTGTTCTCTTATACCAGGATCTACAAGGCGGATAGTGGAGTTTTCGTAATTGATGGCTTGGACATAGTAGTTCAGTGATCGATTCCAATTATATGGTAATATTGTGAATATGGCGCGATCCCCTTCACAGCTCAATTCATAATTTTCATGGCCGCAGTGCTTTGGATCACTCTTCAATCGAAAGGGATAACTGATGTTATGAATATGCCCGCAACTAGAAGGGACACACTGCTGACTCTCTTCTGCAAATGGGGTTTCTGAGAGCTGCATGAAGATGAGGATTGTAAGAAGAAACTTGGTTCCTCCGGACATTATATTTTTCTGGTTAACTCTGGGTGTGTGTGTGTGTGTTTTTGTGGGTGTTTCCCTCTTTACCAAACACTGCAGTTTAGCAGTGAAGATGTGTTTTTCATGGCCCACAGCTAGCAAACCAATCAATTCATTGAATGTTTTCATGAAGTAAGGGAAGTCAAGCATGTCTCTCATTCTAGTAAGTCAAAAATGGAGGCACAAGACTTTACTTGATTAAAGAATGTGGAAAAATCAAACCATTAAATGAAAGAAAAATCCAATCCTTCACGCAAAAGAAAGAGTGCAAGTCAAACTAAGGGTGCAAGACTTCTCTTAACAATCTCGGCTCGTATCACCCAGTTGTCGGAATACTCACGAAGCATATGGATTTTCTTTGTCCTTTAGCCTAGATATCCTCTAGAAGATGCAGATCGTTTTCTTTGTAAACACTAACTGTCATATTATGGTGCAAACCTATCTTTTTCAATACTCATAATGGTATATTTATACGTTATACATTCGGGTTTAGGAGGAGGACAAACTAGTGGGACTGTGCTTTTCCTTGATGGAGGGACCCAGCCCAATAGTTATTTTCAACCTACTTCGCTATGTTGCAAAAATGAGAAAAGAGAGCCAAACCCTCAATAAAATTTGTCAAGGTTTTGTCTTTAATTTTGCCACTGGAACAACTGCAAGTTTCTTTGGTTGGGCTAATCTCTCCCCTGTATTTCTCTTCTGTATTTAGTGTTGATTCTTTCCTAGATTTTATCAGCTCCATAGATCTCTGTTGAGAGCTGATAGATAGCTTTTGATCTCTGAGGCCTGACATCTTGTTTCTTTTGTAATCTGTGCAACTGCTTGATGCTTTGTTAACGATATCCTTCTAATTTCATGCAAAAGAAAAACTGCAAGTTTCAACTTTCAAGGTCTTTCAGTAAAGATGACCATCGTTTTCCCCTTGCACTTACTTCTCATCATCATGGTATTGTTGGCTATGGTTAGTGAAGGAGCATATGATTGCAGAGAATCCAGGTGTGAAAGTTATGGCCCTAGCATTCATTTTCCTTTCAGGCTTCGCCACCAGCCAGAATATTGTGGCTATCCAGGCTTCGAGTTATCTTGTGACAGCAAAAACAAAACCATACTCACACTTCCCAATTCACTTATACTATTTGTTGAAGAAATCGATTATATGTCTCAGCGGATTAGACTTCATGATCCTGAACGTTGTCTCATTCTCAAGCTATTGCACCTTAATTTATCATCATCTCCTTTCGTCTTCACTGTTGATGAACCCTATGTTACACTAACTGACTTTTCGGTTTTCGTGTTCTGGTCTCCCAGCAGATTATCAGGATGTCACACCAGCTTGTGCCTCTCACAGAACAATATTTGCTATTGATCAGTACTCTTTCGATTCACTCCCCGACAACTTGCAAAAGATTCATGAGAAATTCCATCAGTTCCCCCCGATACAGTTTACAGTTACTTAAGACTCAGTTGGTTTAATCCAGTGTGTCGCTACTGTGAAGGTCTTGAAATGGATTGTGGCTTCAAGAACTATACCAAACAACTGACTACTCAGTGTTTCAACCGACCAGTCACTACGAAAGGTATTAAAGTTCTATTTTGATTGCATAATTTTATCTTAATAAAATAATTAATAGCAAACCTGAATGTCGTCTTAAATGAACATATTCAATCACTGCAGGTGGATTAAAGGAACCATTGATTGCAGGTTGGTGTTCTATGCCTTTTCTTTCTCATCTTTCAATTTCCTATACTTATTTGCCTTGTGTATAATGTACAAGTTGATGTCTTCCAGGTGGAGTTTTAGGCATTGCTCTTTTTGGAATTATTGTCATGGCGCTCTATGAGTTTTATAACTCAAACAAAATTGAAAGAGAGAATCGAGCCAGAGTTGAAAAGTTTCTCGAAGATTACAGAGCTCTCAGGCCCACTAGATATACTTATGCAGATATTAAAAAGATAACAAATCTGTTTCAGGAAAGATTGGGAGAGGGAGCTTACGGTGTTGTTTATAAAGGAACACTCTCTAATGAAATTCATGTTGCTGTAAAAGTTCTCAATGATTCCGAAGGAAATGGGGAAGAATTTATTAATGAAGTTGCAGCAATGGGGAAAATCCATCATGTCAACGTGGTTCGCCTAGTTGGCTTTTGTGCTGATGGAGTTAGAAGAGCTCTAGTGTTTGAATACTTGCCAAATCAGTCACTTGACAAGCTCATTTTCCCAGAAAGTTTCAAAGATAATATTACCCTTAATTGGAAGAAGCTTCATGATATTGCTATGGGAATAGCAAAAGGGCTGGATTATCTTCATCAAGGATGTGATAACAAATCCTTCATTTCGATATAAACCCCAAAATATTCTGTTAGACCATAACTTGAACCCAAGATCTCTGATTTTGGTCTTGCCAAGTTAATGCTCTAAAGAGAAGAAGAAGCAGAATCACTATGACTGAAGCTAGAGGAACCATAGGTTATATTGCACCAGAAGTGCTATCAAGCAATTTGGAAAAGCATCTCATAAATCTGATGTCTATAGCTTTGGAATGATGCTACTTGAAATGGTTGGAGGGAGGAAGAATTTTGACACAAAGGCTGATACTAGCCAAGTGAACTTTCCTGAGTGGATTCATCAGCGCCTGAATCAAGAAGAAGAGTTGAAAATCAGGATCGAGGAAGATGACGATATCATAATTGTAAGGAAATTGGCTATTATAGGACTTTGGTGCATCCAATGGAATGCAACAGATCGACCTTCCATCAAAGTTGTTACTCAAATGCTAGAAGGAGATGGGAACAACCTAAATGTTCCTCCTCCCTTTACAGCAAAAAACTCCTCCCCATAGGAACTGAAGGGATATCAAAACTAGAGAATAAAATGGAGGCCTTAATACAGATCAACTCTCTTATGTCGGATTCAGTACAAATGGAAGCAAATTTTGGTAACTTCATTAGATATATCTGTTAAGTCAGTTGATTAACTACCTCTCAACTCTCATTTACATGTACAATTTATATTATTGAGTATTTTTGTCTCAAATTATGTTTTGAACCTTTGTACAAGTCAATATTATCATTTGGGACTTGTTGGAATGGATTGGTTGGCGACCCCAAGGGCCCAGTGAGTTTGGCACCATCAGACCATGTTTATAAGTTTCACATTTTTCTGAATCCTCAGCGCATAAACGCGATCTCGGTGTTAGTCAACCTGACTGATAACCGCTATGGCAGTTAAGCCTGGACCTAGTTATGCATGGAGATAGCAGTGCCTTGAATGTGAACGTGCTGAGGAATTTAAGTCAAAGACCTAGAATCACTAAATTTAGGATTTGAGGGATTAATTGGACTCTAAATTGAAATTTTGAGAATAGATTGGACCTAATTGGGGTTATGGATAACTCGGATTTGACTTTTATTTTGGGGTTTAACTGTTTTACTTTCACGGAGTCTTAAATCATGAATCGAGTCAAATATCTTTTTTGATACTATCAAGTAATCTTTGGGAGTAAATTGGAGTCATTTGGTAGGTTAAGGTGAGGAAGAAGGTTTTGGTCCTTTTGAAAGGTTAAGAGTTATTTGAATCGAGGTAAGTTAAGACTTTTGGCCTCAAAAGGTCAAATATGTCTGTATGTCAAATGGAGCAGATTTGCCCCTCTCAGATTATTAATGGTTGAGGGTCAAATAACGTCGTTTGTCTTGTTAAATAATGGAGGACAAATTAGTTCCTTCATAGTTTAGAGTAAATTTGTGCTGTCCGATTATATATAACATAGATTGAAGTAAAAGCATAAAAATAGTATAACAAGATACCTTGAGATAAAATATATAAAAATATGCACGATACAACATGTCAAGATATGCACCAACCAAGAAGCAAGTATCCATGATAAAGACTCAACTCACTTAATACAGAGGCAAATTTAGGATTTTTATATCGTGATTGCACTACTTTTTAAAAAAAATGTCTTAAGCGAAAATTGTTTATAGTTATACAGGCAAATAGCTAAATATTTAATCGGTGCGCTGATGGAAACGCTTTATAGTATGGTCATACGCGCTAATATCAAGATATGGGCTAACCATGAGTCCCGCGAAGCAAATTATGCGTGATAAAGACTCAGCGGCTTTGCTGATACGAGGAGGCATGCTCATGATCTTTTAGATCAGGAGCACCTCAAAAAAAAGGGGAATCGAACCCCTAATCCTCTACATAAATAACTCAATATTCAACTAAGTGCACCACTAAAAAACAAGAATTGAACCCCTAATCCACTAAGTAAATAAGCTTAATATTGACCAAAGTCACGCGAATTTGAAACACATAGTATGAGTCTTAGACAGATAATATCAAGATATGCCTAACCATGAACCGGTAAGCAAATATGCATGATAAAGACTCGACCTTTACTCAATACCAAGGCTCCTAATGCTAAACAATCCTGTGTGCACATTACTGAGGGTGATACATTGACTCATCACGTGCCATAGCAACATCCAGATGTGAAAGCAGATATGCAAATTAACCATGGCTGTCACCACCCAGGTTGAAGTACCTTTGAACAATTAGAGGGCCAGATGTGAGTGGAGTAAAGGAACAAAATTTGAATCACAGAAATCGCTTCCAAATATCAGTTCAACCAATTTGCCCAGAAAGCTACTTCGGCTTACCGGAGAGTAAAATGCGTTTTCTTAAGCTTGTCATCTTTGAAAAGATGTAAGCTATTTAATAATTTATAAATCTCTTCATTTAAATAAGGGTGAAACTGGAATAACATTATTAATGTCTTCTTGACTGTGTGAAACTCCACTTATTTTGAAACAAAATGAAAAGAAGCTAAAACAGAACTTATTTTGAAACGGAGGAAGTAAAAGTAGAAGTCATAAATAATCCCTTTTGAGGTCGCCATTTAACAAGTGCTCCATAATTTTTTTTGTTTTGCGAGTTTATTTGGTTTGACAAAAAAGTCAAATGTCGTGTTTAGCAGCTTGACAACTTCAGACATTAGCATTCGAAAGTGTGGCATTGTGAGAGGCCTAACATGAATTGTTTTTGCCTAATGTCTAGTATGGCTTGCAAGGACAAAGTTTAGATATTCTTAGATATTCTTTGATTGAATTACGTGTAAAAATTGATTAAAGTTGTCATGTATATATTTGAATTTTTATTAAAAATAATTTTTCACGTATGTTTGCACAATTGCACCTCGGTCATAAGTGACTTAAATACATGTAAAATCATTCTCTAAGAGTTTAATTCGTAAGTCACTGTAATATTGGAATTTATTATATTATTAGAGTAATAATTATACAACCTACTAATTACACAATATAATATTTATGATAACATGATTGTTGTTTGTCATGATGTAATTATAATCAAGCGTCTTTTGTTTGTGTGCACAAGTGTAATTCTTATGAGTTAGATTAAATATTTAGAATAATAGTTAATTATCAAAAATTAATATTTGACAAATATGTGTTTTTATAACGGATATTAAATTAGGTATTTAAGATACATTGTCTCTGCAAATATATTAATTATTAAATACATATATCAAATATTGAATCTTTAAATAATTGTAAGTTTTTAAAAAAATAAAAAATTAATAATATTTTAATTTGATTAATTATAAAAAATAAAAATCATATTTATTAGAGCATTGATGAAATGCATGTTTTAACAAAAATATTAATATTATAAATATATAATGCCATAAAATTATTCAAATACTTGACAAAATATAATCTATCAATTCTAACTTAAAAGTGAATAGCATGTAATGTGAAGCGATAAGTCGATACCTCTTAAAAATGAGTAAATTAAAACCGAAAATATCACATAAATTTAAATTTAAAAATTAAGATTAAAAGTTAACATAATACTCTTATGTCAAATTCAAATATAACTTAAAATAAGTTGCAATAACTTAAGTAAATATATTTCAAAAGGAAAGGAAAACGTAAGTCTATAACATCATTCAACAATGAAATTATACTTTAATTCAAAAATTAGAATAATAATGCATTTACGTTAAATGAAGAAAATAATAAATAATAATAATAATAATAATAATAATAATAATAATAATAATAATAATAATAATAATAATAATAATAATAATAAGAAGAAGAAGAAGAAGAAGAAGAAGAAGAAGAAGAAGAAGAAGAAAAAGAAGAAGAAGAAGAAATAAAAAATACGAGCAATTACATGGAATCACAAAAAGTAGTAGGAAATGATAGAAAGGAAAATAAAAGATAAATAATGTAAAATAAAAATTTTATTAAAATAAAAAATAAATTAATTAAAAAATGACCTTGTAATTCTGTGCATATAATTAAATGCATTCTCATCTACCCCGAGAATTGGAGAGTGTAATTACTCTCTCTGATCCATCTAGTCTCTGTAATTAAATGTAATTATCTAGCCAAACAAATAAGGTCAAGCATGTAATTTACAACCAATTGCACCCAAATTTAGTAGATGACTTTCTAAACGGGTCCTAAAACCTTTTTCCCCAGTGAAATTAGGGCATAATTAAAGGTGTTTTGGCCCACAAAATTTCATTAAATGATCAGTAGGGACAAACATTAAAGACCATGAATTTAAGGGGCAAAAATTAAAGACTACTTTCAGAGACGAAGCAATCCGTGCAAAAACTTGAAAAAATATATAAGAAGGGTATTAGTTAAACGGGCGATTGTTGGAATGAGCCCTATAATAACTTATGATTTATAAGCTAAAAGCCTCTAACTCATGGCTTTTGATTTTATTTTTTGTTATTTTTAACTTAAAAATAAG
Organism: Datura stramonium; assembly: GCA_018107945.1. Classification (NCBI taxonomy): domain Eukaryota; kingdom Viridiplantae; phylum Streptophyta; class Magnoliopsida; order Solanales; family Solanaceae; genus Datura; species Datura stramonium. The sequence goes on from JACEIK010000791.1 coordinate 78,113, forward strand.
TACTTAAATTTTTTTTTAGTCTTTAATTCAAACACTACAAAAGTGATTAAAAGCTATTTTGACTTAACTATGCGTTTGTTGGATTGACTTATTTTAGATGTTTTTAATATTACTTTTAAACGGTTTTGTAGTGTTTGGTAAGAGCACATTTGGATTGGCTTATTTTGGATGTTTTTAAGCCAAAATAACTTTTACGCAATTTTATAATATTTAGGGGTAAAATACTTAGAAATACTTTTTAAGCACTTATTTTTAAGCTAAAATCACAAAAATAAGTAAAAGTCATAGTTAAAGATGACTTTTTGCTTATAAGTCATAAGTTCATCCAAACAAACTTTATAGCTAATTTATTTCAAAATCCGTTTTCTTTAATTCCACTTTATATTAAAATATAATATTTCTTCTATTTCAAAATATTTCTCACAATTTTCTTTTTGAAAGTCAAATGATATGAACTTTGATCAACATTTTAAGATGCATTTTTTTTATTTTTTTTATAAAGGATAAAATTTAAGTGTTTTCTTTTTTTTTAAATATGTTATTTTTTATTTTTGAATATTTGAAATTTAATTTTTAAAATATCGAATTAATCTAATATAATATAACTTTGAGGAGTGATCAATTTACTTCTTGAAAAATAAAGCGTGACAAGCGTTTTTGAAATGTATGGGGTAATGAAAAATGCGGTTCATCTAAGCTCTCACTTAATAAAAAAGATATTACTATATTTTTAATTCACCAACCTTTTGTATGTATATGTCATTGAAGCTTTTAATATATTGTCGACTTTTTGTTAGGCGTGTACATTCGAGTCTTGAAAATAGAAAAAGTCTTCTGAAGCCATTCAGATATAGGGAGGGCATTTCTACTGTAAAGTCACTAAAGCAATTATTTGGGATATTGCAACAACAACTCATTATATTAAAGCAACCCAACTATTTTTGATATCATTATATCAATTTATCAAATTTTTGAGTCAATTTTAATATTCTAATTTTATATTATATTTTTCATCAAATTTATTATTATTAATATTCTAATTACTTCATAAGTATATTATTGTTTATTAGAAAAAGGTACTTAAATATATCCCAATGTATTTTCCCTCAGGCTACATACTTGTTGGCTAGTGTTGAACAGGTTTCAGTTGATATGACCATAACTTTGTAAATGCCTTTTCAGTATGGGGTGCGGTTCGGGGAACCCAATGACTTTTGCATAAACCCTATATTTATTTCAGAAAAATCTATTTAAATAAATATAGAGCTAATGGTCAAAAACACTTGCATGTATCACTTTTGCGTGTTTTAGCTGAGCTATCGGCCCAACTATTTATCAGAATATCTGTGTGAGTAAATATTTGTCCTTTGTAGTGTTGTCTGTGAAAATGGTATGTAGGGCAGTGGCATTGCTGTCGCGATGATTTGTTAAAAAGAATTAAGAAGTAGGAAACCTTTACGCCACCATTCAATTGGGTCAGAGGGCGCGGGTAGGAGGCACAAGGGGTTCATCTGAATCCTTGTTGGAATCTATACTATGCCATATAGGGCAACTATGATTTATTGCATATATATATATATATATATATATATATATATATATATATAACCTGTTGAATCTCCCTGAGCAATGGCAAAGGGGTTAACAAACCTGTAACCTTAAGCACTGTTGCTATTATCATATTTTTAAGTAATAGTGAGCATTTTTCTAATTGTTTTGTTAACAGGAGCCAAAACTGTAAGAAAAGGCATTCCGACTTAAGGGAAGCCCGCCAGGAATCAAGAAGAAAAAAATGGAACCTTTGTCACTTAAGCCACGGGAGAAGGAGGAACTTTTCCGTGATGGTGAAGGAATGGATAGGGACTTTGAAGGTGATGGAGGTTCTAGTAAAGAAGATTTGGAAATCAACTTAGACAATCAAATTCGCGAAGGTATCTGTTTCTTCTGTTATGCGCGTGTGTGTGTGTTTAATAATGGAGGTGCCTAAGCCAGTGTGCCAGCACCCTCCGATTCTATTCTGCTTGTGCTTCATTGTCTATATGGGGCTAACCACAAGTTTTAATTTCAGAATGTGTTGTGGCGCCGTCTCAAATAAGACAAATCATATTGATATTGTTGGTCAGGTGAGTTGTACAAGTTATGCTTGATAATCTGTTTTTAGCTCTAGTTTCTGTAGCTTTTTTCTTTAAAATTTGTTCTTGGTTTTTCCTTATGTATGTGTCTCGAAACATAGTTAGTCGTAGTTAATTTGGTCTATGTGTCTGTCAATTTGTTAGTTTATACATTGTATTATCTTGGACAAATCTCCTAGATTGAGGCTATTAGTATGTTTACTACTCAATATATACCTGAAGAATAACACAGCTATAGACGATGATGTCTCCGTGGAAACAAATCTGCTCGACAGTTTCCGGGAAACGTTTGGTAGAGAGACGCTGCTGCATCAGCGAAAGCACTTTGTACTGCTGGAGGCAAATGAGTGGAATTGGTTGCCCAACATTGTTTAAAAAGTGGAAGCAGTGAGTTTGGCTTCTATGTTTTTACCCAATTTTCATAATTAATTCGTCTGATTTTCAGCTGAAGTTACCTTCAATATGATAGATTGGTGTTGACACAAAGTTTATTGCTCATTGCTGAGCTCAAAACTAATGAACATTTGACGATAAACGGACTTAATAGAGGCTGAAAAGGAGGTAAGTTGATTTATATAGAGACAACAGACAAACATTTCATCTCCTGTCATGCTAAAGTTAAAAAAATGGTGTATTCTGACTTCAGGTGAAGGTATTGGATGAAGAAAATGATGCTTCGGAGGAATCAAGTGACACGCTGATAAGGCCCTACAAGAAAAAGAAGCACACGCCTGTTTCTGGTGGAAAAGCTTCATCTACCAAGGTAAGCTTAAATGATTTCCAAGGCATTTGTAGTAAACCTGTGAGCCGAGGGTCTTTTGAAAATAGCGTCTCTATCTCCACAAGGTGGGAGTAGCACGTCTGCGTACTCTCTACCTTCCCCAGACCTCACCTGTGGGAATACACTGGGTATATGTTATTGTAGTAGTAAACTATGAACTGCTTCCAAGCACTTGCTTTGTCCTTTTAGGCCGTGGGAATTGACTTCCAGAGGAAATACTTAGGGACATCCTCAGCAGGTTACCCGTGTTGCCTCTTCTCCGATTCAAATGTGTTTCAAAATTTTTGGAAGACACATTAATCTCCGATCCTTACTTTAATATGAAGCATCAAGGCATCCTTAAGGAATGACTTAAATTCCCAAAAACTTCTTGTTGCCTTAAATATGGATTCCTTCTTTTCTTCTTCTTCTTTATCGACCGTTCAACTTGTTGATGATGTACAAAACCTTGATTACCCTTCAAACTTCGAACCAGTTGATTCTTGCAGCATTTATGGTTATTGTGATGGGTTGGTTATTGTTGGACTTTTTAATCGATATGATAAACCATTTTTGCTGTGGAATCCTTCCACAAGAGAATAGACAGTACTTCCCCATACAGAATTTGCACCAGGGAATACTACTTTCATATTGGGATATGATGCAACTAGTGGCGACTATAAGATCTTTAAGCCAGATCGAGGTTCAGATGATATCGATCTACCACCATCCTATGAAATTCTCGCGTTAAAAAGTGGTTCCTGGAGAAAAATTCGTAACTATCCAACTAGAGTTTGCCCTAGGACGGGATATACGTTGGAGATTTGTCCCAAGTTTGATGAAGATAACAATACGGAACCTTTGGCATTTCACCATGGAGCATTTCATTGGCTTGGTTTTCGCATCGTCAGTATTCCATGGTTTCATTTAGTTCTTCTTCAGATAATGTGTTCAGAGAAACATCGATTCCAGAGCTACCAAAGTACAGAACCTTTGCCACATTGAAGTTTTTTTATGGCGTTTCAGTATTGGTAGGAATGCTTTGCGTTTATAGTACTCATTATAATCTGCAGATGGAAGGCAATTTTAAGTTGACGGGTAAGAAAGACTACAGTGTCGAGGAATCTTGGACTGAGATTTTACTCTACAAGACATCCATTTTTGTTCAATCAATGCCAAAATATAGATTTGCAAATGGTGAATTGCTACTCTGCTGCAGATCGGATGGTCGTTCTGTATTTAGGACATCCAGAGGACCATTTGGATTATGGCCTCAAATTGATATCTATCAAGACGGGTTCGTTCATACAGAAAGCTTGATCTCTCCAAAATCGCTTTTTAGTGTTTTGATTATGTATGAACAAAATCACTTTTTTTCCAGATATGTTTTTACTTTATTGTTAAGTCTAATTTTATATATGTCATCAATCGATGTCCCTTTTTATCATCGTTGTTTAAGTGTTGGTTATATACGAGATAGTACTAGACTTTTATGATGTTAAATAGTAAGTTATACTTACTCAAAAATTAGCGCAAAACGAGAAGAGAATGTTGGAAAATTCTCAATCACAAAAGATGGATAGATCATGACTCACAGTAAACTTGCTGGTACAAATAAGTAGAGTTTGCAGCAGCAACATGAAGTAAGTTAAGTGAAAATAGAAGAAGCGATGTCTTTTGAGAAACTCTCAGCAATACCTCGCCTTTCTTGATTAATAAAATGAGATAATCCGTTAGAACGAAAACATCTTTGTCAAACAAAGGCTAAGAAGAAGAAAAAGAGCAGATATGACTGGCATAATATACTGCATTAGATTCAAAAAGCATAGGCCTCGGACATTTGTTATTTATCTCACTCAAAGGTAGGCCATTTTCAATGTAATATATAGAGCCATGACTTTTGAATATCTCCAAGTATTTCATCTACTCCTCTGTTTCCCGCGACACTACTGGTAAAGATTCATGTTTCTCCTTCTAAATTTAACAAAGACACTGCTCATGAATGGAGTCGGCGAATTCATAAATCCATATGAACGCTTCTATAGATTTCTCAGATGATCACTCGGCTAACAGTAATAGGGCCACCACTTGGCAGCCAAGATGCTTTGTCAGACATGTTTGAAAATTTTACCTTCATCCTCTCAGTCCAGTTTAGTCCAGGTAGATTTTCAAATAGATAAGCTGAAATTAATTAAGACTAGTGACAGTTTAAAGGATAGATCCAGTAAATACGTCGAGTTTAAAGTGGTCTTTATGTATTCTGTCTTCATTATTTTCTCCTTATTTGTCATTTTGCAATTTCTATTCAATATTTGCACTAATTATTGTTTATATATATATATTTAAAGAAGGATAAATAGTATAATAGTAATATCAAAATAAAGATAAAGTTGTCTCAGGAACATGCGTTGCTATGAAATCTTATCCTATCAATTTTAGGCATAATCATCTAAAAACTATTTATGATAATCTCATTTTACGAGAGCTTTATTTATTTATATATTTTGAAAAAGTCTTATGACGCGACGTGATAGCGTAAAGTATAAATATCGATTATCTTAATAATAAATAACGTGATTTATAGTAAAAATACTTTTAAAAAATAAGAAGAATTAAATTTAACGTAGGAAAATACGTTTTTACATCTGAAACTTACGCTTTTATCCTCGCGGCTTACATCCTAGTGGATACACGTATTTTTATTTGACTTCAAATGCATTTATGGTACGGCGTACTGATTTCACCCCAAAAAACTCGTTTGAAAACACTATGAATACAACTACTTTATAATCACAACATGACCTATTAATTAATTTATGAAGTTAAAATTAGAATGTATTAGATTTTAAGCAAAAAGGGGCACACACCTAGTAAATACAAATGTAATGTGGTGCTTAAAATGGAGAAAAAATTAATAAGTTGGCAAGCTACTTAGTAGTAGTAATACATTAATTAATTAAACACAACCATTAGCCTTCAGAACTATGTTTTAATAATACTCGATTTTCGGATTTTATTATTTCAATCTACGTCAATATAAAATATAATAGTTTTTGAAAAAAAGTCAATAAATTTGCGACAATAATGATATTTTTGGAAAGAAATTGAAAATTATGAGGCTTCAATTTCAAAAGTTTAATAAAGAAAAAAAAAACATCATTTTGTTCAAAACCAGTGCCACATGAATATTTTAAATAGTTTTTTAATTTTTATTTTTAAAACTATAAAAACATAAGATAACAATATCAAATTTTCAAATATTAAAAAATTTAAAATTCAATTATATATATATATGCTTTAAAAATTGTGGGACATGTTTAGATAAGAGCTTTAGACAAATGTGTTCTTTTTTTCTTTGGGAAAAATTGAGATATACGTACCCAATTTTGCGATTTAGAGTTGAATATGTCACTCTTTAAAAAGTGGTGCATATATATCTTTTGTTGTTTAACAAATGATACATATATCTTTTAATGGATTTAACAAATGGTGCATATTAACTTTTTGATAATTGGCGCATATTCTTGAATTAAAATAAAAATTTAAAACTTGTCTTTTCATTCCCAAAATACCACGTGGCTTTAAAAAAAATTCTCGCTTATTTTTTTACCCTTCTAGACCTTACCCAAATGAAAAAAAATATAATCCCTCTTTACTAAGTCATAAAAATGAGTTTGGAATGGATGCGAATTAACTAAATTATTTTTAGTTAGGTCGGAATTCGGGTTTGAGAAGGGTAAAAAACGAGTAAGATAACTTTTTAAAGTCACTTGACATTTTAAAAACTAAAAATCATTTTAAATTTTTAAATTCAATTTGTTAAAAATGGTAAATATACCTTATTTGTTAGGCAGCCAAGGTATATATGCCAACTTTTTAACAAGAAGGGATATACGATTAAATCAAAAAGTTGGGGGTATATTCTTTACTACCCTTTCTTATGACATAACATTTATAGTTTATTTGGCCAAACTTTTAAAATTTACTTATTTTGAGATTATTTTTTTTTGAAAAATTAACCCTGTTTAAAAAAATTAATCATGTTTTATATTATAAATTTAAAAAATTACTTTTGAGCAGCAATTTAATATTTGAAAAAACTTTTTAAAAAGATGTTTCTAAGTTTTCTCAAGGCTTTTTTCGATCTTCCCGAAAAAAACGGTTATGCGATTTTAAAAATCTTTATTTTATAAATTTTAGCCAAACTTTCGTTTTTCAAATAAGCATTTTGCTTTAAAATTGGCCTAAACAGCCTATTAATCGGGGATGAGAATCTAACATGCACTTGTGAGGGTAATATCTTGTGTATGGAAAAATGGGTAAATATACCTTTCAAGTTTGTCTTAGAGAGAATATAATCCTCGTTAAAAAATTAATATGTATATATCTTTATCGTTTACCAAACAATGCATATATACTTTGTCGTCTAACAAATTATGTTATTTTATCTTGTTTTTTAATTTTAAAAAAATTAAAATTAATTTTTTAATTTTAAAATATTATGTGACTTTAAAAAAATTACCTCATTCTTTTTACCATTGGACTGATCAACTAAAAGAAGCTCAATCAAAGTCTTTTATGTAAGGAAAAGTACATAAAATAGATTAAAAACTAAACTAATTACATAAAAATGGTAGTTTCATACTAATTACCTATAATACCCGAATCGACATAAAAAGAATTATAATTTGTGCCCCAGTATGAGTTTGAAGGTTTTTCACACATAGATCTGTGACAGGTATATGAATATCTTTGCGATGGGTATCGTGCGTGATTAAGGAGTGTATATCACGAAGGGTAGCATCTCAGAGTGATACGCGACGGTATATGAATACCAGTGATGGCCCTTCGTGAAAGGATTCGCAGATGGGGTATTTTACGCGATTAATTATGGGAAAGAGAGAAAGGCCGTGTAAATATTTTGCTCCAATGGATCAATTATGTAAGTTTTATTTATTTAAATGTAGATCTAAATCCATTTTATGATTGAATAAAAGAGGTTGAGTTTTTATCATTTGGGTCGGGTGCGAAGGAATTACAAAAAAATGAATGAGGTAATTCTTAAAATCGCGTGATAATAAAACTAAAAAAACTAGTTTTAAAATTTTTTTTAACAAGAAAATATTTGTTCTAAATTATAAAATTAAAAAGATATATCCCCCCCTCCCTAGGCCCGCAACCCAAAACTCCAATATATTTGAGATAAACAAAATATATGAAGTCCATGGATACAAATTATGCCTTGAAATACGTCATTGAAAAAAAAAGAAGCTAAACAATAATTAATTAATTAATTAAAATTCATTTCTCAAAGTTATGGAATAATTTTTGAGACATTTCTTTTTAAAAAATTATTAGAGATAGAAATTGTTGAAAAAGCTTATACATAAAGAGAGAGACAGACAAGTACAGAAAGGGGATTTTGCAGGAGAGAAAAGTCTCTCTGCAAAAAGAGATTTGACTCTCTCTCTCTCTCTCTGTCTCTCCTGTCCATGGCGGATTTTGTTTCACATCTTCATAAAACCTTCCTATCATTTTCTCTTTTTTTCTTCTCTTCTACGTTTTAGCTTTTTTTTTCCTTTCTTTTTTTTTGGTCTATGATTATCATCTACCTTTGTATTCCTCACATTTTCAAAATACAGAGGAAAAGATCAACAATTTTCAGGTGGGGTTCCTTTTTTTCCTCCCTTCTTTACTTTCTGCTGCATTTGGTTGTTATTTGAACTGTGTTTCTGGGTTTCCTGTTTAGCTTTTTCTTCTCTATATTTTTATGGGTGATTAATTTCCAAAGTTCTTGGAGATCTTTTCCCTCAATCCGTGCTTCTTATTTTTCTTGAAATCATGAATAATTTGATTATATAACTTAGTTTTGATTGTTATTTATTTCAAAAATCAAGTCTTTTTGGCTTTATCTGATTTTCAGATTCTTTTCTCCCTAATATAGGGAAAAAGCAACATTTTCTCTGGTGGATTTTGGCTTTTCTGCTGCATTTTTTTATTATTCTTTAAGCTTCACTGCTTTTGGGTTTCTTTCATTTGCCACCCATTGTTCAAATTTGTTTTTAATTGTCTTTTTTGTGATGAAAAGTAATAGATTTTCACAGAATCAGATATTTTCCAGGATTCTTGGAGATCTTCTTCCCTAAATCCATGCTTCCTATGCTTGAAATTTTTTATGTAAGAGCTAGGATTTTGTTGTCATTTTGAGCTAGGATTTTGTTGTCATTTTGCTGTTTTTTCTATTGTAATAATATATTAAATTATAGTCATTTCAAGCATTGTTTATATATATATATATAAAATTTTAATTTAATTGGGTATTTTAATTTGGATTATTAATTTTTTTTAGCTTTGATATTTTTCAGGTTGATCTTTTAAAAAGTATCATGGGTAATTGCTGTGTGAAGCCAGTGGAAATCTGCCGAAAAAAAGAACAAAAAGAACAAATCCAACCCTTTTCCAATTGATTATGGGGCTAAACATGCCTCCTGGGAGTGGAAACAAGCTTGTTGTATTAAAAGATCCAACAGGGCAGAATATACATGACAAGTATGATTTGGGTCGTGAGCTAGGAAGAGGAGAATTTGGGGTTACTTACCTATGCACTGACGTGGACGCAGGTGAGAAATATGCCTGCAAATCAATATCCAAAAAGAAGCTAAGGACTGCAGTGGATATTGATGATGTTAGGAGAAGTTGAGATCATGAAGCATTTGCCTAAGCATCCCAATATTGTGACCTTGAAGGATACTTATGAGGATGATAATGCAGTGCACATTGTGATGGAACTGTGTGAGGGTGGGGAGTTGTTTGACCGAATAGTAGCTAGAGGCCACTATACGGAGAGGGCAGCTGCTGGAATTTTGAGGACTGTTGTGGAAGTCGTTCAGGTATAGTTTTTATCAGCTTCTTAGTTCACCATTTATGCCATTTGGTTTTAATGTAGCAACTTGTAGTTCTTCTCTGCTGTGTTCTTTAAAGCTTTTGTATGGGTTTTATATCTTGTTAGTTCAGGTTTTTACCCAAGAAGTCTCGCAATTTCAAATTAGAAAACATATTTTAATAAGAAACCTATTTGTGAGCAGATTGCAATTTCAGGATGAAATGTGAATATTCTTGTTGAAGTTGTTTCCATGGAGTATTAGCTATAGCAGCCTACAGGCTGATTGTTGCACACAAAGTTTAACAAACCTCTACAGTTTAGGGAAATGATAATGGAATTTAAATTTAGTTTATATACTGAAGTAGATGTATTAGACTTTCCCAAAAAGCAAGTGCTTTCTATGCAAATGTTGATCTTTATCCTCATTTCTAACCATTAATGTCCAAGCTCTTTTAGGTGAAATAGAAATTTGTTGCTCACTTGAGTGGAATTGTCACCAACAACAGCTAATTAACTACAACTTAGAGTGATGACAATTGATGTTAAATTTAAGTTGTCTACTAAAGTAATTACTGATCGTTTCAGGGTAAAGGATATTAAATTGGTTTCCTTTTTAGTTAGCCTCCTTTTTCTGCAACAACTATTAATTGGCTTGCATGACATTATGAAATACTTGTAAGTTGGTAGGAATCTTGTTTCATATGTAAGTCATGAACCTGTCTTGTAGGGTTGCTCAATACTTTGATTTTCAATGAGCAAAGCAGAAAATGTAATCTCCTGTTAATGGGTGGAAAAAGCTATGATATTTCTTGGTTTAGATTCAAAATATAATCACAAAGTATGTATACTCCACTTGAGTTCATCCTCTGCCTAATGCCTTTCTGGTAAATAGGAGATAAACTGCTTACATTGGCTGATTGATTTCATAAAGAGTTTTAGATTGCTGTTAATCGCATTTACTCAGTGAGACACATGCACATGTTCTTTGCTCTATGTTTGATTGGGTGTCAAGAATTTGTGCATCATGTCTTTTTATATGCATTGGGGCCCAAAATGCTAATGGCAGGTGTATTACAGAATGAAAAGATCATTGGATCAGTTCAGGGATAAATATCATTTCATTGAGCAGTGGCATTTGGAATGTGTCAAAGAGAGATCCATTGTATTATGTGGTTTTGAAAACTTTTGAACTTTTCTTCATTTATGGTCATGTTCACTCTCTGGTTTATTATGTCAAAGTCAGTTTATAAATTTTCAACGGTATTGCAGATGTGTCACGGGCATGCTGGGTAATCATCGTGATCTCAAACCTGAGAACTTTCTTTTTGGTAACAAGAAAATCAGCTCCACTGAAGGCTATTATTGACTTCGGGTTGTCTGTTTATTTAAACCTGAAAGTAATGGATTAGAAAGCCCAGACAGTGAGTTTAAGCCTTTTATCATGCTAAAAAGATTTAACATTTCAATTTCTTTAACAGGGAACGCTTTGTGAGATAGTGGGAAGTCCTTATTACATGGCTCCTGAGGTCCTGAAGCGCAATTATGGACCAGAGGTTGATGTCTGGAGTGCTGGAGTTATACTTTACATTCTTCTTTGTGGTGTTCCACCTTTCTGGGCAGGTCTGCTTATTTTCTTGCTTCATTTTTATAACCATGGAAAAAACCTCGATGCGGAGATTTTCACGTGCAATTTTTACAACTTGATAATTGATTTACAAAGGTTGTGGAATATGAAGTAGAACTTGATTCATGTTGGAATATGTCGTTGATATATTAGATGACTGGGTAAGTGAGGTGCAAGACTGCCTCTGCTTTTACCAATGTAGATCAAAGTTGTTTGCCTTCTTGCTCAATTATTTTGGTTTCTCTTAATGGTGCTTATGGGTTGGACTGTTGCTAAATAACTTGCATAAATATGTCAATGTTTTCTTGATACATAAGTTCCTTTGATGTTGCAGAACTGAACAAGGGAAGTAGGGCAGAAAGCAATTGTCGTTCTGTGATTAGTTCAAGAGGATCCATAGCCTAAAGTTTCTGATAATGCAAAGGATCTTGTAAAGAAAATGCTTGATCCAGATCCAAGTCGACGGCTCACAGCTCAGCAAGTTCTTGGTAATGTTTGTGGAATATTGAGATATTGTACTTCATTCATGATTCATTTGTTGTCTTACTCTCTCTCTCTCTGTCTCTGTCTCTGATAAATGTCTTTTCTCGGGGCTTTGACTCTTGTGGTGCAGATCATCCCTGGTTACAAAATATAAAGAAACGTCTCATTGGGTGAGACTGTAAAAGCAAGACTCAAGCAGTTTTCAGTGATGAACAAGCTCAGAAAAAAGCAGCGGTAAGCACACTTAGTCTGCAATCATATCTGTAACCTCAGGATTCTTCATTGTCCGATAAAGATGAATTCATATGCTTTTCCTCAAAGCCTGGAATGAAGGAGAGAGGATTGTCTGTAACTATTTACTGCACTGCTTAGTGCTATTTAATAAAAACTTAATTCTCATGTTAAAAAATGAGACGATTCTCAGATTTTGACCAAGTTTCATTTTTTCTCTTCTTGATATATGTACTTCTTGTATTCCAAGTACAGGTTATAGCCGAGTTTTTGTCTGCGGAGGAAGTCGCTGGAATGAAGGAAGCATTTGAAATGATGGATACAGAAAAGAAGGGCAAGATAAACCTTGGAGAACTTAAAAATGGCTTGCAGAATCTTGGCCATCAGATCCCTGATGCTGACCTTCAGATTCTCATGGAAGCGGTAAGCATTCTCATGCCCTGCTTCTTGGCTCGATTTGATTTTTTATAGCTCTGGTAACATAATATTAGTTAGCTGCTAATAATGCGAGCCTGCAGTACTGTGGGGCTCTCTTTGAACTTTTCTGCCACCGAAGAAGGCAGGTGCCTGAAATGATATGGCCATGTCTTACATAGAACTCTAAATTACTTCGATGGACATTATTGAAAAAAGACCAAAAACCTCTCGGAATCCATGTGAACTTAGTAAAGAAATACTCAATGGAAGGAAGTAAAAGGATTCATGTAGGTGATACCAAGTAGTTATACTAATGTCCAATGTTTTCCAAGAGTCTTTTCAGTTGGGTTAGAGATTTGTACCTCGATGCAGGGATAAGCGTGGAATTTAGAAATTTTTAAGAAATCACGGAGATGAATAGATCTAGAATACATACTACTTATATAGCTTAATGCCAACTGCAAAAGCTAGTTTAGGATGATCATAGTTGTTGTTGATGAGAAGTCAACATTAGATTTTGTCTTTAACCCCTACTCTCAAGAAATTGATTGATTACGAAATATACTTGGTCAATATAAGTTGTAAAATTGTACTTACTATTTCAGTGTAGAAAAATCTGCAGCCAAATGAGCTTGACATTTCGCTTGTCTTGGCATCCTAGTTAGGTGCTTATTATTTATCCAGAAAAAAAAAACATTTCTCTTTGATCCTTTGGTCTTTGACCTGAAGAGGTGCTTATCCTTTTATTATTTTAATTTATTTAAAATTTTGTGTTATTATGTTTTATTTTCTATATCGGTTTTACAGGCTGGCGTTGATGGAGATGGAAATTTAACATCCAGAGTTTGTTGCTGTATCTATTCATCTTAGAAAGATGGCCAATGATGAGCACCTGCACAAGCATTTTCATTTTTGACAAAAACCAGAGTGGTTACATAGAAATGGAAGAGCTGCATAATGCCTTGAGTGATGAGGACGACATCAACAGTGAGGAAGTCATCAATGCCATTATGCATGATGTTGATACGGACAAGGTCAGTATGTCCATTTTTGTGCACGTACAGCATTTAGTAATCTTTGTTGCTTAGGTCCCACGGCTTACGAGGCTTAGTAGTTCATACTTCATAATGCAAATATTATGCATTGGTATGTGTGAGTTTATGTGGATGGTATGGGGAAGTATCCAGTTCCAAATTTGCAAATGGTGCTAATGTTTTACATCTTAATGAGTCCTCATCTCGAAGTTTCCTTCTGAACCCTCGTTTGAGTTTAGAGCTCAAATACTCCACCTAGTTGTGCCTTATTGTATCTCTAAAGTCCGTCATATTATATACACGTATACTTTGATGGCATGCCCGCTTTCTAGCACATATGGTATTGGTGATGAGACTCTAATGCTGTGACAAATGAAGACCATCCTATATACATGTATACTTTGATCTCATCTGTTCTTTATACATATGTATTATTGGTCATCACACACTCTAGCACTGTGACTTTTATGCTCTCCTGTTGCGTCCATGATCTACTCGGTTGGTTAACCTGCTGGTTACATGTCTGCTATGGAATCAAGTTCTGTTAGCTGTTGTTTTCCATCCCTCTTAGAACTTTTTGCCATTTCTTTGTCATACTATGATCTCTTAGACTAGCTTATTCCCTGAGTTTGGGAGCTCAGCCTTGTCTCGTTTTGTCAAACGTTGCAGGATGGTGGATTAGTTATGAGAATTTGCTGCAATGATGAAGGCTGGTACAGATTGGAAGAAGCATCAAGACAGTATTCTCGCGAACGTTTTAACAGTCAGCTTAAAATTGATGAGGGATGGCTCATTACGAGTTGAAAACAAAGTCTAGATCATCAAATCCCAGAAGAAAGAAATGTTAAAGAGGAAAAAAAACAACATTTTTTAAAATATTTATATATATACATATATCCCCTTTTTTCCTTTTATCATTGTGCATGAAATTCTTGTTTCCTCTCTGTTTCTTTTAATCCTCTGCCCTCTAAACTCCATCATAGGCATATCCTGGAATGTAATGTTGTAATCTAAAAAACTAGGTTTATTTTACTTGTAAATATATGGAATCAGAGATCATAAAAAAAGAAAAGAAAAAAACATTGTTATTATTGTAAGGGCATGTAACAATGAGGGCTTATTTGAGAGAATTCGAGGAACAAAGTTATCTCGGGATTAATTATTTAACCTTTTAATGTGAGATAAAAATAATAATATAATCGTGGAATAAGCCCAATTCGAGATTTTATCGCATTCAAATGTGAGATAAACTCATTCCAAAATTAATGCTTAGATTTATTGTCCTTTATATCAAATGCATCTTAAGAGTTGTCCGTCCCACTTGTATTTTAAAAAAAAATTGCAATTTTATAATTATTGGATTAAAGACCTATTCGATGGCTTCATGAGACATACATGTGTCGGGGTGAAGTATCTAGATGGGAGTATTTAGAAAAGCTAGAGTGTTCAACTAGCGTGAAAGTCAAGTTTAAGTGTTTATTTATGTATTTTGTTTCTTTTTACGGTTATTAAGAAAAATCCACCTAGAATTTCTTTTTGGAGGGATTTTAACTCACGTATTCGATATTTGTATTGTTTCATAATGTCTGAATTAGCTACGTAAGACTGTTTAAGGGGAGGTTTTCCTAACAAAATTTTTTTTTTCTCGTACACAAAGCTCAAACTCTAGACCTCTAGTTAAAAGTTAAGAGAATTTGTTTCTTTGGTAGCTCTAATAATCTTTAAAAATGAAAACAATCTAGATTTTGGTATCCGTACGTAAGGTTGAAATTGGCCTACAGTCAAGCCAAGAGTAAATCTGTTTCTTAGGTAGCTTTAATAATAATATTTAAAAATGGAAGAAGAATAAGTCAACTTCCCATTTGATTCACTTTTTCTCTATTTTTCATTATTTAGCCACATGCTTATAATTGATTCTATGAACTCTTGAATTTCTTTGTTTTCTATTGGTAACTAACTTGCCTACCCCACCTAACTTGGTCGACAGATATACTTGTTTGTTTCACTATTATTGGCTCTCCCTTAATGTTAAATTACAAAAATATCCATTGTGTATGTAGCGTCCATGACGAAGGGTAGGTTAAGAAAAAAAGACTATGATTTTAGGTCGACAAATTTCTAGAGAAGAGGTACATATGAGTTATGACACTTTAAGCAAATATCTCATATTAGAAAGAAGAGAAATGCGAAGTCTTTAATAGAATAGCAGGTAAGTTCGCACAATATCGCGTTTTAGATTTGATGAAATCAGTAAAGTCTGTTAAACCAAAGCGGACAATATGTGTTAATTGGGCTTGAATTGTGGCTAGATCTTTTTGTAGAGTGGTTGAATTATTTGCGAGTTTAAGCTTATATATTGACGTTACAAAAATAATTTCACATTTCACATGAGTTTTACCCTAGATTTACAAGTAATGTCCGTCTTCCAACCCCCGCCCTCCCGACCCAAAGATGCCTTATCGGAGTCAGGGCGAGAATGTGATTTCTTCTTACTATCGATTCCCTATCCTTGCTCTTATATGTACATTACTTTGGCTATAATGATGTATCTTGTTCGAACTCTTTATATAAAAATATTATTAATTTTTTTAATTTTTTTAATTTTTTTAATTTTTTTAATTTTTTTATATTTATTAATATTTTAAAGAATCCGAAAATAACATTGATAATGATAATCAATACTTCAAACCTCTCTAAAAAGAGCAAGAAGAGAAAGAAAAAGAAGGAAAATGAGAAGAAATGACACTAAATAGCTTTCCATTCTTTAGTTTGGTTAGGACAGAAAACAAAAGAACCTGCAGATTAGTATACATTACATGTATCCACACATAAAAAGAAAGTAAAAAGGAAAACCTCGGGTTGATTTTGCGGATCAATTCGCTCATTAACGTTTTGTAAATGCAGGCGTCGCTTTTAGCGCGATTTTAATTCTCTTCCGACAAACAAAAAAAAACGGCCTTACAAATAATAGCATAAGTTTAGTGGCCAAAATGCAGTGACTCGGAAAACCTCCATTCTACATTCCTCTGACTAACCAAATTTTTTTAAAAAACTTGCAAAAATTATGCACTCAATTTCTCTGCTTTCCAACATCTATTTACCTTCTGAATAAATTCTTCAACTTTTCTTGTTAGCTCATCATCTTCTTCTTCCTCCTCATCATCCCTCCTCTCTTCGTCGTCGTCGTCGTCGTCGTTGTTCTTGTCATTGTCTCTTGCTGCTGCCACAATTTATACTTATGAGGTTGCTTCAACTCCATTGTTCTTGTCCAAAACTGAACAATTTTTTTGGTCAGAAACAAGTTTGTTGTCACAATTTTTTGAACTACTACTATTGTTATTAACAAGTAGGATAACAATGATCAAATTGCAGAAAATGAAAGCAACAAATGAATTAATGGAGTTTGCCTGATTAAGCAACTCAAATGTTGAACTCAACATGGTTGTAGAAACACCCAAACAGGATAACTCATAATTGTGAATGGATTAGGCCCCCTTTTAAAGGCATTTCAAATTAGAGGCGGAGTGGAATTTTGAGTTAATGGGTTCTGAATTCTAATCTTTTCAAGTTATTGATTTTAAATTTTAATTATTACTTTTTTTTTGGTTGGTTTTTTGTTTTTTTTAATATAAAATTGACCCAAAATTATTAATTTCGATCGAAGCTGGTAGAGCTTTTCCAAAAGTGTGCCAGCTAAGCTTTTTGAGCACGTTTTGAGGATTTTGGTGTTGAGGTGTGGTGTGAAAGCTAAGTTTATTGACTTTTTTAATTATTGGAGTAGTTAAATCACATAGTCCATATGTATCAAATTATTTGTTATGATTTTTAAATATAAATATTTTAAATTATTTATTATTTTAAGGAATTAAGATAAAATTAATTATATTCTTTGTAGGAATTATTTTTGAAAACTATAAATACCTCAATTATGAAAAGAGACACATTAATAGTGTAAATACTCAATGAAAAAAAGTTATATTTTAAGACATAAATAACGATAAAATAATTAAGAAAAAACCTACTTAATTAATATTTTTTTTTAAAAAAGAGTAAAGAAACACAATAATTTAAGTACAGGGTTGAAATATTATTATTTTACTGAAGTCTTAGTTGTTCCCCCTAACTACTATTGATTCTCAAGTAATTTGATTATAAGCTGTTAATCTTTCATCATTAGTGACATCATTAAGACTTTTTTTGGGGGGAGTGTTAATGGAGATGTGATTTTGATAGTAGTGAAAATTTTATTTAATTATATACTTATCTGTCTCAATTTATGTGATTTATTTTAAATTTAAAGAGTCAAATAATTTCTTTTAAATGTGATTTTTTAAAATTAATATACAACAAACTTAAAATAAAAATATAAAATTAAAAAAACAAAAAAAACATGTAATTTAATTGAAATTTAATTTTTAAATATAAATATTTTAAAATTGACTTAAAATTCCCAATTTCAAAATTAATTCAAACTTAAAATTCATAAAACGCATTAAAATTAACTCAGTCTAATAGAATAAGTAAACATAATTCAAATAATAATATAATTAAATATTTTAAATTTTAAGAGTCAAATAAATTTTTTTTTAAATGTTAATTTTTTAATTATATAATTTTTGAATATTTAAAATTATTAATTAAAAAAAGAAAAAATTAAAAAATTGATAATTTAATTTTTAAATATATAAATATTATTTTAAAAATTAACTCTCTCAAATTGACGATACCAGAACAGAAAGAATTATATGCAGATGATTGGCTTACCAAACTTATCATTAAAGAAAACAATAAAAATGAGCATTGACATGAATTCACATTGTGTGGTATATCATGATTAAGTTAGTTGGAGTTCTACCTTCCACAAAATGTTTCAATTCTTTAATCATAAATTGATACTTAATTAATACTACCCATATTGCTATTTTCCTTGAAATTAAAAACTTTTAAATTTGATTTTGAATTTGAATATGAAACTTTTAAAATTTTTTTGAAATAAAATTTACATACGTATGTAAAAGTATTAAAAATTCAATAACGGATCATTCAAAATTTTCAAAGACATGTAAAAAAGAAAAATTGCTCGATTCTCGTAATTCGAATAGTGCCATAAATGGAGACGGAGAGAGTAATGAAGAGTCCTTACAAAATTGTCAATGACAACTATATACTTCATCTGTTTCATTTTAATTATTAGAATAAGATTTGCGTATCAGTTAAGAAAAAATTAATAGGGATGATAATTTTTTTGAAAATATACAATAATAATTTTTTAAATGCTAGAATGACTTTTAAGTCTTAAGCGTATAATTGAAAAGACATGGTCAATTATCTCTTAAATTTTAAAGCCAATAAGTATTTTAGCTTGATTATTTTTAGTATATCTTTGCAAATTAAAATGGAACGGAAGGGAGTAACAACTATTTTTCTTTTCCTTCCAAATTCTAGTACAAGTTTCTTTTTTCATAGACTAATTGACTTTGATAACAAATTCCCAATTTTTCTGCCCTCCAACCCCTATTGATCTTCTCAATGAAATCTTCAATCCTTTTCCTCAATTCATCCTCTTCTTTCTCATCACTTTTCTCAAATTTGTCTTCATAATACATTTTTGTGTCAATTGTATAATTGCTTTTCCTTCTATATTTCCACGCTCGAGCTTCGTGTCTTGATGATGAGATTGTTTACAATTCTCGGACTCGTGATGTTGAAAACGAGCAGCACCATCGTATGCTCCATTTTTGTTGTCTTGATTTATATCTCGGAGTACTTTTCTGATCGATGTGACACGTGTGTCCATTTCTCTATCAATTATCATTAGCGTTCGCCCCTTCAACATTTTCACACTTGAAACTTGTGTCTAGATAATTGAGACCGTTCAAAATTAGCAAACTCGTGATGTTGAGAACGAGCAGCATCCTCGTATGCTCCACTTTTATTGTCTTGATTTACATTCCGGGTGCTTCTACGATCGATGTGTCACTCGATTACCCGAATTAAACGTTCTCATTTCTTGTAATGTGACACATGTGCCCATTTTTCTAACTTCATAATCAAAATTCATACCTTTGTGAAATTGTCTAGCCTTCTTGGAATTGCCTTGTGCTTCTTTTCTCTTGGACATGTCATGACCAAGATTGGTACTAGATTGGAAGCCACTAAGTAGGAGAATGGCTATGATAAAATTGCAGAAACAAAATACAATGTAAATTGGAAGAAATATAAAGATCAACTCAAATGTAGAACTCAACATAGTTGGAAATTTATCTTAATCAGCTATCTCGAGTTCGAGTTTTACGCCCCTCAATGAATCAAGAATGCGAAAACAAACAAGTTGCAAGTTAAGTAGAATGTGATGAAGTGATATGGCTATTTAAAGGTTTGTGTTTGAGTCTCAAATTGTGTCAAAGAAGCTTTTGGACCATTACTTTAGATAGTATATGATATTTTAGTCTTTGGTCATTCTAAAAAAATATACTTTTATTAATGAGAAACTTCCCTGGTAAGTGTCAAAATGTGGGACAATTTTTTTTGAATAATTTATGTTTGTCTACATTGTCCATGTGGGACATTTTTAAATTATTGATATGTGTTCACATTACAACTACCCTAACATATCTATTTGATTTTTATTTTTTTTTAAACTAATAGAGTTAGCAAAAATTCAAAATTAGTGTTCAAATTTAAGTTTTGCAAATTTTTAAAAAATATAAAAATAAAAAGATCTTATAAGTATTTTAAGTATCTTCTTTTAGATCGGGGTTATTCGGATGGTAAGCGACTCTCACGCGCTGATTTTAAGATTGTGAATTTGATTCGCGATAGGCTAAAAAGGTGGGAGCTCTAGGGAGTAGAATGCATTAATAACTCCTTAAATTTGTTATTATTTTAACTAATTAATAATTAACTAAACAAATAAAAAAAAAGCACACAAAAACACATAATAATTCAAATTAAAAATTTTGAAAATTTTTATTTTCCGATAGAAATGTTGTTGTTGGAGCTCGTTTACATTGCTGATCTCAAGCTCGAATAAAGGAGGAGGGTTGTTGAGGTCGGTGAAAGCAGGCTTGCTGTTTACGTAAGATAAGAATAAAGTTCACATTTCTGCCATAAGCCTAAGAGCATAAAATTGTACTGAATTTTTTATAGTGTTTTTGTATAGTTAAGCAATATTAAAGTACATTAAGATTACATCAATGATGTTGATATTTGTTGCCTCTATGTGGGTATATAAAATTGGAACTTTAATATTTTTAAATTTCTTTTATAATCATTTTATTAATTTAGTAGATGATGTTTAAACTAGATTGAAACTTGATCTAATGAGGCTATTATAGAGATGAATTTCAAATAATCACTCAATTTATAGTAATTGACTTTAAAGTTATTTTTAAAATTATTTAATTTTGTTTAGTTAGTTTCATGATTATTTTAGTCATAAATATAATTTCGATACTCTATTTAATGACGTATCAAATTAAAACTTTTTAGGAAAAAAATATTTAAGAAATTAAAACTATTTAGGACTCAACTCACCATAGATTCACAATGGATATGAAAAATTAATATTTCCATGTTAAAATTATCATAGAGACTAATTAGACAAAATTAGATGAATTTTGAAAGATAAAACAAAAATTAGTGACTTCAATAACTAGTACTATTTTTGATTTTATTTTAATTGCGGTATATTAAAAATAGTTATTTTAAATTACTTGTTAGTTTCAAAATTCAAGAAATAATTGATCATGTTTTTTTAATTCTACCCTTAGTACTTAAAGTCATTCTAAAATTTAAAAAGAATTATTATTGTATGATCACAAAAAAAAAAAAAATTAATAGGTTATATTAGTCAAATTATTATTTCGATTAATTTTTTCTTAATAGATATATAAATCTTATTTTAGCAATTAAAATGAAACAGAGGGAGTATAAATTAAGTAATTATCGAGACATTCGACTCGATAATTGGCCCAAGTTGATTGGTATTTATAGCTTGTTTGGTCGAAACATAAAATCGAATTTATTTTGAGAGTGTTTTTTTCAAAGTGCTTATCAAAGAATGCTTTTGGTGGGAGCTTGATTTGTGTTTGACCAGATAGAATTTAAAAAGCGTTTTGAGCAACAATTAGTGTTTGGCCAAACTTTTGAAAAATCTTTAATGTATTTTTCACAAAGTGTTTTAGGGGCTAACTTTTGAAACACAGCGAGCCTGTTTACTCATAAAAGCAGCTGAATTACTCTCTCAAAAACTTGGTCGAACTATATAATATTTTTTAATGAAGCAACTTTTGGCCATAAAAACGTAGAAGCAGTATTAAATTATGTTATAATGTAGACACAAATGATTTAAAAAGGTACAATACTTTACTATTTCTAAGAGGCTTCACGTGTTCACTCTGATCAATACTCAACTATTAAGTCAACCACTTTTGGCTTTCCCTCCACCTCAGCTCTAAAGCTTCTTGGCCACATTTTTAAGAATTTGAAGGAAAAACACCTTTAAATGCTTTCCACTTCATCCCATTCTCCACATTTAAGTTGATCCTTATAGTCGGGAGCGGGAGGATGTTCACCTGAACCTCATCGATAAAAGATTATACTATACATATAAGATAGGTTTTATGTGTTTATGTATATATAGGTTTTGAGTCCTTTGAATAACATGCTAAAAGGCTAAATTAGCGGGCCAGAATTCAAAGTATACCTTTGTTCAAAGGAGTTCATTTTTATTTTGAACCCCTTGAGTGAAAATCCTGATTTTATCAGTGTATAGCTTCATCCAATTCTCACATACTCTTTTGTTTTTGCAATTTGATCATAGTCATTCTCCTATAAGGAAGTCTCAAACCAATTTCAAAAGAGAACAACAATACTATGAATTCTCAAATGTCTTGAGAAAAGAGAATCACTAGGCACTTCTAAGCCAAAAACACTTTGGCAAAGGTATGAATCTTGATATGGAAGTTAGAGAAATGGACACCATCATGTGTGAGGAGCTGTGAAGGGACCTTTTATGGCATGATAAAAAGGTGACAATTGCTATAAAAAATGTCTCAATTGAGTATCATAACAATGAAGTGGCAAAATGAAAAAGAAAGGATGTGTCAACAATTTTGAGAGAAGGTGATGAGAAAAAAGAGGATGAATTGAGGAAAGAATTAGAAGATTTGGAGTATGTTGATTACGGAGGAATATATATATTTTGAGAAACGTTTTACTATTTTCTCGTGTTTAATGAGTAAAAAATTTTGAAAAATATTTTATTTAAACAATGCTTTTAAAATAAGAAAAATAAAATTTACTAATAGAAATAGGAAAATAAAATCACGTTATTTCATCACACCCTCACAACCATCCACCCAACTCTCCACCCTCACCCCAGCCAACCCTACTTCCTCCATCCCATCCCACCCCTCACCCGCACCCCTACCCCCCGCCCCTACATTCCTCCACTCACAGCACCCATCATCTTATCCCTTACCTGCACCCCACCCCATCCGGACCCACCCAACCATCACCCCACCCACCCCCCACCCCCACATTCCCCTCTCACATTACTCATCACTTGCAAGTAGGTGTTTAATTTGAATATAGACCAGGTTGGAACTTGAGAAAAAATAATAATTGAAATTGAAGTTAAAAAAAAAAAATATGGAAGGTGAAGTAAGAGGGTAAACAGCTCAAAATCAAGTAAGTGGACAATCCCAAGTAGTTAAGGGTATAAAATTAAGTGCTTTAATTGAAAAGGAAGCATCTCAAAGTCATTGTTTATTTTGTGTAAGATTAATAAACTAATCCAGTAAAAGAAAAAGTCAATAAATTGAGCTTTCGCACAATTAGCTTTTTCACAGCGATGCCTTCAATCAAATATTTTGATTCATAAAACTGGTCATCAAATGTACATATTCATCAAAATCTTATCAATTCAATTGTGAATTAATTCATAAATTTTAAAAAAACAAAAAAAACATGTAATTTAATTAAAATTAATTATTAATTAAAATATTATCTATTTAAAATTATATATCAATTATTTTTTTAAAAATAATATGAGTTAAAATCTATAACTTAAAATAACTTAATGTTATCTGGAATATCCTAGTGATGATAAAGTTTAATAATATTTTTATACACACATATTTGTCAAAAAATAACGTTTAGGTTTTGACATTTATTTTTATTTTTTATAAAACTTAAAGATCTAATGATGTAATTATGCTTACACCTTATCAAATATTAAACGTAATTATAATTTAATTGTATTAAAATAAACAAATAACTGTAATTAATGTATTGTGTAATAACTAAACTATATAATTACAACATTAATAATTATCATATCAAATCTAATTCATCCTGTTAGTTATAGTTTAAAGCCCATCTCTAGGGTTGTCACAAAACTTGAAAGACCAAAAATAATTTTTACACACTATTTATTTTTCTTAGTTAACAATAATTATAACATGCATAGTGTAATCTCATAAGTGAAGTTTGAGAAAAATAACGTGTGCTTAGACCTTACTCCTATCTTTATGAAGATAGAGATTGTTTTCGATAAACCCTAATAAAGCATTTCAAAGCAGGTTTGAAAAGAAAATACAGTAGTAAAGAACCCACATTGGAAATAATGAAAACGAATAACATCAGAAAATATGATAAAAGCAAAGAAAATAACATGTAATATTAAAAATCGAAACATAAAATAATACGAGAATAATAATAATAATACTGATACGAAAAAGAAGGAACCTGTAAGGTGTGTTCCAAACTGTGCTCATACAAGTATAATTATTTTACATTGAATTTGATATAAGAGAATACAGAGATTTCTGCAGAAATCCAGTATATCAACTGGCATATTTCCAGTGATACAAGTAAATAAGTAATCAAAATGGTCCCTATAAGTATTATCATCCCACAAAATTTATCAAGAACCTTGTGTTTGTTGGAATGGACCATAAAATCCTCCATCTATGGTAGAATAAATGCTAATGTGGTTTTGGTTTATAGCCATCAACAGCAAAGTTTCTTGTGGCAGTGGCAACAGGTAGGGCTAAACGAATTCCATCGAGTTCAGGTTTTGCGATTAACTGACAACCCAGACGTGACCTGAAGACGATGAATGTAAAAGAAATAAGAAGCTTCAAAGATCACGGGGACTGCTAAATAGTATAAAGCAAGAGACATACGTATCGCTGAGACCAAAAGCAAGATCCAACATATCATTTTCCTCATCTGTTGGTTCTTCTAGTTTGTTGTAATACTCCACATCCTGTCAAACGTCAAAAATATAGATGAGAAATGCAGCACATTTATGCGCCTAGGGTTTTTGTTCAGTGGAAAAAGCACCACAGGTGATGTATAGGTTAATTGCACATCACGAGTTTTAAGTCCTGTCACAGACAACAGCTAGATATGTAAGTTGAGAAGAGTAGAAGAGCGGACCCATTTATCCACTGAGTATCTAACTGTGCCTCATTGAAGATTTCTCGGTTATCAAAAGAAAATATAGAACATTTCTAAGATCAGAACAACCAAGATGGTATTGAAGAAGCTAGTGACATTATCCTGATCACAATTACTTACCATAACAATCACATGACATGTGGAACAGGCAAGCGAAGCTTCACATGCTCCTGCATCAAAAAGGCCATACTATTTTAGTTAAGCTAACAGCAAAGCATTTCTTGTAGTTCTTAGAAATGTTAATACCACAAAAATATCTAAAAGTGCCCCCCCCCCCTCTTTTTGGGGGGGATAACCGTGGTGTCCAGGCTTGCTCGCACACACCTCAACTAATTTCACGGGATACCTGCCACCTCCCATCTAAAAGTGTTCTTATTATTAATGTTTTTATTTATTTGACAGTGTCCTAAGCCACAATAAGTAGGGGCATGCATGTGTCAATCATGTAACTTTGCCTAGAAGTATGCATCTGTGGCTCATGGAATATCTAAAATGCTGAAGTCGAAACTGGAAGGAGTATTGAGAACATAAAGACTGTCGTTTAAGAAGGTCCTAATCAAATCTTTCCATGTGCATATCCTCACCCATCATCTCTCGAGGAAACCTTACAGATGCCTTACAAACTTCCCCTCTTACCATTACCACTTCAGTAGTATCTCTAGTATGAAGGTGGTGAGCTCACAATGCTCCTTGCGCTCCTTCCGGAACTCTTTGAGCCCAACCATATCACAAACTTTGAAACAATTTTGGGAATTCCAACACATTATGCTCAAATCTTTAAGCAAATATTCTTTTCCGTCTTTTTAAAATTTTTTTGGATAGGTAGGATTGCAAGATGATATTAGATGACAATTCTAACACATCCAATAAATGCCTCCCCACGAATTGAAACTAGTACCATGATTCACTAAGTTGCCTTATCATTTTTAAAATATCAGTCAACTTAAGTAGTCGAGGATGATAAGATTCGTTCAAGATATATGAACAAGACGCCTCTAAAAAGCTGACCTTCAAGTTCAATGTCATTTTCATGTGCGGCTTCTAACATAGACATTCCAACAGGGACCTTGATATGGTTCTCTTCTCCATCCTTGTCAACAAAAGTTACAGATATTCTGGGAATCACAAAAAGAGACCATGGAAAAGTAAGTTTGTGGTAACTAAATCAGAGTGGCATAATCTCATGACGTTCAATCAGCTAAAATTGTAGAGGCTAACCAAGATAAGATGATGAAGGATGCAATCAAGGAAACAGCATAAAGTTCAAATTTACCATCATATATGAAAGGCTATTAAATCTCTGAATACAAAATCTATATGAGATAGTGTACTAGATGTCAGAAAACAGAAGTTTGAGGAGGAAATGCTGGATTGTAATAAAAACTTCCCCTAGTGACATCATACATTGGACGGTGGACGCAGAAACAAAAATGAGATATTTGTCCAAAATTATAGGTAGTTTTGGGGAGATCATAGATCAGATTAGTAGGAGTGAATATGAATTTGATTCATGATCCTATAGTGGAAAAGAACAAATCTAATTTTTTGCGGATCATCTCTGATCCAGTTAGAATAAAAAAAAATTTACCAACACATACCTAGAGCATCTCAATCTGGACAAGTGATTTAGAGAAGCCCCTACTTTATACATATTCTATAAACTCTTCCTCCTGTCCATATACACATTCATGGCACCAGTTATTGCTAGTTTGGCAAATTTATACGGTGTTACTTTTAGCGGAACTTGTGTAAAAAAAGGATCATATCAGAGTGTACTCTAATAAGTAATAAGATCTGGTATTCAGAAGAAAAAAGAAAAAATAGCTGAAAAGATCAAAGCTAGTCTAATCTTCTGTAAACTAGAAATTTTCCAAAAAGAACCTAACAGACCTTTGAAACCTAAATTCCATAAAAGACCCCTTTAACAAGTAGATCACCAATTTAATTGTCTTTTTTTGTAAAGGACAATTGTAACCAGCAACATAATCTTATCTCCCGCCTACAGAAACCATAAGTACCCTCATTGAAGAAGAAAAATAGAGGAAGAGAAAGAGAACAGCAAAAACAATCCATGCAAGAACTTACTTTTGATTTTCCTCATCTCCTGCAGTAGTACAAAATTGTTCATGCCTCTGAAGCACAAAACAAAGTTCAGTGCATCGAAAGAGGTGAAAAATGATGTTATAAAGCAAAACCATTTCCTCACACTATTGAAAAAAAACAGAGAAAGAAACACAAACCAACAAATGGGTGCTAAAGAGAGTCATAGAACATATGTAACTAATCAATGATTTCTAGAACAGGACTAACATTACATTCATCTAGCAAAGCTACTGACCAGGACCTGTGTAAAAGGATATTGCAACAAGTGTGTGAATGATGTCCTTGGGACACAAGCTAATGGGGCTGCAATTTATCAATAAAGAAAAAATAATTCAGAACATTAAATGAATAATATGACTCCCATTAACTCTAATATAGCAGTACACTGATTATTGTAGAATTAATACTTTGATATGTCAACACACCAGAACCGGTATGTAGAAATACAGAGTGAAAACTATGTAGAAATTGAATCTCAAAAAAAATATGTAAAAATTGGATGTTTGGGTGAACCAGACCCATCTATCAGGTTACACAATTGCCTGTGCAAAAGAGTCTTTCTGTGCTTGTTATGTTCTTTGCATCATTCTCACTGTTTTGGAATAATGTCTTCTTTCTTTTAACTCATACGATCGTTAAGGGGAAGACTGGTGTAGTTCTCAGTGTTCTTATCTTTTTTTTTCGTTAAGGTAAATAATTTTATTAATGAGAAAAAAATCCTCCATTTAGTAGAGGCATATCTCTCCATTTCACATTATTTCGTTGTTGTTACTGTTTTCATTTTTGTATTTCCTTTTTCACATTGCTTGGAAATGCTTTATTTTGAGTCAAGGGTCTATCAAAAATATTCTCTCTATGTCTACGAGATAGGGGAAAGGTTTGTGTCCACTCTACCCTCCCAAGAACCCACTTGTGGGATTATAGCGGGTATGTTGTTGTATACTAGAAGTATACCAAAAAGTAGAGAATCTACAAAATAATATGATTCTCCATGAAAGACACCCAATCGTCTTTACACTAGAACCACATTGGGGCGCAAAAAAGAAACTAGAAAAGAGAGGTTATACCTCAAAAGTACATAATCAATCTATATACCTCGAACACTCTCCTATTATTTTCTTCCATGGGCACATGAGTGCTTGGGCAACATCCCAAGCTCTTCGATGAGTCAATTACTGTTGTAACCCTCCATGCTCATGCTATCTTTTCGATAGTTTTGTAAGCTTTCCTAACTTTGAAATTTTATGGAGGACAGTCTTTAAACTAGCTAGTTTAATAACCTTTGAGAAATATTTTACAAATTCATAGCTAGTATATCCTAGATTAGATTTGCTACATGAGATCCTCCTTAGGAGTTGCTAGAAGCTTATTGCCAAGCCAATGTGTTGTTATTTTAAGTTGTCATATGTACCCTAATTGCTATGTTTATTTGAGAAAATATACTTTGAGCACTTGAGATTTGAGAGACCTTGAAAGGTAGAGTGGTATATTTGAAACTAAGGTTGTGCGATGTTACCATCTTCAAAAAAAAAGAAAAAAAGAAACTAAGGTTATGTGAAAAATCTTATCTACTTATGTGTTGTTGAAAAGAAAATTTGAGATGATTTAACTCGCAAACAAATAAGGTTTGCTTGAGCACTATTGCCTTGATAGGACTACGTCCTCCTTGTGATTTGAATGACGACTAATCAATTTTGATAGTGATTTTGTAACTTGTATTGGTATGCCTCTCAATATTATTTGAATCTTGACCCTTCCCAGTCGAGGGTCTATTGGAAATAGACTCTCTCCTTCACAAGGTAGAGGGATAAGGTTGCGTATACATCACCCTCTCCAGATCCCACTTGTGGGATTACACCGGAGATGTTGTTTGTTGAATCTAGACCCCTCTTGACTTTGGATTTGCATTTCATCTAAACTATGGACCTTGACCATTATTTTTCATCTTGACTGTGGACCTTTACATTCACATACTAAATCATCTTAATTATTGGGCTTCAACCCTGTACTTGATTCGGGACAATCTCTCATTATTTCATTTTGCTTTGATGTGATTGCAAGATGTATGTGTTTGTCAAAATTTACCATTTACAAGATTCACAAACATATCTGTCTTGGTTTAACATATTCTGGACAGTGGAAGAAAATAGGTTTTATACATCACCATATTTCTTTCTCTCCTTATGATTTCTTTTCCCTTTAAAATCCATCTAAGAATAAAAACCTTATCCCTCCTAGCCTTTGGTCCTTCATTCACAGACTTCAAAGGAATACGACCAAACCCGAAAAAAGAAAAAGCCACAATTTGTGAGCTCATACCACAACTTGTAATGAGGCTTTCATATGCAAATACTTGCCAGCAGTTTTGCTGCTCTTTAATACAATACCCTTTACCCGTTAAAAAAAAGGCACAAATTCACTGAAACTAACTAGTAAACGCAGATATATATATAAGGCTAATAAAACGTACCACAGATAGAATTCAAAGGAAACAAATTCCTAATTTGATTCCAGGTCGCCGTGCAATAACTCCGATTACCCACTTTCAGCAATAACTCGCATGTCTGTAATTGCAGCAGAAATTCTTCAGAATTAAAGTAATTAAATCTTTGCGTATAAACACCTTAACAGAAAATCTTTATTTATGCAACATACTCTTGCAGAACAACTTACAGAGGCTGAACCATGGACAAGAAGAGAGCAGCGGAAGAGCCGGTGAGCTAGTCGGAGGTTGTGGAAGCCCACCATTTGGGGTCACCGGAGAGATATGAAGACGCAATGGGATCCGGATTCAGGGTTCAGTACTATAGTTTCCGCTAAAACCCACCTAAAACCCCTTGCCCAATAGCCTATTTTACAAAGAGTGAGAGCCGAAAAACTCGCCTAAAATATAGCTTTTATTTTAAAAAATATTAAAACATTGACCAAATATTTATCAAAATATTCCTATACGAAATATCACCACCGTCAGTTATTAAAAAAAAATCATCATTATTCAATTTAGGTAGAAAAAATATTTAAATATGTTCCAATAAATATTTAGTGATAGTCTAGAATACCCACACACTTAATGTAACATACACGTGACATCATCACTAGGTTTACCGTAAAGTTTTGAGGTGATGAGAACAAAGAATCTCAAGAGACTCTCTCCGGAGTAATGACGGAGGAGAAACCATCTCACGTCAAATAAGGATTAGAGAACTGTTGCCCGTAGTGATGTGGCATAAAAGATAAACGGGGAGCAAGAGTGTCAGGCGGCTCAGGTGCACGGACGAGCTCATATCAATCCGAGCCAATCAGAAATATTATCTACGCGTGGCATAATAGTACAATGTGTAATATTTTAAGGCTCCAATGGCGCTCCCTTATTGGTGTAGGCCTTGACTCCGTAGCATTCCTTTTGTAAAGGGATTCAAATTCTATTCTCTCTGGCAATTCACCGGCTGCTTTCTTGGGCTCCAATCATTTTTCTTATACTATCTTGAATTTAGTTAGGTCATTTTGAAATTCATTGTATTAAAATATACCTCCGTGTTGAGTTGACCTATACATACCTGTTGCCGATTGAGAATAAATATTTAGCTAACTTAATAATTAAATGTGTTTTAATATAAAGAAAGCTATAGTTTAAATAATTAAAAAGGATAATAAATAATTAAGTATGATTTTGATTGTTCCTGAAAATTACCCGGTATAAGAAAATTTAGGCCCAATAGCAACAACCAGTTTGTTCCCGGTATAAGCTTTATTTCTACTGTGTGTCTGTGTGAGAGAGAAAACACAGAGATGAAGAAACCCGGCGGAGCAGAGAAGAAGAAGGTGAGACGATCCCCGGGTGTGGCATCGAACGGTTCTAATAATACTCCTCCAAGGGTAACTTCCGCAGCAAAACATCATACATTCATGAAATATGTTCAATTTCTTCTGATTTTGATTGTGCGAATTCAATTCAGGATTTCTTGTATTTTCCGAAAGGATCTGTGTTTTTGTATCCCGTGTTTTTGATTGTTGAGATTCAGTTTAGCTTTTTTTTATATTTATAGTTAATGTGCAATTCATTCTTTTGTTCTGAATGGTGGTAAAATGTTGTTGCCTGTTTTTTGAGAATGTATCTTTTGATTAGAGGGTTGTTGCCTATAGAAATGTAAGGAATATTTGCTAAATATGTAAACGATTTTGTTATTGTTTGTATGTGTTGAATTTCTTATAAGCGATTTGTTAATCACTATTGCTAAATTGTGCTAACTATTTAATGATAGTTTGTAAATTTGCTAAAAGTTTGTTCCATGGGCTGGAAAAAAAGACTCCAGTTTTAGGTAATACTTGATTTCTGGAGGAGATCTATTTGGCAATTTAAATTAATCATGATATGAAGTAACAATTCTTGTAATGAAGTAACTAAGGTAAGAACTGCAGTTACCTTAACCTTATTGTTGTTCTTCTTCTTCTTACTTTTTTTGGTTTTGATTGGTTCAGATTTTTCACCTAGGCCCTAGGGGGTCTTCCTATGACACAGAAAATTTTTTTCTCATGTGTGAAGATTTTTCTTTTTTAAGACTGTAGTGTCCAATTCAGTTTGTGCTCACCTAATGAAATCCTCGGGCAGCTGCTACATCGCACTAGCACATTGAGAAAAGCTCTCTGCTAGATTGGAGCAGATGGGTGCTCACAGATGTACAGTGAAAACATGGAATAAAAAGAAGTGCAAATCAACCTGTCATTACTAGATAACTTGATGCCAGATTCTCATCCATTAATCACCAAAAAATGAATTAAGGAAAATGTAAGGTTCTAATTATGAAGTGATTTTATTTGAAGATTCCTAATCTACAACAACATCATACCCGGTATAATCCCATAAGTAGGGTCTGGGGAGGGTAGGATGTATGCAGATCTTACCCCTGTCTTTGTAAGGTAAAGAGATTGTTTCTGATAGATCCTCAACTCAAAAGAGCAATTATCGAAACATAATTGCAAGAATAATATGACAATAAATAGCAATACCAAAGTAGTTAGAAAAATAACAGTAGCAAATAGGTAAGATAGACACTACCGATGAAGCAACATGTAACAATAAAACAAAACAAAAAACATTGCTCATGTACTAAATGGTAATACTACTAATAAAGAGAAAAGTGGTAGAGGAGACTAACCCCCGACTCTCTCCCTTAAAGGTGCTAGAACACTTTGCTACCTACTAACCTTCTACCCTAATCCTCGGCCTCCAAACCTTCCTATCTAGGGTCATATCCTCAATCAGTGGAAGGTGAGCTATGTCTTGTTGAACCACCTCCTCCTAGTTATTTTTTGGCCTGCCTCTACCTCTCCTAATACCCTTTATGGCTAACCTTTCACACCTCCTCACTGTTGCATCTCTGCATCTCCTCTGCACATGCTCAAACCATCTCAACCTAATTTTTCTCATCTTGTCCTCCCCGAAAGCCACCCCGACCTTGCCTCGAATATCTTCGTTCCTAATCATATCCCTCATAGTATGCTCACACATCCATCTGCCTTGCTCAGAATATCTTCGTTCCTAATCATATCCCTTATAGTATGCTCACACATCCATTTGAACTTCCTCATCTCCACTACTTTCATCTTCTCATCTTTTGAACATGAACATTCTTGATTGACCAACATTGTGCCCCATCCAACAAAGTAGGTCTAACCACCATTCCGCAGAACTTACCTTTGAGCCTTGGTGACACATTCTTATCACACAATTCCCTAGAAGCGAGTCTCCATTTCATCCACCCTGCTCTAAAGCGGTGGGCTACATCCTCATCAACCTCCCCAGTATCTTGTATTATGAACCCAAGATATTTGAAACTACCTCTCCTTTTTTGAAAACGAAAAAAAACTACCTCTCCTAAGAATAACTTGTGTATTAATCTTCACCTCCACTTTCACCTCATGTGTTATGTCACTAAACTTGCATTCTAAGTACTCTGTTTGTTTTGCTTAATCTAAAACCTTAAGACTCTAGGGTTTGTCTCCAAACTTCTAGCCTTTCATTAGCTCACTTTCGCATCTCGTCAATTAAAACTATGTCATATGCAAATAACATACACCATGACTCCTCCCTCTGAATGTGTCGTGTCAAATCATCCAATACTAAAGCAAATAGGAACAGGCTAGGGACTAAACCTAGGTGCAACCCCATTACAGAACAAGTGTTCTAAGTCTCCTCTCACTGTCTCACCCTTGTTCTGGCGCCATCATACATGTCCTCAGTTGCCTTGATGTAAGCCCAGATACCCTTTGGACTCCAAACATTTCCACAAAACCTTCCTAGGGACTTTGTCGTAGGCTTTTTCTAAGTCAACAAACACCGTATATAAGTCTCTCTTCCTCTCCCTGTACTGTTCCACGAGTCTTGTTACAAGGTGAATGACTTCTATAGTGGACCCTACCGACATGAATCCGACTTGGTTCTCGGAGATGACCACATCCCACCTCATCCTCATATCTACCACCCTCTCCCAAACCTTTACAGTGTTGCTTAGAAGCTTTATACCCCAGTAGTTGTTGCAATTTTGGATATCACCTTTGTTCTTGTACACCAGAATCATAGTACTCTCCCTCCATTCTTTCGGCATTCTAGCTGTCCTAAAGATCACATTAAACAACTCAGTCAACCACTTCAACCCTACTTCTCCTACGATCTTCCAAAAATCCGCTGGGATCTCGTCTGACCCGATCGCTCTTCCTTTTTTCATCTTACAAATCACCCCCTCAAACTCCGCATACTTTATGCTACTATAATACCCAAAATCCCTACCACTCTAGGAGTGCTCAAACTCTCTCAGCGCAATATCCATGTCCCCTCTTCGTTCAAGAGCTTATGGAAATATGTCTGCCATCTTCGTCAAATCAGTGCATCTTCCACCCAAACTTCACTATTCTCGTCTTTGATACACTTCACTTGGTCCATCGCGAGCTCTCCTCTCTCATCTTATAAAGCTTATACAACTTCCTGTCACCGTTCCTGCCCTTGAGCTCTTTATACAAGTGCTCAAAGGCTGATATTTTAGCCTTTGTAACCGCTAACTTTGCTTCCTTCTTAGCTGTCTCATACCTCTCCCTATTCTTACTCTTATCCTCCTCGTCCATGCTTTCTACTAGTGCCTTGTACACTTCCTTCTTGACCTCTACTTTCCCTTGGACCTCTCTATTCCACCTTCATTCCCCTTTATGACCAACTAACTTATCTCTCAGACCCCTAGCACTTCTCTCACTACTGCTCTAATGCAGTCGGCTCATGGCTGTCCTAGTCCACATATTATCTGTGACCCCATCTACTCTCCCAAGCCCCCAAAGCCATCAACTTCTCCCCCAACTCCCGGGCATCGGCAGTGATCAAGCCTCCCCATTTAATTTGTGGCTGGCCATAAGCAACCCTCTTCTTCATCTTCCTCTTGATGTCTAAATTCATAATCACGAGCTTATGCTGAGTAGTTAGGTTCTCGCTCAGAATAACCTTGCAGTCCTTGCATAAACCTCTGTTGCTCCTCCTAAGGAGTAGGTATCTATCTGAGTTTTAGCCACTGAACTATGATAGGCCACCAAGTGCTCCTCCCTCTTCTGGAAACTCGAGTTAGCAATGACCAAGTCAAAAGCCTTTGTGAAATCCAAAAGCACAACCCCCTGTTTCTATCCCCAAAGCTGAAACCACTATGGACATCTTTGATTCCTAATCTATTTTCCAGAATTTTTTTTCTCTCAACGGAACTCGTATCTTTTTCTGTTTGCACTTAAATATTTGTTGGTTATTATTTGATTAAGTGGAATCAATTTTCATACTTGCGAATGTGATACGATGAGCGCACTCGGCCCAGATACTATTATCATTATATAAGGAGCTATGATGCAGATGACAGTTTCTTGAGCTGTGGATTACCTGTATGTTTCTTGAGTAGACATTTGGGCTGCTCTATATTTTTTGTATTAGGATTTTCTCTGGAGAAAGCGTGCAAGGTATCACAGAATAGAGATTGTCTTGAGCTGTTAGACCTTTACATCATTTTGGGGATATAAATGGAGGTGCTTAATAATGATCACTCATCCATTATTTCCTTGTTCTCAAATAGATATGTCTAGTTAAGTTAGTGCTAGCACCTATCTTCATACATCTGCTTTGCTTTTTTTGTCCCAAATACATGCTGTCTTTTTTTTTTGGGGACATTTGGCTCTCTTTGAATTAAAAAGATGACGCTAATAGCATCTGACCGTCGAAATATGAAAAGAGAAAAAGGTTAATGTCTAAATCCTTTCACCCCCATCCTCTCCAATGGAATTACCCTGGTTTGGCGAGGCACATGTGGTTGTTTGTTATCATTCTTTAAAATTTTTCATCATGATGCCATCAATAGAATGTTTATAAGTTGGTCGTAATAGGTTTTGTTACCTAATATTATAGGTTCAAATATGAAGAGGTTGTATTTTTTATAATTTCTTTTTAAGCTGGGTTTGGGGAAACTCTCAATAGTATCTGTTGATTCAACATATTTGCTCATTTCTAAGATGTAAGATTCTAGTTCACAAAAATGATATGCGTTTCTTATAATCTTTTGTCATACTCCAGTTTTAAGGGATACAGTAAATGAATAGCTTTACTTCTCCATTTTGTGATTGCATTGCGGAACAATACAATTAATGGGAGAAACTCTAAACCATGTTGAAACCATAAAAAAGGAAAGATGAACAAGAAAAGGAAAAGAAAGATTCTATGTTGCTCGGATCCTCCAAAATTGCACCCACAGTCATGTCAGATTCTTCAAAAATGCATTACTTTTGGAGGACCCAATGGACATCCGGCGGCATTTTTGAAGGATCTGAGCAACATAGGAAAAAACATAGCGTTTTGAAGGAAGCAGAAGGGGGCATTGAGTGAACTCATAGAAATCGTACAGGAATTGGTTAGGGATATTTTGGGCTCCATCTTTTATTGTACAAAGGTAGGGCTAAGGTCTACGTATATCTAATCCTCCCCAGACCCTTATGTTGTTGTTTCTATCTTTTACTGTGACATGCCAGTACTTATATCACTGCATTTCCTTAGTGCTATTTTTATAACATATTACCTTTCTCAAAAAGAAGAACAGCATTCAAAAGAAGAACAGCATCTGTTGAACATCTCCCTCCTCCTTCCCTTTTTTCCTCTCCTGTTCCCTTCCTTCTTGAGTCATTGATAAAGGGCTTAATGAGGTTGTGAAAGATTTGATGTTTAGTTGGAAGAGCGGGAGAAGAGGAGAAAATGAAGGGCTTGGAAATGTGGTTCCACTTGTGCTAATGGGTAGTTTATAGACAGAGAAACAAGAGAGCTTTTGAAGAAGTAGAGTTGAGTTTCCCTCAATTGAAGTGTAGAGTTGGCTTTTTGTAGATTCTTTACCTTTTGGTATATCCTTTGTATATGGTCAGTATCCCAATGTTTATGAATGAGAAAACATTTACTTGATAAAAAGAAAGCCTCAATTGTGTTTGGCTACTCTGAATGGAGATTTGCTAAATTAGGATTAGTAGCTGGTGAGAAAAAAAAAGTAAATGTTCTGAGGTTATAAAGCTGTATCGAATCAGGTGAACAGGTTTTCTTTCTCATATAAGTTGCTGCTTAGATATCTTAGGGGCTCACATGTAGGAAATCAAGACTACTTTTTATATAGGAAAGATGAAGAGTTTGCATCTGAGGTAACTGTTTGCTGCATGTTACCCTTTATTTGGTACTCCTTTGTTGAATTCATTGAGATGATATCAGTTGCCCCCTAACTTTCCAGTTTGTGATTGTGTGTTTTTTTGTAAATTTTTGGCAACAATGTCTTTTGTAAATTGTTTTATCCATTTTTTGTTTACTTTTATTTTCAGAAACAAGGTGTGAAGAAGGACGTCTTCCAGCTGTTTGCTGAGAAAGTAAGAGATCATAAAGGCTTGGTGTCTCGTTGGGCTGTCCTGCAGGAAACACGGGTAGAGTATTTCAGGGGAAAAGATTTTGTCGCTTTTGTGAGAAATCATTCAGAACTTAAAGACATACTAGAGTCAGACAGAGATTTGGAGCCTGAAGATATTGCCAACACGCTGCTTAAAAAGAATCTTTTAGTCCGCTGTGATCGTGTGGTGAAAACTCTTCGGCCCGGGAAGAAAAAGCTATCTTCTTGGCCAGCACATTTAGAGATATACCATGTAAGTATCTTTCTTGATTCAGTCAACTATTAGGGATTTTAAAAAGTTCCTGACTTACTGTTAAATTTGATCCTTACTTGTCTGTGATTCTGCTCACTAATGTATTGTCGTCCTATCGCATGCATGACCAGTGGGTATGACATAGACGTGGATGCTTTATACACTTCCAAAATACAGTGAAAACTTTCTAAAAATTGTACATGCTATGTGGGTGAGCGTATCTGATATTTTCACTACAGACCTTATTACATAGTATGGTCTTTCCATGGATTTTGCTTTGATCTTAACTTGAACTTTGCATATGGACTTAGAGGAATGGATGAATGGTATGGTTATTTGGTTGGTTATTGAGCTGAACTCTGCATCTAGTTATTGAATCCATTTTTTAACAATCTTATTGGATCCCTATCCACTGAAGCTAAGTTTCGATGTGATTGGCTGGTTCAACCTGGTGCACTTTCTCTAGAACCCTAAACTCAGATAATCCATGTATCATTGCTCCTCCTTTTTTCCTGAGATAGTAACTAATTTCATTAATATAAACGAGGAGTTTTTACCACAAAGATAGTGCTAAGAGAAAGTGAGAAACAAACTATTTTACAAGACCTCCAAACGAAAAACAAAACAAAACCAAGTCTTTTGTCAGTTACAGGGATCCAATGAGATCAATTAAGGACTTTATATCTTGTGCTAAAGCCTCTTTACATGAAAAGTGAAACAAAAATGTACAATTCAGTTTGATCTTCTGTTCAGAATTTGCAGCGTCTTCAAAACATTTGGAGTTAATAACTTTCCAAATTGTCCACCAACTGCAGGCTGGAACGAGACTCCACCACTTCTTCTGACTTGTAGCTAAGCTGTACCAGCAACCCAACAACTCCACAGTATCTCTAGGCATTGCCCGTGTCAGGCCTTTCATACTCAAGCACAACTACCACAGTCTATTAGTGACCTTATAATGTAGGACGAGGTGACTGTTTGTTTCATTATCTTGCCACATAAAAAAACATTTAGAGCACAATAGCAACTGCCAGAGTCTATTAGTGACCTGAAATGTAGGAAGGGGTGACTGCTTGTTTCATTATCTATGCCACATAAAAAAACATTTAGATCACAATAGGATTCCTCTCTTCATCAAATTCTCATGTGTCAGGACAACTTGTTGGACAGCAATACACTGCTACTTTGAAGGGAATCTTTTGCCTTGAGGAATTGTGTGTCTAAAATGCGATAGCTGAACTTCATTCGTAGCACTGGCGATAAAGGAATTATATCACCCGTCGTAACTGTCTCCATGTTGTCATCTCTCGCACCATGCATGTACATCTCTTCATTCCTTGGGTTGTCACGAACTGCTTGGTCTCTCTCAGAAATAATAATAAAGAGGGGGGTCTCATAATCCCTTAAGAGTTGATTCAAAGTTATTTTGTATTCTCGTTTGTCATTGGGTATTTCTAGTATCAAAGCATCCTATTACTGGGGATCACCATTCAAAATTCATCACTTGATTTCTCCATTTCCATTTCCCTATTTTGATGTGTTCCGCCATTTTCCTTGAAGGGAAATTCGAATAAGAATTTGAACCCTGCATTTCATACATCTGCACTCCTGGAATTCTGTTCCATTTGCTACTAGTCCATTTCTAAACGTCTGACAGAGTGGGGAGCTCCGTGATTTCTCTGAAGTTTCCAACCAAACATCTCAAAAGACATCTGATCTGAGATTTCTGGGACTTCTACCACGAATGATGAGTGTTGGAATGAGAAGTTGTAGCAGACGTCATGGCCCTTTTCGCTTTCCATTTGTCAGTTCTGAAGGCATACAAATATGTGGTGTTCGTATCTGGATTGGCTAAATTTTGCTTCACAGGAATTGGCAATTTCATATAACTGGGACCTTCCTATCTATGAACTTCTCAATCTTTAATGATATGTCCCTCCACCGGATATCAAATGCTATAAGAATAATCACTGTCCTGTGCTCCTCCACTACTACCAGCTTAAAGTCATTTTCCTCTTAAGTTTGTCTTGCATTCCACCCACTCGTACCATACCTCTGCTCGACCTTTGACTTCTGTGATACCAAGGGATTTCTCACCAATGTTCAATTTAAAATAAATTCTGCTAACCATTATTATATAAGAGTCAGAAAGCCAAACAAAGTTTTTAAAGCCTTCACTGGTGAATGATTGATGAATAAACTAGGTTAGAACCATGGAGGAAGCAATTGGAAAAAAAACGAAGTCACTGGAAAGAGTTTTTAGTCACTTTCCTCGAAATTCCTGCCTGAGAGCATGTGTCAAGATCCTGTCATTATGTTCTCATAACATTAATTGGATGCGGAAATGCTTGAAATGGTTTTTCGAGAAGTTTCTACCTTTTCTTATGGGGGGGTGGGGTTACAAACCAAGGAGGGGAAAAGGACTAAAATATTGACAACCCCCATGTATCGTTGCTCCTTATATCTGCTAATTTTTTTAATCTACTAAACATATATGAATATGAGTGAATTGTCTCAGAAAATATTAGTTTATCAACTTTTTAATCACGTCACTATCTGTAATTGGTTGAGGACTTGAGGTTGACTATATATAAATTGTCTCTGCAAATATGTCTCTGATATATGGTGGTACCTTTCTCAATTCATTTAAAATTCCTCCTTTCTTTGACCCATGCGCAGTAGGGCTCTACATGTCCTGGGATAATCATAAGGGTCGAAAGTTCCACGGAGAGGAACTATCCAATAGGTTAAATTTTTTTGTTTCCTATTGCATTCATCTATGACTCATATATCTTTGTTCTATGACTAGAATTTAGTAACTTGCTTTATATTATGTGCTTATATTCCCCACAAAGTATCTGGGATTACCTTTGGACTCTGAGAACTAACCAAAGCTTGATAAAATATAATTGAAAGATGTGACAGAAAGTCAACCTCATGGATAAAGCAGTATTTGTCAATGGGAGGTAAACTGAAAATTGAAATTGATCAATAGTGTTTTGGACAGTTTACATGCATGCTACCTATCACGGTTCCCAATCCCCAAAAAGTGGAAAAACAACGGGATAAGTTGAGGAGCAAACTTTCGTGAGAAAGAAATAGTGAGCAACATAAGTTCCGTGTTATCCCACTGAGGCAAAAATAGTAAGTGATTTCATTCCATATGTTCAAGCCTTGGTGGACAGAATTAACCGGTATCTGTGCTGGTAGGAGGTAGCAGTTACACTGTGAAATTAGTTAAGGTGTGTGCAGGTTGGCCACCACACCATGGTTATTTAAAAAAAACATAAGTTCCACATTGTCAATTGGTAAAAATTGATGGAGTGTAAGGAGCTAGGTGGCTTGGGGATTAGAAATCCGAAGATACTCAACCAATTCCTCTGGAAGAAATGGTTGTGGAGATTTCATATCAATAAAACGGCTTAGTGTGGAAAGCTAATCGTGGCCAAGCATGGAATGCAATCTCAATGAAGACAAGAATATCTATTCTGCCACATGGAATGAGTGCATGGAAATATATCAGCCAACAGTGAGAATATTTCAGCAAGTATATATGCTTTGAGTTGGGAAATGGAAGAAGATTAATATTCTGGCAGGATAATTGGTGTTGAAGTAGCCCTCCCAGAGAAGAATTTCCTTTTATTTTGCAGATTAACAGATCAACACTCACTAGAGGCAGTGGTAAAGAAATGAGGAAGGATAGTTGCTGGAATATTAGATTGAGAAGGAAATGCTATGACTGGGAGATTGACTGGAGCTGTTAAATCGACTGGAGCAGATAAACATTACCCCCAAAAGGAGGACAAATTATGATGGAGTCGCAGCAGAATGGGAGAATTCATAGTAAAAGGTTGTTGTTTGGTGCTAGTCAGAGGTGATAGTATAAATTTTAATTGGCCTCAGCCCTCAGAAAGTCTTCTAGAGAACAAAGGCCCCCATAAAGGTAAAGTGTTTCACATGGATTCTGATGTATGAGGCATGCCTTACACAGGACAATCAAAATAAGAGATGATTCAAACTAAGCAATGGATGTTACCTCTGTTGGTCAGGATGTGAAAGTGCCACACACCTATTTTTTTGCATTCCAATGCACAAAGGAAATTTAGGACATGTTTACGTACCATTTTGGCTTGCCACACCTAATTGTATAAACTAAGCCTTCAGCACCTGGACTCTTTGGAAAGTTCAGAAGGACAAGAGGAAGCTGTGGCAGTGCACCCCCAGCTGTAATTTTTTTGGACAATATGGAAACGAAGGAATAGAAGATGCTTCCAATTGGAGAAACAACTTCAATCCCTGCTTTGAAATCTTCATGTGTTTTGAATCTATGCAGTAGGAAAAAGTTTTTTGATGTAAATGATGTGAACCAATTTCTGAATTTTGTTGACTCCATCGCTTTTACATGGTAGTCAGTATAGTTCGTCTCCTTTTGGATGAGTATCAGCGGAAGCCTTTGTCAAAAAAAGCTACACATAAAATTATTTTGACCTTGTTTTGTATTTTCCTTGATTTTTCTACAATATACAACAACAACTAAGCCTCAATCCCAAACAAGTTGGGGTCGGCTATATGAATCCTCATTTCTTCATTTAAGATCATATCATATCATCATAATAAATAAAATAAAACTGAAAAAATTCGTTAAAGATGTATATAAATATAGTAATAATCATTTAATAATAATGATAATAATAACAATAAAAGTAGGGGTGTGCAAATTAACGGTTAAACCAATAACCCGAACCGATAATTGAGTTATTGGATTAATGGTTTGTGTTATTGGTTTAACGGTTTGATTATCGGTTTACTATCCCAAGTTATTGGGTTATTGGTTCGGTTATCGGTTTGACCACTTTTTTTAACGGGTTAACCGATAACCCGATAATAATTTATTAAATTATAATTTTAGCC